>CM072700.1:2810825-2866104 GCA_036884735.1 Huso huso
TGATCTGCCTAGGGCTCAGAGAGAGAGAGCTGGAGGGCCAGGCCTGGCCAGCTGCACAGATAACCCCCTGGGAATCGCTGGAGACACAAGGGACACAAAACAAGCCATTGGTATTGGTTACACTATGTTTGAAATGTGTGTCTACACCTTTAAAATTACAGGTTCCTGTATATTGATTGAGGTTGACCTTTATTAGGGGATACAAGAAGTGAGAATGAGTGAGACTGTAAGCAAGACTGAACAGCTGCACTATCCTTCTGCTCTGTGTGCACCTCCCTCATACCAAGGCGTGCTCTCCCAGGAAAGCCTTTGGAACCCACTTACTTTGTATCAACAATTAACACACACGCCCAAAAGCAAAAAAAGGAAAGGATAGAGGATCTGGAGGGAGAGCAGTGATGATCATGGTAACACTGGGTGCCTGATACACCTGGGGGTGGAGTCCGAGAGCTGGGTGAGGCTGCAGGGCGGGGGGTCTGAGAGCTGGGTGAGGCTACAGGGGGGAAGTCAGAGACTGGGTGAGGCTGCAGGGGGGTGAGTCAGAGCTGGGTGAGGCTGCAGGGGTGGGGTCTGAGCTGGGTGAGGCTGCAGGGAGTGGAGTCAGAGCTGGGTGAGGCTACAGGGGTGAGTCAGGAGCTGGGTGCGGCTGCAGGGGGTGGAGTCTGAGAGCTGAGTGAGGCTGCAGGGGGTGGAGTCAGGAACTGGTGCGGCTGCAGGGGTGGAGTCTGAGAGCTGGGTGAGGCTGCAGGGGGTGGAGTCAGAGCTGGGTGAGGCTGCAGGGGAGTGGTGGTCAGAGCTAAGGAGGCTGCAGGGAGTGGAGTCATATGGAAGACTAGGAAGTAAATGCATGATGATCTCGTATGAAAATGCAATTTTTGCCCATATAAAGCAATTAAAAAAAAAATGTAAATGTAAATATATTTATTATGTGTCCGACACTGTAGCTCTTGGGTGGCTGCATGGTGAGTCCGCAGTGTGAAAAAAAAAAAGCAGTTGGTTGACGACACGCCAGGAGGACAGCGCCAGGTTCTTAAGCCCTCGAGTCAGCGAGAGGTGGTAGATGAGCCTAAAAATAATTGGCCATTCCAAATTGGGGAGGAAATAATAAAAAAAAATTGGCAAATTAAATAAAAAAAATAAATAAATAAACTACTCTTATCTGTATTATGATATTCTGTAATGCGATATTTTATAATGTGATACTTTGTACTGTGATATTTTATAATGTGATATTTTGTAACAATTGTAAGTCGCCCTGGATAAGAGTGTCTGCTAAGAATAGCAGATAAATAAATAAATAAATAAATAAATAAATAAATAAATATTATATAATAATAATAATAATAATAATAATAATAATAATAATAATAATAATGTGTTTTGACTTTAGGTTCAGGAGCTGCTCTTCAGCTCTAGTTGTCTGCCAATACAGGTGTAACACAGGCTAGATCAGCGCCAGCACCATAGAGAACTGCTGTGTGTTCCCAGCCAGTCAGTCTCACGGTTGATTGAACAGCAACCTAATGGTTTGACGGAAGAGGTCCCAGCTGTATTAGGGCTTAAAGTCCCCCGGTTCTAGCATATTCACTTGTAGAGACACAGTGTGGAAACACAGGGGCAGAGCAAACACAGTGTGAAACAGCACAGTGGTTAGCTGGGGCAGAGAGCAGCACAGTGCAGATAACGGGTAGACACAAATTAACAGTGCAGCACAGTGTAGCACATAGGGGTAGAGCAGCACATGGGAGAGCATAGGGTAGAGCAGCACAACGTAAGAACTGGGGGGTAGAGCAGCACAGTGTAGCAAGGGGAGTGAAACAGCACAGAGTGAGAGCACAGGGGTAGAGCAGCACATATGTGCAGCGCAGTGTAGAACAAGGGGTAGAGAACAACAGGCAGAGCAACACAAAGAGGACACAGAGGGAAACAACACAGTGAAGAACCAGCGTAGAGCAGCACAGTGTGGTGCAGCCAGGTAGAGCACAAGGGGTAGAGCAACACAGTGTAGCAGCACAGTGTAGAGCACAGCTTCGGCAGAGCAGCACAGTGTAGAGCACAGGGTAGAACAGCTGGTGTGAGAGGCAACTGGTGTAGAGGCATAGAGGGTGAGAGCAACTTCAGGTCTTCAGAGCCTGGGGTGAAACAGCACAGTGTAGAGCCACAGGGGCAGAGGCAGCACAGTGTAGAGCACAGGGCCAGAGCAGCACAGTGTAGGTTATTAGGGGTAGAGCAGCTGTCCTAGAAACATAGGTAGAGCAGCAGCACAGTGTAGAGCACAGGGGTAGAGAAACAGCCAGTGTAGAGCACAGGGTGGGGCAGCTGGTGTAGGCAGCACATTGGGAGAGCCAGGGGGTAGTATGCACAGTGGTAGCATAGGGGTAGAGCAGCACAGCGCAGTGTGGGATTAAATCCTCCCCTCTGTTGTAGCAGACCTGCCTGCACAGAGTCTTAAGCGTGATGGTGCCTCCCTCCCCTCTGTCTGATCAGATCCCAGCAGCAGAGCATGTTAGGCATTATCAGCATTATGAGCATTATCAGCATTATCAGCATTATCTCCCGCGCCTCTCTGCCTTGGCATTGCCTGCTGCAGGGCTTACACAGCAGACTCACGGCCACTGAGCCAGCTAAGCCTCCGCTTTTACATTAAACCGATTGGCCGTCTTTTATAAATACCTGGTCCCTCAGGCACGGATTGCAGCTGCTGCCAAACTGAGGGATTATTAGAATGACAGAACAGAACGACTGTACCTCCAGGGCTACGTGCTGCAGTGGAGACAACCACACTGAAACAGGACTGCTGCAGAGAGCATCTACAACACAATACAACACAAACCACACAGCCAGACACACTGAAACAGGGCTGCTGCAGAGAGCATCTACAACACAATACAACACAACACAACCACCTGGCCAATAGAACACAGTTTATCAACCACTATCTCTGCACTTGTCTCTCTCGTGGTCCCTTATAAGTTTCCCACAGTAAGACACAGACAAGCATTGTGGAAGCACAGAGGCCTTGGTAAAAGCACAGGCAAGCATTGTAAAAGAGAGGTATGGTGAAGCATAGGGAAAAAAGCATTGTAAAAGCACAGAGAGGTCTGGTAAAGCATAGGCAAGCATTGCAAAGCACAGAGAGGTATGGTAAAAGCATAGGAAGCATTGTAAAACACAGAGAGGTGTGGTAAAGCACTGGAAGCATTGTAAAAGCACAGAGAGGTAATTAAAAGCATATGGAAGCAGTTAAAAGCACAGAGAGAGGTCTGGTAAAGCATAGGGAAGCATTGCAAAAGCACAGAGAGGTCTGGTAAAGCATGAAACCATTCTAAAAGCACAGAGAGGTCTGGTAAAGCATGGAAGGTTGTACAGCACAGAGAGGTCTGGTAAAACATAGGAAACATGTAAAGCACAGAGAGGTCTGGTAAAAGCATAGGGAAGCATTGTAAAAACACAGAGAGGTCTGGTAAAAGCATAGGCAAACATTATGTAAAGCACAGAGAGGTCCAGGAAGCATAGGGAAGCATTGTAAAAAAAGCACAGAGAGGTCCTGGTAAAAGCATAGGGAAGCATTATAAAGCACAGAGAGGTATGGTGGAAGCTTAGGGGAAGCATTGTAAAAGCACAGAGAGGGAGGTCTGGTAAAGCACAGTGAAGCATTATAACCCATCGAGGTCTGGTAAGCCATAGGGAAGCATTGTAAAACACAGAGAGGTATGGTGCCACATGAGGAAGCATTGTATAAAGAGAGAGGTCTGGTATTGTGGGGAAACATTATAAAAACACAGAGGTCCGGTTAAAGCATAAAACACTGCGATATAAAACCAGAGAGGTCTGAGTAAAGCATAGAAAGCATTGTAAAGCCACAGAGAGGTCCGGTAAAAAGTAAGGAAACGTTAATAACAAGAGGGGAACATGATAAACATAATTGTGCATTGTAAAAGCACAGAGAGAGGTATGGTAAAGCATAGGGAAGCATCATAAAGCACTAGAGGTCTGTAAAAGCATAAGCAAGCATTGTAAACACATTTAAGGAAGGGTGATAGTGTCCCAGGGGAAAAAAGAGGAGTTCTACAGGTGCTGTCTGAAGAGGTGAGTCTTGAGGGGCGCGGAATGTGGTCAGGGGGACTGGGCAGTCCTGACATCTGTAGGAAAAGCAGGGAAGCATTGTAAAGCACAGAGAGGTATGGTAAAAGCACAGGTAAAAGCACAGCATTGTAAAGCACAGAGGTCTGGTGAAGCATATTGAAAAAAAGAAAACCATGTTAAACTAACCTTCCAATGGTTTCCCACAGTAAAAGCAATAAAAGCAAAGTAAAAGCACAGTGAAATCATGGTAAACTAGGATAGACTCTGGTAAAATGAATAGTATAACTATGGGAAAGCATGGTATCAGCTGCAACAATACCATGAGGCATCTTTGTCGAGGGGTATTGTGCGTTTGCAATGGATTCCCAGCAGTGCATTGTGTGCTCCTACCACTCCAGTATAGTTTCAAGACAGTTCAATCTAAATGTCTGGGTCTGACACTGGTGCCTTTGTGATTCTAGTCGCAGTTAGAATATTGTGCTGCCGCCCCACCCCTGTAAGTGTAACACAGAACTAGAAGAGGCGTGGCTATCTGTCCTGCCACTGAAAATCATTTTGGAAGGGTGGTTAGCATACCGTGGGACCGTTCTAGCAATGGCATCCCCATTGTAGCTGCCCTATACCTGTGCTACCATTACCCCTTAGAGTAAAACAGAACCATTGCCAGTGTGGTGCCACTGCCTGTCTGAGAATCTGTCTTGCATTGCCATTGAAGATCATTGGGAAGGGAATAGTAGCCCACTGGTGTCTCATTCTACCAATGACTGCATCATCTCATTGTAACTGCCTTGCTCTACCATTACTGTAATACAAAACCATTGCATTGATCTTGTAGTCCATTATAACGGGTTACCATGGCAAAAGCACAGCAACGTAATAAAGCCCAGTGAAAGCACAGTAAAGCCTAGAGGATGTGGTAAAGCATATTTTAAACAAACCATGGTAAAATATGGCAAATGCATGGGATAAAAATGGGAAGAGTAGGACAATTACTGAGTACATCCACAGAGGGAAACAGACATGGGAGCCTGTCTGTCTGTTTAGCTTCTCTTCAAAACTAAAATAAACCCCTACTAAATGTGCTTGTATATCATTTAGTCTTTTTAAGTGTAGGCTGGTTGTTTATTTATAGCTTTAGGGCATTTTCTTTTCAACCCTAAAGAATAAGCTTTGAAAATCACCCACATGTCTAATCTTTGTCGTTTTATAGTCCCACTGACTCAGTGCACTAATACAATAATGAGTTCACAATGGGACTTTTCAATCATTTCTTTACAGGATGTTAGGCTGGGATTATAATGGGATCCTAGTGGGACCTCTTATTCTTTAAAGGAGGTGCAATGAGAGGCAGGTGGGCTGAGTGCATCAGGTAACCACACCTTTGATCTGGAGACAGGACTGTGTGTCTCTGTCTTTATTGAGAGGGGAGGGCGGTCGATTCAATTACAAAAGATAAACCACATTACAGGTGCTGGAGGAATAATAGGCCTTTGAGCTACAGATAGGGATGAACAGCTAAGAGACTTCAAACGACAGCGCCCAGGTGGATTTAAACAGCGAGCTGCGAGACCAGACCAGCATCTGGACAGAAACATGTTAAACCAGTAAGCTGCTTCACAGAACGCGCGCTGTACGCGCCATGACGTGTGGAATCATTCTGAGCGCTTCTTATTGAATTCCTCCAGTGCCGTGGTGTTCTGCTTTTGTAAATCTGTGTTCAGAGCTGTGTGAGAGTTTAGTTCTAGTCACATGCCTCAGACACGCAGGATCGTTCAGCTGGGTCTTGTTATTAGTAGCGCCAGCGCCATCTAGTGCCAGCAAAATGAAAGGAAACTGGACTCAAAGTGGCAGATTGCTGGAGGCCTCTACTTTAAATAAAATAAAATAAAATAAAAAGCCCACCTAAATGATTTAGGGATCTGTATATAGTATCAGAAAACGAGTTATTTTTAATTTGCATCCTCCCGCCTTATAAAGTTTACCATAGTGTTTTTTGCAATTCTCCCATGATTATACAGTACTATGCATTTAGTTTACCCTGGTTTGCCATGTTCATGATATGCTTTACCATACCTCTCTGTGCTTTACAATGCTTGTCTATGCTTTACCATACCTCTCTGTGCTTTACAATGCTTGTCTATGCTTTACCATACCTCTCTGCTTGTGCAAATGCTTCCTATGCTTTTCCTACAGATGTCAGGACCGCCCAGTCCCTGACCACATTCAGCGCCTCCTTAAGACCTCACCTCTTCAGACAGCACCTGTAGAACTCTCTCTTTTTCCCCTGGGACACATATCACCCTTCCTTAAATGCTCTTTACTTGCTCTTATCTGCTCCCTATTTTACTGCATTTTAATCCTGTACTTTAGAGTACTGTAATCTGCCAAGTGTTTAATCTGTAGTATTTTGTATTTAATCATATCCTGATGTAACTATCACTGACACTGTTATCTGCTGTATTATTGAATTGTATTTTGTCACACTTGTACTTGCTTGAAATAAAGTCATTGTATTTATCTTGCTCTTAATTGTATTATTACTTGTGCTGTGATACTTGAAATGTATTTGTTTAATGATTGTAAGTCGCCCTGGATAAGGGAGTCTGCTAAGAAATAAATAATAATAATAATAATAATAAATAAATAATACCATACCTCTCTGTGCTTTACAATGCTTCCTCCTGCTTTACCATACCTCTCTTTGCTTTACAATGCTTCCCTATGCTTTACCATCCCTCTCTGTGTTTTACAATGCTTGCCTATGTAGCCACCATACCTCTCTGTGTTTTACAATGCTTGCCTATGCTTACCATACCTCTCTGTACCTTACAATGCCTCCCTATGTTTTTACCATACCTCTCTGTGCTTTAGGAATGCTTCCCTATGCTTTACCAGACCTCTCTGTTTTTTACAGCATTCTTCCTATGTTTTACCAGACCTCTCTGTGCTTTATAATGCTTCCTATGTTTTACCAGACCTCTCTGTGCTTTACAATGCTTCCCTATGCTTTTACCATACCTCTCTGTGCTTTACAATGCTTCCCTATGCTTTACCAGACCTCTCTGTGCTTTACAATGCTTGCCTATGCTTTACCATACCTCTATGTGCTTTACAATGTTTCCCTATGCTTTCACTGTGCTTTATTACACTTTGCTGGGATTTTACTCAGGGGCGCCATTTAGAGGGGTCAGGGCGTGAGACATTTCTTTTTAAAATTATGTCTCAATGCTAAAATTCTAGGAGATACAACAGTTTTGGCCACAGCTGTATGCTTTCAGATTGAACTCATTTAATATATTATGTTCACATCGTCCGGTAAAACAAATACATATATTATTGATGCACATTTCAAGCTTCTTGGATGACAGCATTCTTACATAATCCTAAGAAACGTTGGAAAAAAGACATACTTTCTGTAAACTATGCAGGACTTATTTTAACGGTGGGACATGGGAGCAAGAATGACAATGTTTGTGAGAAGCACGAGAGATCACAAAACCACGAAACGCCAGCGACGCTCAGAAAACCAGCGCTTCGTAGCGTCTTTCGTTGCCAAATGAAAAAAAATCGAAGTTAGCTATGCACCTTTACATGTTGGGACTAGATCAACAAATCTGCAGTAGACATGTTCCCAGACTCACACATTGCAAAGTATTCTGCAGGGAAGTCTAACAGTCACATAAATAGTGAAAGGCGTTTCTATTACAATTTCAGCATCACAATTGCTTTAGAAATTCAGATTGATTGATATGTGTTCATATACAGCAACAGTGTGTTCATTTAAAATAGAAGATAGTTGAGAATTAAATTCCACTGACATTACTGTGTTTCCCATCACAGTATGTTAACGCTACTTATAGACAATCCATTAAGTAGTACCTAAAGTGTGAAGCTTCCCCATGTTTTGTTCGTTTTTTGAAAGAAAAAAATAATACAGAACTAAAGAGAAAAACACTTTTTAAAGCAGACAACACACTCTCTATAGCAGCGGTACTGCAACCCCCTTCTACCAATAAAAACTACTTTACTGCAGAATACTTAGTATTGATAATTAAAACAAATGCATTACAAGGCAATACTAACAAAACTAATTTAGTAATTGCTTATTTTTATAGCCAACAGCATAAGTTACATTACTTACCCAATGGGAGTGATGAGCTTGCATGGATGAAGACAAATGCTTCAATTTGGGGCACGATAAGAAGCTTACAAAAGCAATTATTGCAGGATGTAGATTTTATTTTATAAAACAAAATGATTTATCTCTACTAAGAATAGTGCGCAATGTGTCAAACTGTGTGACTGATATCTGTGTTAGGACTCCAAGATTGATACATCACGGCTGTGTGATCTGTAATATCTTACTTATTATCTCCTGTGTGTTCTGAACTTATATATAAACTTAAAAAAGTAGGCTTTATTTGGTACTGGGTCTGCAAGCCACAGCTGCACATTGCTTAGCTTTAAAAGTTGCCTGTTTGTCCTTTGTTGTTATCATATGATTTATAAAAAAAATATAGTAAATAATCACAGAAAATGGTCCCGTAATAAACTGATTTATCTGCAGAAAAAAAACCAAGAGCCAGGGACACTGAGCCAGGTGCACTGTGTGTCACTGTGTCTGTGTGACTGATCGTGTGATTGATCGTGTGATTGATCGTGTGATTGATCGTGCGCTCCTGTCCTGAATCATGGGACTGGGTTACAGTCAGGTGTCTTTTTGATGTTTTAGTGGTTTATGGTGTTTTTGTCCAGCAATCTCACCCCCCTTGGGCGCCCACACTCACTTTGTTCACACAGACGGGGGTGGGGGTGGGGGTGGCTGGCGACAGCTGTATTCCATACCTGAGGGGCAGGGTATTGCTCATCAAATAAACAGGTGGCATTCCTCTAAAACAGAGGTGAATCTGCATGCGTTTTCCCATACATTGTTTCTATGTGGTTCACCCAGGTCTCCAGGGGAAGGTGAAAGGCTAGTATCAGCTAAATGTAGAATAATGACTCAGATTACTATCAAAGTGGACATGCTTCTGACCCCAGATTGAATGTATGATGTCATTGTCTTTTAGATTGATGTTGTTTTTAGGGATGTGAAATCACTTCTGTTTCTGGTCATCTTACTGGGACACTTGTAAACGAGGCCTCGGTCTCAATGGGTTTAATCCTGGGCAGACACATGGCAAATGACATTTAATAAAGAAAAGTGTAAAGTATTGCATGCAGGCAATAAAAATGTGCATTATAAATATCATTTGGGAGATAATGAAATTGAAGAAGAACTAAAAAAAAGACCTAGGAGTTTATGACCTAGAGTTGACTCAGAAATGTCTTCATCTAGACAATGTGGGAAGCTATAAAAAAAAAGGCCAACAAGATGCTCGGATATATTGTGAGAAGTGTTGAATTTAAATCAAGGGAAATAATGTTAAAACTTTACAATGCATTAGTAAGACCTCACCTAGAATATTGTGTTCAGTTCTGGTCACCTTGTTACAAAAAAGGATATTGCTGCTCTAGAAAAGTGCAAAAGAAGAGCAACCAGAATTATCCCCTGGTGTAAAAGGCATGTCGTATGCAGACAGGCTAAAAAGAATTGAATCTATTCAGTCTTGAACAAAGAAGACTACGCTGCCATCTGATTCAAACATTCAAAAGCCTAAAAGGTATAGACAATGTCGACCCAGGACTTTTTTTGACCTGAAAAAAAGAAACAAGGACGAGGGGTCACAAATGGAGATTAGATAAAGGGGGCATTCAGAACAGAAAATAGGACTTTTTTTTTACACAGAGAATTGTGAGGATCTGGAACCAACTCCCAGTAATGTTGTTGAAGCTGACACCCTGGGATCCTTCAAGAAGCTGCTTGATGAGATTCTGGGATCATTAAGCTACTAACAACCAAACGATCAAGATGGGCTGAATGTCCTCCTCTCGTTTGTAAACTTTCTTATGTTCTTATGTAATAAATAAATAAATAAATAAATAAAAAGTCTAGTGCAGTAACATTAACCCTTTCATCAACCCTTTGAAATATGGAAACATGAAACTGGCCCCTCTCTTTCTTTGTCTGTTCCTCCGCTGGGATCTCTGAATCAGTGGCAATTCTGCTGCTAAGTCGCCTTGGATAAAGGCGTCTGCTAAATAAACAAATAATAATAAATAATAATAACTGGAGCACACAAACTCACACACTGACTGCCACACACTGGGGATTTCCTATTCTAAACTGCAGATGGGTTTGAGGATCACCACATTAACAAAAGTTAAGTTGAAAGTGTATTTCCAAAATGATTTTCCCTGCTTGAAATACATGTTGAACCCTTTCATGCAGCAATATTGAAAATAGCTGAAAAAAGTCGTTTTAGACACATAATATTTTCAATTGCTTTAGATTGGGGAAAATCTATGTCCCCATATAGAGATTAGAAGAGTTTTTATCTGTCTCCATGTGAGGTCACCATGCATGAAAGAGTTAACTCTCTAGCACTACCTAGCCCAGGTGAGTGCGGCGTGCGCAGGACACTACCAGCCAAGCCCTTGTATTGTTTATCTATCCCTGCTGTCTCTTTTTGAACAAGTCTGAATCCATTCTGTTATTGTGACACAATGGAAACCTGGCTCGTAACCAGCTTATCAGTTTGCATATACAGTAAATATATAAATACATATTCAAAGCAGTTTCTGTGTGCAGGTTTGAGCACAGCAGCGATCGCATTACGCATATACACTGTATATATATAATTCACAGTCCATGCTTCAATGGGAATGCAAATTCAGAGCTTCCTTATCTGGAAATTGACGAGGGTAATTTCTAGGGACAGCACTATGGAGGAAGAAGAATTTGGGGCTGCGAGCCTTATTGCTGGTGTCCGTGGCTGCATGCCGATCTTTGCCTCACCATTTATTAACACTTTTGTCATTCAATTCACAGAACAGGAAAAAGAATGTATGGATATGGAGTTCTTTTTTGCAACAAAAACCTTTTATTTTTTCATACAGTTCATCATTTGCAAACTGTATCATTCTCACCTGTCAGACAAAAAGGTACCAGTGTAGGCCAGAACGTGGTACATCGTCAGAATATGGCACGCCTACAAAACTTGAGCCATGTGCGGTCAGAAAATGGTACACTGTCAAAGCTGTGATTGACCACTGCACAATCAATACGACAAGACAAACTGTAGGTCACCCATAAGATTGGATATGTTTACAATTTCAGTTAAAGTCACATAAATTTGCTGAATTGTGAAAGAAATGAGGGTGGCACGGTGACGCGGTGGTTAGCACTGCTGCCTCACAGCTCCAGGGTCCTGGGTTTGATTCCGGCCTCAGGAGTCTGTCAGTGTGGAGTTTGCATGTTCTCCCCATGTTCATGTGGGTTTCCTCTGGTTTCCTCCCACAGTCCAAAGACATGCTGGTTAGGTGAATTGGCCTCTCTAAATTGCCCCTTAGTTGCCCTGCGATGGACTGGCGTCCCGTCCAGGGTGTAGTCCCGCATTGCGCCCTATGTCTGCCTGGTTAGGCTCTGGCTCACCGCGACCCACTATAGGATTAAGCGGTTACAGATAATGGATGGATGAAAGAAATTATATTAAAAAGAACTTTAAGGGCCAAACTCAATACATCGTACCACTTTCAGATGGGCGTTTCCTTATTTTCTGAGCTAAAATCATTTGCGCAGCCCGGGCAAGCACAGTACACAGTGTACCATGTTTTAACGGGTACCACAAAATAACGAAAATGAACCCCTGTGTTAACCCGGGGAATCAATCATAAACCAAGAAGAAGAATACTGACCTGGTATAACCTGAGTTGTTTATAGTTAACAAACTAAAACAGCTCCCCTTTAAATAAAGCGTGCCCTTTATCTATGAGGGGAGGGAGGAAGAAAGGAATGCTGTCTGAGCAACATTGCAGATGAGTGAAGAATAATAGACCCTTGATCTGCAGATAGCAGCTGTGCGGCTCAGAGACTTGGAACTGCAGTGCTGCAGATTAGGAACAGTTTGGATACAGATGGCTGGCTTTTATGATTTTTCAAATGTTGATCATAGAGAGAGCTGGGGCAGTGTCACATCCACCACCCCGTCCCGTTTCTTACAAAACTAAAAACAATACAGCACAAGGTAACTTAAACACTCTCAAGTTGTTGGTTTCAGCTTTGTAATATTTTTATTGACTTTCAAAAATAAGAACCCGGGTAGGAGTGCCAGTGTGAGGCTAAGGCTCCCCAAAATAAATTGCCCAAACCCTCACAAGAAATTGTTCTGACCAACACAAAAAATATTTGTGAGAGAAGATCGATATTTTTTTCCAGGAAACGCGTTTATCGTCCATTCTTCCCGCCGATCTGAGCCCCCCATACCGCTGCAGGAGGCAGCCGACGAAAACTCTGAATCCTTTTCGCTCATTCCCTTGCCCGGAACATCCTCTTCATAATTTGCTGTTATCTATACAAACTGCTTGATCTGAATCTGATTTTACAGAACTTGTGGCAAAATATTTTCGTAGCATACCACTGTTTTGTGAGAATTTGATAACTGTGACTATAGTCAGAAAATACTTCCTTCGACTGTTTGAACAAATGTCACCTTTCAGAACACTGTGGTTCCAGATTATGAATGTTTCTCAAGTTTTTTTTAGATTTTTCCAGTCCTTCCTCCATTTTCAGTGAAAGCGGGGTCTTTTTTGAACTGAAAAACTGTCTGCAAGGAAAGCAAGAAAACCGCATCTGCCTGCTTTACTGTACTATAAATATGAAAACGTATTTCAGTATTCTGATGAAAATGAATGGTTTTGCTTTCAAAGTCAGTTTCGGATACACAGGTAAACAAGGCTGTGACGGTCCTGTTTCAATATCACCAAGGTCCAAAATACAGGATTTAGTTGCATTTCAATGTCATTCGCTTGGCTGGTTTAACGTCCATTCTTCCGGCCGATCTGAGCCCTATATAAATATTCGAAAGTTTACGGTAAGTGTGGAGTTTTTTTTTTTTTTTTTTGCAAATATACCTTATGAAATACGCTGAATGCCCCTTGATTACAAGTACGATAATAAGTGAGTGTTTAGAAGCTTAATAGTCAGTATTAATAATTGATTTAAATTGGTGTGAAGTGATGGAAATGGTGTTTGAAATTGGTTTTAAAAATCAGTGCAGCTTGTTATCCTTACTGATTTGCTTAAATAGGCATAACATATTTTAAAGTACAAGTTAGTGCTATATTAAACTTCATTCATTTGACCGCCTTATGTTAAAAAAAAAACAACCCAATATATATGTAGCATCCCTGAGCGGTTTTGAGGTCTGTTTTGTGCTATACATTACACTATGTAACACAATTTTTGTTCCTGGGTAGTAAGTGTTATTTCCTAATTGCTTATGCCTCAAAAGTATAGAAAATGGCTATTATTCTCCACAAACTTTGCTTTTGTGACCAGGACAGTGATATTTTGAAATTTACCTATTTCCAATGAGAAAACGGGCGAATTTGTGTCTTTTCTTTCATATAAAGTCAGAAAAAAACAACATATGAATCAAATTAACATGTATTTATACTAAAGTAATACAAAAATGACTACAAAAGATTTAGAAGTGAGTAGTTTTTCGAGATTTACGATTATACTGTAAATCACTTTCACGAATCAGCCCCCAAATGTAGTCTCCCATCAAAAATTGTGTTACATATTGTTATTATACAGTACAAGTTCTCAAAAAGAATCTGGTTTACAGCTTTTATTTGTGTCCGGCAGTCCGACTATTTTTCAAACTCAGCACAATGAATTACACAATGAATTAAACTAGTAACAGACTAATAAAAAAAATAATGCAAGTCTTAATTATATATATTAATACAGTGCCTATAGAAAGTCTACACCCCCTTTCAAAATGTTCACCTTTTGTTGCCTTATAGCCTGGAATTAAAATAGTTTTTTTTTTTCATTTATCTACACATCCTACCCCACAACTTCCAAGTGAAAAAGAACATTCTAGACATTTGTAGAAAAATAATTAAAAATAGCTTGGTTGGATAAGTGTCCACCCCCCTTGTAATAGCTCAGGTGTAACCAATCACTTTCAAAATCACACACCATGTTAACCCTATGCTGCCTAAGGAAAAGGTCCATATTTGGTTATGAATATGAACACTTTGTGTTTAATTGCTTGTAGCTTTTAAACCGTAATTCAGAAATTAAAACCCAATACACCCACAGAAAGGCATTAAGTAGATATTTTCAGTAATGTGGTTTATTTTGTTGTGGGGTGATTATGAGCTACTCATCATAATTTTTATTTGAAAAATAAAAAGTACAAATATTTTAAAAAATTGCAAATTTCAACCTTTTTCCAAGTATTCCATAAATGTCTCAAGGATTTCAAATCTGAAATCAGAATTGAATTATCTTGAACAGTTGCAGAGCTAGATACGGTTTTATAATGTATGGAATTTTAGAAAAAAAAAAAATCAACCTGTGAAATGCAAATGCCAGCCAATAGACTTGCCAAAAACTTATTGGAAACATTATTACCCTGTTTGAGATACAATTATATTTAAGTATAAAAATGAAGAAACAACACACAAGATATTAAGTAAAAAAACACAAAAAACGATTTTATTTATTTATTTAAATAGATGCAAATTACAAGGTAAAATAAACTTAGACAAAATTAAGATTTAAGATGTTTATTTTCAAAACTACAATAAATAATAAATGAAGACTCAGTCAGGGCCCTCCTCCTCTTCAGAGACTGAAACAGATGCTGGAGCTGCTGGTCTCCATCCATCTTCTGGCTTACACACACCCACACAAAACATTAAAATACCAATTCATAATAAACAATTATCCAGCCTTTTTTCACACAGAGAAAAACTAAACTGAAAACAAAATAAAATAATAAAGTAAAGTAATAATATAATACACGGCTGATTAATAATAACTACAACTAAATAATGCCTCACTGTTCTTTGCACAAACAAAATAAAATACTCATGGCTAAATTGACAAATAAAGTAAATCATGATCAAATACATGGCTAAATAATAATAACTAACTTACAGCTAAATCATGCCTCTCTCTCTTCTTTACACACATATACACAAAGTAAAAAAAACCCTAATAAAATACTAAATAATTACCAAAAGTTAAACTGAAACAGCTAAATAATAATAATATTGACTAACGTTACAGCTAAGAATGGTATGCCCTAAAAAAAACAAAAAACAAAAAACAAAACAAAATATATCAAAAGAATATTCAGCATGTGCTGCTGATGTAGTTTCGCATCGCACGCAGCAGTATGAGGAGAAACAACTTAAAAAAAGGGGGAAAAGAAACTAAAATGAACACGAACAGAAGTGAAACTAACTTAAATATTTTAATTTTATTTTTGTTATATGCTAGTAGAGTAGTTACTCTTGTTTGGATCTTACAAAGTTAGCTCTGCCAAGCAAGCAAGCAAGCAAGCAGACACATACACACACAGACAAACATGACAACAAATATAAAGTTTTAAAAACAAAATATGGAAAAAAAACAATACGACTAATTATTTTAAGTATTTACCTTTTCGATTATGTGCTGATTATCAGCCCTGGAATTGTAGAATTGTAGATAAAGAACTCCGCTGTCCACTCAGTCGTAATGGCGCTGGCAGTGAGACTCGTCTTCAAACTCAAAATAATATATGCCACACCCATCCTAGCCTTAACCCAATGGTATAATGACACGGCCCGTGGTCATGGCAATGATTAACACAAAACAAACAAGATATCTGTTTGTATGGCTGAGAAATGACCTTTTTGTCATCATGAATTTTTCAATGAAATTAGAGCGCATCAGCTGGCAAGGGTTAAGTGGCTTCCACCTGTGTTAAATTGTAGTGATTCACATGATTTCAGGATACATTCAGCAGTTCCTGTAGGTTCCCTCTGCTGGGTAGTGCATTTCAAAGCAAAGACTCAACCATGAGCACCAAGGCGCTTTCAAAAGAACTCCGGGACAAAGTTGTTGAAAGGCACAGATCAGGGGATGGGTATAAAAAAATATCAAAGGCCTTGAATATCCCGTGGAGCACGGTCAAGACGATTATTAAGAAGTGGAAGGTGTATGGCACCACCAAGACCTTGCCTAGATCAAGCCGTCCCTCCAAACTGGATGACCGAGCAAGAAGGAGACTGATCAGAGAGGCTACCAAGAGGCCAATGGCAACTTTGCAAGAGCTACAGGCTTTTATGGCCAAGACTGATCAAAGTGTGCATGTGACAACAATATCACAATCACTCCACAAATCTGGCCTGTACGGTATTGTGGCAAGAAGGAAGCCATTACTCAAGAAAGCCCACCTTGAATCCCGTTTCAAGAATGCAAAAAAACAAAAGAGATTGTGTAGCCATGTGGCAAAAAGTTCTGTGGTCTGACGAAACTAAAATGGAGCTTTTTGGCCTAAATGCAAAGCGTTATGTTTGACGCAAACCCAACACAGCGCATCAAAGAACACCATCCCTACTGTGAAGCATGGTGGTGACAGCATCACCCAAAGAACACCATCCCTACTGTGAAGCATGGTGGAGGCAGCATCACCCAAAGAACACCATCCCTACTGTGAAGCATGGTGGTGACAGCATCACCCAAAGAACACCATCCCTACTGTGAAGCATGGTGGTGACAGCATCACCCAAAGAACACCATCCCTACTGTGAAGCATGGTGGTGGCAGCATCACCCAAAGAACACCATCCCTACTGTGAAGCATGGTGGTGACAGCATCACCCAAAGAACACCATCCCTACTGTGAAGCATGGTGGTGACAGCATCACCCAAAGAACACCATCCCTACTGTGAAGCATGGTGGTGGCAGCATCCCAAAGAACACCATCCCTACTGTGAAGCATGGTGGTGACAGCATCACCCAAAGAACACCATCCCTACTGTGAAGCATGGTGGTGACAGCATCACCCAAAGAACACCATCACTACTGTGAAGCATGGTGGTGACAGCATCACCCAAAGAACACCATCCCTACTGTGAAGCATGGTGGTGGCAGCATCACCCAAAGAACACCATCCCTACTGTGAAGCACATGGTGGTGACAGCATCACCCAAAGAACACCATCCCTACTGGAAGCATGGTGGTGACAGCATCACCCAAAGAACACCATCCCTACTGTGAAGCATGGTGGTGACAGCATCACCCAAAGAACACCATCCCTACTGTGAAGCATGGTGGTGACAGCATCACCCAAAGAACACCATCCCTACTGTGAAGCATGGTGGTGCAGCATCACCCAAAGAACACCATCCCTACTGTGAAGCATGGTGGTGGCAGCATCACCCAAAGAACACCATCCCTACTGTGAAGCATGGTGGTGGCAGCATCACCCAAAGAACACCATCACTACTGTGAAGCATGGTGGTGACAGCATCACCCAAAGAACACCATCCCTACTGTGAAGCATGGTGGTGCAGCATCCCAAAGAACACCATCCCTACTGTGAAGCATGGTGGTGGCAGCATCACCCAAAGAACACCATCCCTACTGTGAAGCATGGTGGTGGCAGCATCACCCAAAGAACACCATCACTACTGTGAAGCATGGTGGTGACAGCATCACCCAAAGAACACCATCCCTACTGTGAAGCATGGTGGTGACAGCATCACCCAAAGAACACCATCCCTACTGTGAAGCATGGTGGTGACAGCATCACCCAAAGAACACCATCCCTACTGTGAAGCATGGTGGTGGCAGCATCACCCAAAGAACACCATCACTACTGTGAAGCATGGTGGTGACAGCATCACCCAAAGAACACCATCCCTACTGTGAAGCATGGTGGTGGCAGCATCACCAAAGAACACCATCCCTACTGTGAAGCATGGTGGTGACAGCATCACCCAAAGAACACCATCCCTACTGTGAAGCATGGTGGTGACAGCATCACCCAAAGAACACCATCCCTACTGTGAAGCATGGTGGTGACAGCATCACCCAAAGAACACCATCCCTACTGTGAAGCATGGTGGTGACAGCATCACCCAAAGAACACCATCCCTACTGTGAAGCATGGTGGTGACAGCATCACCAAAGAACACCATCCCTACTGTGAAGCATGGTGGTGGCAGCATCACCCAAAGAACACCATCCCTACTGTGAAGCATGGTGGTGACAGCATCACCCAAAGAACACCATCCCTACTGTGAAGCATGGTGGAGGCAGCATCACCCAAAGAACACCATCCCTACTGTGAAGCATGGTGGAGGCAGCATCACCCAAAGAACACCATCCCTACTGTGAAGCATGGTGGTGACAGCATCACCCAAAGAACACCATCCCTACTGTGAAGCATGGTGGTGACAGCATCACCCAAAGAACACCATCCCTACTGTGAAGCATGGTGGTGGCAGCATCACCCAAAGAACACCATCCCTACTGTGAAGCATGGTGGTGACAGCATCACCCAAAGAACACCATCCCTACTGTGAAGCATGGTGGTGGCAGCATCACCCAAAGAACACCATCCCTACTGTGAAGCATGGTGGTGACAGTATCACCCAAAGAACACCATCCCTACTGTGAGCATGGTGGTGGCAGCATCACCCAAAGAACACCATCCCTACTGTGAAGCATGGTGGTGACAGTATCACCCAAAGAACACCATCCCTACTGTGAAGCATGGTGGAGGCAGCATCACCCAAAGAACACCATCCCTACTGTGAAGCATGGTGGTGACAGCATCACCCAAAGAACACCATCCCTACTGTGAAGCATGGTGGTGGCAGCATCACCCAAAGAACACCATCCCTACTGTGAAGCATGGTGGTGACAGCATCACCCAAAGAACACCATCCCTACTGTGAAGCATGGTGGTGGCAGCATCACCAAAGAACACCATCCCTACTGTGAAGCATGGTGGTGGCAGCATCACCCAAAGAACACCATCCCTACTGTGAAGCATGGTGGTGACAGCATCACCCAAAGAACACCATCCCTACTGTGAAGCATGGTGGTGGCAGCATCATGTTATGGGGATGTTTCTCATCGGCAGGGACTGGGGCACTTGTCAGGATAGAAGGGAAAATGAATGGAGCAAAGTACAGAGAAGTCCTTGAGGAAAACCTGCTGCCCTCTGCAAGCTGAAACTGGGACGGAAGTTCACCTTTCAGCATGACAACGACCCAAAGCACACAGCCAAAGCTACACTGGAGTGGCTAAGGAACAAAAAGGTAAATGTCCTTGAGTGGCCCAGTCAGAGCTCTGACCTAAATCCAATTGAAAATTTGCGGCATGACTTGGAGACAGCTGTCCATCAACGCTCCCCAAGGAACTTGACAGAGCTTGAACAGTTTTGTAAAGAAGAATGGTCAAATATTGCCAAATCTAGGTGTGCAAAGACCTATCCCAATAGACTCACAGCTGTAATTGCTGCCAAAGGTGCTTCCACCAAGTATTAACTCGGGGGTGGAGACATACCCAGTTATGATCTTTCAGGTTTGTATTTTTAATATATAATTTTTTTCTCAATAAAAACTTTTTCCCCCGTAACAGTGTGGAGTATGGTGTGTAGATAAGTGGAAAAAAATACTCATTTAAATGCATGAAACTCTGAGGCACTGACACAACAAAATGTGAAAAAAGTTCAAGGGGTTGTAGACTTTCTATAGGCACTGTATATATATATATATATATATATTGTGATGATGTGTATGTATCAAACAGTAATTTGGAGGCTTTAGGACCATGGGGGGGTAGCCACACACTTTGTTGATAACAAATGTAACAAGTGCTTAATTGTTTAATTAATGGGCAAATGCTAATCAGATGGAAGTGATCAGGTCGGGGTTAAAAAGAGTTTCAGTTTGTGTGTTCAGGGAGAAGGGTTGAAGTGGTGAAAGGGAAAAGACTGAAGAGTGAAAAAGCGTGTTGGACAAAAGATTCTCTGTTAGCGAAACAAAAAAGGGGTATTTTGACAACGAAGTTCTGGACGGTGATTTGGCTTAGGTGATTCTTGGAAGTAGTTTAAACAGGGGAACAGGCTTACCCTGCCCTGCATTAGTTAGCACTACTGTTAATCAGTTTAGTTAGCGCCTGAAGAAGGGCTAGGTTTTGTTTTGTGTTTTTGTTTTGTTTGAAATATCATTTTGCTAAATAAACATACGCCACGGCGTTTAAAGAGCACTACCCTTGTATCGTGTGTAATTAAAGTGACAGACACCTGTTGGAAAGAACAGCACAGACTCTGGCTGAAAAGGTCAAAGTACATCACATTTGGTACCAGAAGTGGGGCTTTGTTTTTTTTTGAGTAAGAACCCCGCAACATGGAAGAGTTACTTAAAAAACAGTTCTACAAGCAACGGCAGCTCAGCAGCATGCCACAGCGGCTTTACAGGAGCATACCAAAGTCTTGGCAGAACAAGCAGCGCAGGATCGTCGAGAATGGAGAGAACTATGGAGCCAGATGAATTCTGGAGAACGGGTGGGAGCAGCTTCTGCGGGACCACGTCCTATACGAGCTAGTCATGTTTTACAGAAAATGAACCCAGCAGACGACGTGGAAGCTTACCTTTTGGCTTTCGAAAGGACCGCCGGCGAGAGGCAGCCACCTGAACAGTGGGCTGGCATTGTTTCGCCTTTTTTTTTGAGTGGAGATGCTCAAAAAGCTTATTTTGATTTGGAGCCAACAGAAGCAGCTAATTATAATCTTCTGAAAGCTGAGATTTTGGCAAGAGCAGGGGTCACCGTAGCTGTGAGGGCTCAACGCTTCCACTCTTGGAGATATGAAAGGAAAAGCACCAAGGTCACAGCTGTTTGACTTAATCCACTTAGCCCGTAGGTGGCTTAAACCCGAGAGGAATAGCTCAGCGGGTTGTGGAACTACTGGTCCTGGACCATTATCTAAGAAGCCTTCCAGTGGGCTTACGAAAAATGGGTGGCACAGGGCAGTCAAACACTGCAGATGAACTAATCGCCCTGGTCGAGCGTCAACTCACTGCCCTGGAAATTGCCCAGCCCACATCCCGTTTTGCCAAAAGCAACTGGCGCCCCACAAGCCCGAAACAACGCACCGCCGAGAATCCCGGTAAGAATGTGTGGAAAAAGGCGCTGAAGAGCGGTCTAGAACCGTGAAGGACCTTGGGCAGGGGGAGAATAAATTGTGGGATGAAATGCAGAGTTTGCCATGTCACAGGGTGCAATGTTTTAAATGTGATGGTTGGGGGCACATTGCCCGAAATTGTCCCAAAAGCGAGAAGGTAGAGTCAATGGACTGTCATGTAGTGACTACGGTTAATAACTTATTTTCCTGCAGTTCACCAAAAACAGAGTATGTGGTTGCTGTAAAAATAGGGGATAAAAGCACAGTAGCTTTATTAGATTCAGGCTGTGGGCAGAGTTTGATATCCTCTGACCTGGTGGGGGAACACTTTTCTACAGCCCAGGCGGAAGTACGAATAATGTGCATTCACGGTGATATTAAAACCTACCCAGCCACCACCGTAAATCTAAAAATAGGTTCCCAGGAGGTAAAGTTAAAAGTGGGGGTGTTACCTAGACTTCCTTATCCAGTGATTGTGGGTCGTGATTGTACCAATTTGCTCGCTTAGTACAGTTTGAGAGGTTTTTTTTTGCTACTAAGGAGGCAGGGCCATCTAGTGGCCAGGACCAAGAATTGTCTGAATTGTTTTCGTTTGTTTTAAAGAGGTACTAGCTGAACGGGAAAAACCAGGAAGACACAAAGTCAAAAAAGTATAGGACCCAAGCTAAAGCCAAAGGCTCCCTGGGGGAAGTATACAGGCAAAAGTGCAGATCCCAAAAGCGTATAGGGCAGCCTAACAGGGAATCTGAGTCACTGGGAAGTTTAGAAGAAAACCTCCCCGAGATGTGGGAGGAGCTAGCAGTGTCTCCGTTGGACTTCAAACGAGAACAAATAGAAGATAAAAATTTACAATATGCCTTTAATCAAGCTGTGGTACCGGACGAACGTTATTGGGGAAATAGGGACACTATAACTATACCACATTTCGTTGTTAAAAAATGATCTCTTGTGTCGGGTCACTAGAACTGAATGTGGGGAGTGGTTAGAACAGTTACTGGTGCCAAGTAAGTTTAAAGGGTTAATACTACAGCTGGCACACAGCCATCTGTTAGGAGGGGCATTTAGGCACACAGAAAACCAGAGACCGGGTAATGATGCGTTTTCATTGGCCAGAGTCTATAAGGATGTAGAGCGGTTTTGTATAGCTTGCCCAGAATGTCAACTGGTGGCTGGCAGGAAACTACTCGAACCCCCTAGTCCCGCTACCTGTCATAGGCGTGCCATTTGAGAGAGTGGGAATGGACTTAGTGGGCCCCTGGAAAAGTCTAAAACAGGGTTCCAGTACATTCTGGTCATTGTGGATTATGCCACTAGATACCCCGAGGCTATACCGTTAAGGAACACTAATTCAATGAATATAGCACAAGCGTTGATACAGGTTTTTTTTCTAGGGTCGGTTTCCTAAAGAGATCCTTACCGACCAAGGACCCCCTTCATGTCCACAGTTATGAAAGACATGTGTAAGTTGTGCAAAGTAAAAAAATTACTACCTCTGTTCACCACCCACAAACGGATGGTTTGGTGGAACGGTTTAATAAAACGTTAAAACAAATGATAAAGAAGGTAATGCCGAGAGCGGCAAAGACTGGGATAGTTTTCTTCCTTATCTTATGTTCGCTATCAGAGAGGTTCCTCAAGCCTCGACTGGGTTTTCGCCGTTTGAATTGTTGTATGGGAGACAGCCGAGGGGAATCTTAGATGTTGTCAAAGAAGTGTGGGAAGGAACGCCACCTAGAGGGGACAATTTAGTTGAGTATGTAATAAAAATGAGAGATAGAATGGACAAGGTTAGCAGCCTGGTAAATGAAAATCTGGTCAGAGCGCAAGAGCTACAAAAAACATCGTATAACGCCGGGGCTCGTCTAAGAGAGTTTAAAGTGGGAGACAAAGTGTTAGTTTACTGCCTTCACATGCACACAAGTTTTTGGCTAAATGGCAGGACCTTTCAAATAGCGGATAAGTTAAGTAATGTAAACTATAAGGTGTACCAGACAGGGAAAAGGAAACCATACCAGATTTACCATGTCAATCTGCTGAAACCGTGGGTAGACAGGGAACCTTTAGTAGGCACAGTACAGTGCGAAGATTTAGAACTGGGTCCTGAGTTGCCGGGCACGACAAGTGCAACTGAAATAAAATGGGTAAACACTTGGCGGAACAGAGTACTGAAATTAAAGAACTAATTAATAGAAATGACGACGTGTTCTCAGACTTGCCAGGGAGAACTAATCTTATATCCCATAGTATTATTACCCCTCTGGGAGCCCGAGTCAGAGTGAAACCATTTCGAATTCCAGAGTCTAAACAGGGTGATCTCGCTAAAGAAATAAAAACGATGTTGGAATTACAAGTAATTGAGGAATCAAATAGTGACTGGTGCAGCCCGGTATTGATGGTGCCAAAACCTGATGGAACTATAAGATTTTGTATGGATTTCAGAAAAGTGAACGAAATATCAAAGTTTGATGCATACCCAATGCCGAGGGTGGATGAATTGCTAGAAAGGTTGGGAAAAGCCAAGTATATTACCACACTCGACTTGACCAAAGGCTATTGGCAGGTGCCATTGTCACCAGAGTCAAAAGAAAAAACAGCATTTGTAACTCCACAGGGTTTGTTCCAATTTACAGTGTTGCCTTTTGGTCTGCATGGCGCCCAGCCACGTTCCAAAGGCTTATGAACAAGATACTCAGGCCACATAGTCACTATGCAGCAGCTTATCTCGACGATGTGGTCATTTTTAGCATTGATTGGGAGTCTCATGTATACAAGGTGGAAGCGGTATTGAGATCGTTAAGGGAAGCAGGCTTAACAGCTAAAAAAAAGTGTGCATTCGCTCAGCAGGAAACAAAATATCTGGGGTTTGCACTCGGACGTGGCTTAATTAGACCACAGCAAAACAAAATTGAAGCTGTTCTGTCTTGTCCCCGTCCAGTGAACAAGAAACAAGTCCGAGCCTTTCTCGGACTTATTGGCTATTATCGCCGGTTCATTGAAAACTTTGCCTCAAGAGCTGTGCCCTTAACGGAACTCACTAAAGCCTCCACGTCTAACATGGTAAAATGGTCAGCAGAGGCTGAACGGGCATTTTTAGACTTGAAATCAGCACTGTGCTCTGAACCTGTTTTGATAAGTCCTGACTTTGATAAACCGTTTATATTACAAACAGATGCTTCGGAAGTGGGTCTAGGGGCAGTGTTATCACAGTCCTATGAGGGGGAGGAACATCCTGTTTTATTTTTGAGCAGAAAGCTCCTCCCAAGGGAAAAAGCATATGCCACAATAGAAAAGGAGTGCTTAGCTGTCAAGTGGGCAGTGGACTCTTTGAGGTATTATCTCTGGGGAAGGAGATTTACACTGGTTACAGACCGCCCCATTACAGTGGATGTATCGTCAGAAAGACAAGAATCTTGAGAATAACCAGGTGGTTTTAAACATTACAGCCCTACTGTTTTGACTTAATACATAGAAAAGGTAAAAGAACACGTAAATGCTGATTTCCTGTCTAGGTTTCCGCAGCCAACAGAAATCTTGTATGCCCGACCCACGGATCGTGCAGAGGGGAGGGTATGTGATGATGTGTATGTATCAAACAGTAATTTGGAGGCTTTAGGACCATGGGGGTAGCCCACACTTTGTTGATAACAAATGTAACAAGTGCTTAATTGTTTAATTAATGGGCAAATGCTAATCAGATGGAAGTGATCAGGTCGGGGTTAAAAGAGTTTCAGTTTGTGTGTTCAGGGAGAAGGTTGAAGTGGTGAAAGGGAAAAGACTGAAGAGTGAAAAGCGTGTTGGACAAAAGATTCTCTGTTAACGAAACAAAGGTACGGGTATTTTGACAACGAAGTTCTGGACGGTGATTTGGCTTAGGTGATTCTTGGAAGTAGTTTAAACAGGGGAACAGGCTTACCCTGCCCCTGCATTAGTTAGCACTACTGTTAATCAGTTTAGTTAGCGCCTGAAGAAGGGCTAGGTTTTGTTTTTGTTTTTTGTTTTGTTTGAAATATCATTTTGCTAAATAAACATACGCCACGGCGTTTAAAGAGCACTACCCTTGTATCGTGTGTAATTAAGTGACAGACACCTGTTGGAAAGAACAGCACAGACTCTGGCTGAAAAGGTCAAAGTACATCACAATATATATATATATATATATATATATATATATATATATATATATATATATATATATATAATGCGTGTATCTTACTGTACATCTTTCGGTTTAATAAATGCAGAGGGGAAAGTATGGAATAGCCTCCCCAAACGAAAGACTCACGCGCCGCCTTATAAGGGTGATGCTGAACCTTTGGCCAGAGCTGTAGGTCGGTATGATTGAGGATCCATACTGAAAACAGCTTTCTCTTCTCAGGGATCTCTGAACCCCTCTCTGCCCCACCTCTGACACACTGCCTGGGTCCCCTTCATGGTGCTGCCTGCGTTAATGATGTCATTGTGCTCAAACGTCATCATGGCTTGCATTTCCACGATGGTAGCGTAGATGAGCACGTGGTACATGATGTCACTAATCCTGCAGGAAAGAAGAAAGGAGATGCTAACATGGCACAGTGGGATGGCAAAAAGACTCCCGTTGCGCAGCAGTGTGATCCATTGCTGGTTTTACTGGGAGTTTAATAATCAAATCAGACACACCTGAGCTAGTTACCTATATATGCTGTGGCTAATCAAACAATACACACAAAGGAAAGCAGTGCTCCCAATGCAGCTCTCCACAAAGGAAAGCAGTGCTCCCAATGCAGCTCTCCACAAAGGAAAGCAGTGCTCCCAACCCAGCTCTCCACAAAGGAAAGCAGTGCTCCCAACCCAGCTCTCCACAAAGGAAAGCAGTGCTCCCAATGCAGCTCTCCACAAAGGAAAGCAGTGCTCCCAGTACAGCTCTCACAAGGGAAGCAGTGCTCCCAATGCAGCTCTCACAAAGGAAAGCAGTGCTCCCAACCCAGCTCTCACAAAGGAAAGCAGTGCTCCCAACCCAGCTCTCCACAAGGGAAGCCAGTGCTCCAATGCAGCTCTCCAAAGGAAAGCAGTGCTCCCAATGCAGCTCTCCACAAAGGAAAGCAGTGCTCCAACCCAGCTCTCCCAAAGGAAAGCAGTGCTCCCAGTCGCAGCTCTCCACAAAGGAAAGCAGTGCTCCCAATGCAGCTCTCCACAAAGGAAAGCAGTGCTCCCAATGCAGCTCTCCACAAAGGAAAGCAGTGCTCCCAATGCAGCTCTCCACAAAGGGAAGCAGTGCCCTAATGCAGCTCTCAAAGGAAAGCAGTGCTCCCAATGCAGCTCTCCACAAAGGAAAGCAGTGCTCCCAAGCAGCTCTCCACAAGGAAAGCAGTGCTCCTAATGCAGCTCTCCACAAAGGAAAGCAGTGCACCCAATGCAGCTCTCCACAAGGAAAGCAGTGCTCCCCAATGCAGCTCTCCACAAAGGAAAGCAGTGCTCCCAATGCAGCTCTCCAAAGGGAAGCTGGTGCTCCCAATGCAGCTCTCCACAAAGGAAAGCAGTGCTCCCAATGCAGCTCTCCAAAGGAAAGCAGTGCACCCAATGCAGCTCTCCACAAAGGAAAGCAGTGCTCCCAACCCAGCTCTCCACAAAGGAAAGCAGTGCTCCCAATGCAGCTCTCCACAAAGGAAAGCAGTGCTCCCAATGCAGCTCTCCACAAAGGAAAGCAGTGCTCCCAATGCAGCTCTCCACAAAGGAAAGCAGTGCTCCCAACCCAGCTCTCCCAACCCAGCTCTCCACAACACAACATAAAACTACTTCGCAACTTAACACAATCACGCCACGTTACACAACTACCCTTTCACACTGTGGCTGCATTCTTTTGTGTTATGACGGCTTTGTCACCAGTGGGATCTACTGTGTCAATCTCATTTAAACATCCGAGAAGCAGTGTGGCCCAGGGCTGGTGTTCGGTCAGTTTCTTTGTCAGGCAGTGCACACCGCACCCTTCTTTAAAAGAACAGACTCGCTCTTACACCTCTCACCCACACACTGCAAACACCTCCCATTGAGCCACCCCAGGGACAAACAGGGGGGCTTAAACACTCAGGCCCACGTTTTATCCAGAAATATCAGCAAATTTGACAGTGAATGTGTTTCATGTGCAATTTGAACACAGTGTAAACGATTTATTTTCTCTATGTGTGATATTTTGGATGTTGATATCTGCAGTTCTGATGTTGATGATGTCACTGCATTGTGATGTCATTTCAAGCCATTTTAAAAAACTGCAATGTGATAAAAAAACAAAATGGCAGTGGCTGGTTGGTTAAAATGACATCACAATGCAGTGACATCTTCTGAACTCTACAGGCTGCAATTGGTTAGATGAATAGGCATCACAATGCTTTGACATCATCACTGAACACTGGCATACCTGGCAACGCCAGTGTTGATAGGAGTTGAAGTAAGAGTTGCGAAGAGGTAAGACATGTTCATCTGTTTCTGCTGATACTGGTTTTAAAATAAATTATAACTTAATAATAGACACTTAAAGTTTCATTATCAGCTGCACTGAATTCTTATCATTCGAATGGCAGGTTAGAAGATTGTTGTTCTGTTTAAATCTGTATCAATATCCTGTGACTGGCATACTGTGGAACTGTTCACTAGAACTTGTTTATCCAATTGGAATGATGCTTATTCAGGGACCGTTCAAACTTTGCCAGGATGCTATAAGTGAGAATAATTGACTGGTTGAATTCCCTGCACTCTGATTGGCTGTTACAACTAAAGTTTTTTTTTTTTTTCCAATTGTGATGTTATAATGGCTATTATAATGTACATGAATACAGTCGTTGACATATATGTTAATGGGCCTTACCCTATCAAGTGTACAGCAAAATAAATGTTGCATGTCACAGAACTGTGACCTCGTTTAAGGTCAAAAGGAAAGGACCAATCAGATGGCAGGGTGCAGTCATTTAAATATAAGTTTGTGGGTATAGCAAGCAATGATGTCAGTGTAGCTTATTGTGATAAGAGGAATCCAATGACACTTGCTGTGGCATTATTTGGAAAATAATTAGGTTCTTAAGTATATCGATTCTCTGAATATCAATTCTGAAATACTTTTATACCAGGATGTTCTGAAAAAGTCGAATTCAAAAGATTATTCTTGATAGGCAAACGTCAGATACAGGTCAAAGGAAAGTGAATAGATTCAAATAGATGATTATTAAAATGTCTCCATACCGGAATGCTAGAACTCAATTGAAATAAGATCCTCACAATGCATTGAGATCGTCAGAATAGAATGACATCGTCACAGCACAGCGACATCACTGCTGTACTGACATCTGATTGGCTGAGCTATTCTGCGTGTCACTCTTGGAGATGAAGGATATTCTTTTTCATCTATGAGGTCATTACTTTAGAACTATACAGAAACACTGATGGAAAACCATGAGAAGTCACATTGCAAACAGTGGGATTATTCTTAAAACAGAAAAGAGCTATTTTGGATATTGTTTTAAAAAAAAGTGACTCTATTAATCCTAAATGATTCCTTACTGGTGCGTCCTGGTGTTCCCTTTCCAAGCTTTCCCTAAACGCTATTATTATTATTATTGAAGAATAATGACTAAGATTAAATGTGTTTTAATAAGGAGGTTCAAAGAATGATTGAAATGTAAACGCTTCTGATCCCAGATTGAATGTATGGTGAGTTTGTCTTTATTTTTAGGGATGTGAAATGACTCCCGTCTGTTTCTGGTTATCTTGCCAGGACACTCTTGTAAAAGAGGCCTCAGTATCAGTGGTTTTTTTCCTGGTTAAAGAATTAATAAATAAATTAAATCATTTCCGATTTCTACTTTTGTTTGGAATGTTAAATAAAATATCTAAATTATTTTCATGTAGGTTTCTTTCTAAATGATGTCTCAATCCTAAAATTGATGTGAAGCTTTTTGGCCAGAGCTGTAGGCGGTTCTATTAAACTTCCATGTTTGATGCTAGTATGTCACTGTCATGACTTGTTTAACAAAGTTAGAATCACACGCCCCTTTGAAGTCAATGTTTTGCTATTTTTCCCCATTTTTTTTTAATAGTTAAAAAATGATGAACGGAGCTGATGAAATTTCACCACTGCTGTGGGCTGCGGCTGTCAAATTTGTTGATGACATCATACAAAAAGCCACCAGGGAGCTTCAGAAGGACCAATGGAAAGGCGAGCCTGACCAGAAATCCCTGAGCCCCAGCCTGGGAACAAAAGTGATTTCTCCCACAGGGTCAGCTGGCATGACATCACAGCGCCCTGACAAAGATCAGGACCAACGGAAAGGCGAGCCTGACCAGAAATCCCTGAGCCCCAGCCTGGGAAAAGAGGCGATGTCTCCAATAGGGTTAGCTGGTATGACATCACAGCGCCCTGACAAAAATCTGGATGGGGGATTGACATATCTGCCTCAGTTAAATGCGGCACACAGGGCGTCTCAGTGCTACGGCAGCCTCTTCATGCAAAGGAAACGCAGGAGGGTGCAGCACCCCCGACCTTCAAAACAGACCCACATCAAGACCAGACACAGACTGCCAGCAGCAGCGATGGGTTTGGCAGAGGAGGAGAAAGTGAGTGCCGTGGAGACTTTAACAGAAGAACAGCCGGCCACCAAGAAGGGAAAGGGGTTTGGATGGTTCAGAAATTGTTCCAAGAAAAAAACAGACAGAGGATAACCCGAAAGGTGAGCCCGACCAGAAATCCCTGAGCCTCAGACACGGAAAAGAGGAGACTTCTCCCGCAGGGTTAGCTGTCGTGTCATCACAGCGCCCTGACGAAGAGCTGGGAGAGGGAATAAAACATCTGCCTCGGTTGAATGCAGAATGGAAAGTGCCTCAGCGCGTTCAGAGTGCGGACAGCAGCCTCTGCATGAGTAGGAAGCACAGGAGGGTGCATCCCCAGCCATTAGAAGACAGCCCCATCCAAACCAGCCACAGCCTGCCAGCGGCAGTGTTGATTTCTGCAGAGGAGGAGAACAAGAGCGGAATAAGAACCACTGTGCTCAATGAGGAGACCCGGGTTCTTCAAAGCCTGGAGACTTCTCCAGATAACATCCCGGAGGAAGAGAATCACAGCGCTGCTCTGCAGGGAGAAACTGTGGAATGGGAGGGGGAGGGAATAGACCAAGAGGTGGGACAGCAAACTCTGGAGGATTCCAAAGGGGTGGAAAGCCTCCGTGAAAGAGACCAGGAGGTGAAGGTCAGTGCCGTGCAGGCTGTAAAAGAACAACAGCTGGCCGGCGAGAAGGGAAAGGGGTTTGGATGGGTTACAAGATTTTACAAGAAGAAACAGACGGAGGACAAAAAGATGAAGGGGCGTGGGAGATGCTGCTGGTGCATTTGCATCTAGGGAGGCTGGCAAACAAGAACAAAAAAAGAAAGGTAAATCTCATTTCAAAAATAAAAACAATAAAAAATAACAAAATATTAAAAATAATAATAAAAAAGTAAAGAAACAACACAGAAACAAGAGACACAACACAGGGCAGCAGCAAAGAAACAGCAACACAGAAACGAGACACAACACAGGACAGCAAAGAAACAACAACAACACAGAAACAAGAGGCACAACACAGGACAGCAAAGAAACAACAACAACACAGAAACAAGAGGCACAACACAGGGCAGCAAAGAAACAACAACAACACAGAAACAAGAGGCACAACACAGGACAGCAAAGAAACAACAACAACACAGAAACAAGAGGCACAACACAGGGCAGCAAAGAAATAACACAGAAGAGGAGACACAACACAGGACAGTAAAGAAACAACACAGAAACAAGAGACACAACACAGGACAGCAAAGAAACAACAACAACACAGAAACAAGAGGCACAACACAGGGCAGCAAAGAAATAACACAGAAGAGGAGACACAACACAGGACAGCAAAGAAACAACAACAACACAGAAACAAGAGGCACAACACAGGACAGCAAAGAAACAACAACAACACAGAAACAAGAGGCACAACACAGGACAGCAAAGAAACAACAACAACACAGAAACAAGAGGCACAACACAGGGCAGCAAAGAAATAACACAGAAGAGGAGACACAACACAGGACAGTAAAGAAACAACACAGAGAAACAAGAGACACAACACAGGACAGCAAAGAAACAACAACAACACAGAAACAAGAGGCACAACACAGGGCAGCAAAGAAATAACACAGAAGAGGAGACACAACACAGGACAGTAAAGAAACAACACAGAGAAACAAGAGACACAATACAGGGCAGCAAAGAAACAACACAGAGAAACAAGAGACAACACAGGACAGCAAAGAAACAACAACAACAACACAGAAACAAGAGGCACAACACAGGGCAGCAAAGAAATAACACAGAAGAGGAGACACAACACAGGACAGTAAAGAAACAACACAGAGAAACAAGAGACATAACACAGGACAGCAAAGAAACAACAACAACACAGAAACGAGACATAACACAGGACAGCAAAGAAACAACAACACAGAAACAAGAGACACAACACAGGACAGCAAAGAAACAACAACAACACAGAAACAAGAGGCACAACACAGGACAGCAAAGAAATAACAACACAGAAACAAGAGGCACAACACAGGACAGCAAAGAAACAACAACAACACAGAAACAAGAGGCACAACACAGGACAGCAAAGAAATAACAACAACACAGAAGAGGAGACACAACACAGGACAGTAAAGAAACAACACAGAGAAACAAGAGACAACACAGGACAGCAAAAAAAAACAAACAGAAACAAAACAACACAGGCACAAAAGAAAATAAAAGAAACAACAAACAGGACAGTAAAGAAACAAACAAGAGAACAAAGAACACAATACAGGGCAGCAAAGAAACAACACAGAGAAACAAGAGACAACACAGGACAGCAAAGAAACAACAACAACACAGAAACAAGAGGCACAACACAGGACAGCAAAGAAATAACAACAACACAGAAGAGGAGACACAACACAGGACAGTAAAGAAACAACACAGAGAAACAAGAGACAACACAGGACAGCAAAGAAACAACAACAACAACACAGAAACAAGAGGCACAACACAGGGCAGCAAAGAAATAACACAGAAGAGGAGACACAACACAGGACAGTAAAGAAACAACACAGAGAAACAAGAGACACAATACAGGGCAGCAAAGAAACAACACAGAGAAACAAGAGACAACACAGGACAGCAAAGAAACAACAACAACAACACAGAAACAAGAGGCACAACACAGGGCAGCAAAGAAATAACACAGAAGAGGAGACACAACACAGGACAGTAAAGAAACAACACAGAGAAACAAGACACAATACACAGCAAAGAAAAAACAACACAGAGAAACAAGAGACAACACAGGACAGCAAAGAAACAACAACAACAACACAGAAACGAGACACAACACAGAACAGTAAAGAAACAACACAGAGAAACAAGAGACACAATACAGGGCAGCAAAGAAACAACACAGAGAAACAAGAGACAACACAGGACAGCAAAGAAACAACAACAACAACACAGAAACAAGAGGCACAACACAGGGCAGCAAACAAATAACACAGAAGAGGAGACACAACACAGGACAGTAAAGAAACAACACAGAGAAACAAGAGACATAACACAGGACATCAAAGAAACAACAACAACACAGAAACAAGAGGCACAATACAGGGCAGCAAAGAAACAACAACAACACAGAAACAAGAGGCACAACACAAGGCAGCAAAGAAACAAAAACAATACAGAAACAAGAGGCACAACACAGGGCAGCAAAGAAACAACAACAACACAGAAACAAGAGGCACAACACAGGGCAGCAAAGAAACAACAACAACACAGAAACAAGAGGCACAACACAGGACAGCAAAGAGACAACAACATAGAAACAACACAGGGAAATAAAGATACAACAGAAAAACAAGTTACAAGCTGACAAATAAAAAGGATAATAGAAATTACCATCAGTGGTAAATGAAGAAAAGAAAAGTAATCCAAAGGGAAACAGGACATCAAACAAAGATCAAATAAGAACATGAGAGATCAATGAAAATAAAGAAAAAATAAATCAAAATATGGGAAATAAAAACAAGGTGAAATAAAACCAGCGAAAATGAAGAAAACCATAAGAAAAAGAGACAAGGTGTGAAATAAAGGAAAGAAACATGAAGAAAAAAAAAGGGAAATCAAGAAAACATGTAAGAAAGCAAAGGACAAGAGAAAAGGAAAAGAAAAAGAAAGCAAAGGAAAATAGAGAAAAAGAAGAGAGACAAAGCAAAGAAAAATAGTGACAAAGAGAAAATAGAGAAAGCAAAGGAAAATAGAGAAAAAGAAAAGAGAATAAGCAAAGGAAAATAGAAAAGAAAAGATAATGCAAAGGAAAATATAGAAAAAAAGAGATAAAGCAAAGAAATAAAGAAAATAAAAGAGATAAAGGAAAGGAAAATAGAGAAAAAGAAAAAAGAAAGGAAAGCAGAGGAAAAAACAAAAAATAAAAAATAAGGAGAAGAGAAAGCATAGAGACTGGGGCTCAAGTCAACACAGTGTTCCCCGTGTCAGCCTGATAGAGGGAGTCCTGGGGTTCAGAACGGGGCCGGGCTGAGCAACAACCCTTTTAATACAAGCAGGTACTTCTTACATTGTTTTTACATTGCTCTCCGTTAACAGAGTGTTGAGGACAATATAAGACAGATTGTCTTGTGATATTGAAGCTTCAATACAACTCTTGTCTTGTTTGGACCCCGCACTAGAAAAGACAAAACAGAAAAATTAAAAAAAAACAAGATCAAGCCAAGAGGGGGGAAAAAATGTGTAAACGTGTGTGTTACATAAATAAACATTAAAAAAAAGAAAAACACATTTTTTTATTATTTAAAGTCGGCGTTGAATTGTTAAGTAGTGTACCGTTGTTCTTTCTTCTGGTTAATAAATGGGTAATTGTATGTAAAAATAATGTGATACCTTGTAACAATTGTAAGTCACCCTGGGTAAGGGCGTCTGCTAAGAAATAAATAATAATAATAATAATAATTGCGATGCTGTTGTGTTGACATCATTAAGATCTCGGGGCAGAGTTGTGAAGAACAGTAAGCTGCTGCAGTGGTCGCCGGCACAGTGAACAAGCGGATCCAACAGGGACAAATAGGACGCCTGCACTCTGATTGTCTCAGAGGGCATACGATACAAAATTAATAACTGTCATTCTTTTACACTGCTTTCATCTGAAGCCAGTTTTAACTGATTAACAAACAGCGACTTTGCTGTTGTGAGGAGCTCCGAATACTGCGGATTTGCAATTTTGATCAATGATGTGTTGGAACTGATCAAAAGGGAATTGGGAATTTGAACTGGAAAATGATGCACAGTATCACACCTTATCCAACACAGTTAGAGTTTACAGGTTACTGGAGGTTACTTGGGGCGGAGTTAGCACCTCAGCTTACCCAATCCTGACCATGCACAGCAATGCAATAGTACCTTCAAGGCAAACCACGCCTCGAAGCTAAAGAAGCAGGGTTATATATGGATTTGTTTTGAAAAAATGTGTTGCCTTTTTTTCAAATGTCATTTCTTTTCATCAGATCACAAGTGCATCAAACGTGAAAGAGTTTTTATTTCTCAACGTGTACAGCATTGCTGTCAAGCCACTGTACAGCGCGTGTCTCGTATTATCAATGCAATAAAGCCGCGTAACGCGGTCACTTCTTTACAATTACCTGAAGCGGCACAATTCACGTTGCGTTAGTACGTTAAGATTTTTTTTAACAAAGTACGGTTTTCAAAATATTTTTTGTCAGGGTTAATAATCGAATGATTAGAGATTGTGTTTGAAAAGTGTTTTTGAATCGAATTAATAGACAGTAGTCGTACTGTGAACGTGGCACGTCGTTTCAGCACTTTCAGAATGTAACCCGTATGTTGTCCTGTAAATTCAATATATTTAATAATAAACAAATATAAAAATAAAAAATGACATTTAAAGACTGTACGCTGGCATGCGCGCAAACATAAAGACATCTTCAAACCCCAAACTAACCTGACCTCGCCCGCATACTGACAGGTGCGCCGCACTTTGGCAGCGCAATCTTTGGTGGCGAACATTTTTCTCAAATGTAATCTCGTGTACGTTTAGACGTTTCAAGGATATTGTTTCTTTTTTTTATAAACCTCCAAATAAGCCGGGAATGGGAAAACCCAGCAAATGCGGATAGCCAACCGCTCCTTTCCCGGCGTTCAGAGTACCGTCCAAGCAGCCTTTTTAAATCCACCTGCTGCTCAAACAGCAACTGGAGCTTTAGGACTGTAACTAACGGCACTGGAACAGACAAGACAACTACAGAACGGGGGCCGTTCCAGGGGGGGACGACGGGGCAATGGAACGGCTCTTTCAGTCGCCCTGGCAACTGCTGCCTGTGCATTTCCTCAGTTTTTTTTTTAAGTCAATGATAATAATAATAATAATAATAATAATAATAATAATAATAATATCAACCTGGTCGTGGGTTAAAATAAAAGAGAGGGCTTGTGTTTTGAAATAACTTTTTTTGTGTGTTTTGAAATGACTTTTTTTTTTGTCACAACATTTATTCTCCAGGTTGTAGTGTTTGACGCGGCAGTGACGTGCGGTCAGGGTAGGCAAGGCAACTGCCTACCTAGTGAGAATCCAGCAAAAAGAAAAACATATTCAATTGTGTACGACTGTTTATTACCTTTCGTTGTCACAACGCATTTCTGCATAGTGGATTTTTTTTTTTTTTTTTTTTTTTGGTAATTATAATTATAATTCTGCTCTCATAAGCCTGCCAAGCGAATCTATGTAAATTGGGGAGTGAGACTGGCCAGTGCCTACCCAACCACTGACCTCACCGCACGTTACTGTGACGCGGCATATATAAAACAATGTAAACACAATAAAAAATACAGCAGAGACAGGTAGAGCGTTATAAGAATACAGAATCGCCTCTGAAACAGAAGAACAAGAAAATAAATCAATGAACCAATAGTTCAAAACGGGAGATTGTTCAAAACGGGTAATGGGAGATACTGAAATTGAAGAAGGAATCTATGAAAAAGACCTAGGAATTGATGTTGACTCAGAAATGTCTTCATCTAGACAATGTGGGGAAGCTATAAAAAAAAGGCCAACAAGATGCTTGGATATATTGTGAAAAGTGTTGAATTTAAATTAAGGGAAGTAATGTTAAAACTTTACAATGCATTAGTAAGACCTCACCTAGAATATTGTGTTCAGTTCTGGTCACCTCGTTACAAAAAGGATATTGCTGCTCTAGAAAGAGTGCAAAGAGCAACCAGAATTATCCCGGTTTAAAAGGCATGTCGATGCAGACAGGCTAAAAAGAATTGAATCTATTCAGTCTTGAACAAAGAAGACTACGCTGCGATCTGATTCAAGCATTCAAAATTCTAAAAGGTATAGACAATGTCGACCCAGGGACTTTTTCACCTGAAAAGAAACAAGGACCAGGGGTCACAAATGGAGATTAGATAAAGGGGGCATTCAGATCAGAAAAAATAGGAGGCACTTTTTTACACAGAGAATTGTGAGGGTCTCAAACCAACTCCCAGTAATGTTGTTGAAGCTGACACCCTGGGATCCTTCAAGAAGCTGCTTGATGAGATTCTGGGATCAATAAGATACTAACAACCAAACGAGCAAGATGGGCGAATGGCCTCCCCTCGCTTGTAAACTTTCTTATGTTCTTATGCATTACGATAAACCCTGTTTGGGTTATTACCTGCAATCCACTGTGTGGATTGAGGAGAACCCAATTGAAATACAGGGGTCTTTTTAGCAGGGATTACCCTTCAAATCTGGGGTAACAACTGAGATGCGCTGTGCAGTGGAGTTCGGTCCGGATGGAACTACATGGAACATCGGAGCAGAGGGCTGAAGGGAACTATAATAGCGCGCACAAATACTGTGCTGGTAAGGCTATCGATGTGCTGAGGTAGGATTTGTTTGAGTTCCCAGACTCATTATATGCCACTGTTAATAAGAATTTACCCTGCCCTATAATTTCACCACTTTGCTATTACACACTCAATCTCAACCCCATGTAACACAATTTTTGTTCCTGGGTAGTAGTGTTATTTCCTAATTGCTTATGCCTCAAAAGTATAGAAAATGACTATTATTCCCCCCAAACTTTTGCTTTTGTGACCAGGACAGTGATATTTTGAAATTTACCTATTTCCAATGAGGCAGGCAAATTTGTGTCTTTTCATTCACATAAAGTCAGAAAAAACAACATATGAATCAAATTAACATGTATTTATACTAAAGTAATACAAAATTTACTACGAAAGATTTGGAGTAGTTTTGAGATTCTGATTATACTGTAAATCACTTTCACGAATCGCCCCCAAATGTAGTACTATGTTCTCATTATACTGTCCTGGTGGCGGCGTTCAAAGTCCAGTATATCCTGGTGGAAGCGCCTTGCTCCGTTGCGGCTCCCATGTTCTCCTTGAATTTATCAAGATGAGCATCAAGGATATGGACTTTGAGGGACATCCTACAGCCCATTGTGCCGAAGTTCTTCACCAGAGTCTCAACCAGCTCCACATAGTTTTCGGCCTTGTGATTGCCCAGGAAGCCCCGGAACCACTGCGACAAAGCTGTTCAAAAGCCGCTTTCTCCTTACTAGTGAGCTTTTGGGAATTCATTGCACTCAGGATCTTCTTTATCTGTGGTCCGACGAAGACACCGGTTTTGACCTTTGCCTCAGACAGCTTAGGGAAGAAGTCTTGAAGGTACTTGAAGGCTGCCGACTCTTATCTAGAGCTCTGACAAATTGTTTTATAAGGCCCAATTTGATGTGCAGTGGTGGCATCAGCACCTTCCGTGGTCCCAGCCGTACTCATCATACTTCAAGGCGTCCAGCAAGGTCTTGATGCTGTTGTAATCCTCTTTGAGGTGCACCGACTTGTCGGTAACTTGTTACCATTATGGAGCAGCACGGTTTTGAGGCTCCTGGATGAGCTGTCAGTGAAGGACAGTATAACGAGAACATGATGGGAGACTACATTTGGGGGCTGATTCGTGAAAGTGATTTTACAGTATAATCGTAAATCTCGAAAACTACTCACTTCTAAATCTTTGTAGTCATTTTGTATTACTTTAGTATAAATTCATGTTAATTTGGATTCATATGTTGTTTTTTTCTGACTTTATGTGAACGAAAAGACACAAATTTTCTCATTGGAAATAGATAAATTTCAAAAATATCACTGTCCTGGTCACATAAAAGCAAAGTTTGTGGGGAATAATAGCCATTTTCTATACTTTTGAGGCATAAGCCACTAGGAAATAACACTTACTACCCAGGAAAAAAAAAAAAAAAAAAATGTGTTACATGGTGATCAGTCATACAACCAGTTCTACCAGCTTAATGGCGGTTAAAAAGCAAAGTATAGCATACAGAAAACTACTGCGTGTGTGTGTGTGTGTGTGTGTGTGTGTGTGTGTGTCTGTTTGTGTGTCTGTCTTTGTGTCTGTCTGTGTCTGTGTGTGTGTCTATGTCTATCTGTGTGTGTGTATCTGACTGTGTGTGTGTGTGTCTGTCTGTGTGTGTCTCTGAGTGCGCGTGTGTGTGTCTGTCTTTGTGTGTGTGTCTATGTGTGTCTGTGTGTGTCTGTGTGTGTGTATCTGACTGTATGTGTGTGTGTGTCTGTCTGTCTGTCTGTGTGTTTACAGCTTTCGTATGTTTTATTATATTATTATTACAAAGCGTTACGGTTTTGTAAGTAGGCTGCAAGGATTTAAACAGCAATGTGATTAATTAGCGCTGTTGTATAATGCAATACACGGTACTGTATTGATCTCCAGTTCCACAGTTAAAAACAGGCCTGGTTATTGTTCAATGCTTGTTTTGCCAGGCCAATGGTGACTTCCTTCCTGCTAAAGTCAACCGACTTACCCTTTTTCTGTCCGGTCCCTTAGAGGTATTATTATTATTTTAAAAAGATCACAGTGCATGACAATGCCCAGGTATTCTGTTATGAACCACAGCGAGGCGCTGTTTCCCCTCTCATTCCTCGTGGTTCCCCCACGTATCCCCTTTTAAAATTTTATTTAGAGTCGCTGCGCTCAGCAGGGCTCTCTGTACGGCAGCCGCAGACGGTTACAATTACAAGGAACTTGCTCAACCTGGGCGCTTGTTTTTCTGCACTCTGTTACCCGCTAAATCAAGTTTAACAGTTTCAAGGCTTGCGGCTCTGGCAGTACTGAAGTTTCAAAGCAGGCATCAATACTGGGGACCCCTAGAAGAGATCCCTTTGCTTTGCTTTAAACTGCAAAGCCCTGATGATTTACCACTGCCATCGTATTTCTAAATTTGTTGGCTGAGCTTTAAAATTTTAAATAATGCTTTTTTTTCTTATTATTTACTAACGTTTTAAAACAATTACCTCATTAACACAGCTTTGATCTTAGTAATAACATCATAAAAAAATAATAGAACACAGTTGACGAGCTTGATTTGTATTCTCTAGTTTTACTGGTAAGACAAAAAAAAGTGTTAAAAGTTTTAAACTTGTGTACTATCCGCATTGGAATTCCAATGCAGCAACAATCGACTGATGGTAATAAAACTCAAGGCTGATGCATCCGCCAAGTGTCTTCCACTCAGACAAGGGCAGCCTTGAATACCTTCGTGTGCAGGCTGTTAAACAACTTGATCCACATTTTTTGGGTTCGCAGTCAGCTGTGCTTTTGGTACATTTTTAGGAATGTTTAAATGCTATGCAGGTGTCAGCGTTTAAACCATATCTACACACACACGCAGTCTTATATAACATTACGATGTATTCCGACAGCCCTGGTTAGTGTTTTCTAAGCAAAGAGCCCCTAAATAAGCAAATAACGTTTTAACATCGCAAAGACTTAACTACAAAGTAAAAAATAAAATTAAAAATAACCACACGTACACACCGAAGTATATATTGAAATTAGGGCTGTCAAGGTCATTTAAAGTAAAGAATTCTCTGACTTATTTGATGCAGCGTTACCAAAAGCCAGAACAGGACTGATGTCCTATTTTCTTAAGCATGAGGAGATCTGATGCATATTAAAAGGTAATACTGTCGCATTCAAACTGGATGCTGAGTAGGACCCTAAAATGGGCAAGTGGGTCTACACCACTGACTCCCCTTTCCTGTACCAGGAGGAATTTCTTATATGTAAAATATCACACATTATAGAAACCTTGGATTTCAAACCCCCCAAACATTACCCTCTGCATGGTACTGCAAGCAAGCAAAGCTATATTACCTTCTCTTTGGCAAGCCTGCTGTATGTCTGACACAGACTGGTACCATTCTGCTGTGACTGAAGTTTTTACTGTGAGTTAATTTCTGCACTATATTCTCTTATTTTCAAACTCAACAGTTCTTCTGTTAAAGTAAAACATTTACACTTATATTCTGTTTGAATTATTCTAGAATACCTGTGTTTAACTTAAAGACTACTTTCAGATCAAGCTTACTTCTTTAAAGAGACTTGACTGAACATTTAGGTTAATTAAATGAGATTCTTGTTTCTGCTTTTCTCCTCAAGGTTATAAACCTTGGCACCAGTAGCTCAGACAAAGCCAAGCTTAGCTCATTTCACAGGTGTTTTTTGGTTGCTAGCTCCCGTTTTACTCACACTTACAAAGATCCAATAATATTTGTCACACACACATAGTGAGCCGGGATTTGAACCTCCTGGCACCAAGCCCCTTTCTCTAACCACCAGACCACCAAGCCTCTTGCGAAGATATGAAGATGTCATTTTATAGACCATCCAACAGGAGGTGCAGTAGCTGGCAAAAGCTGAGCCAGGTGACGTAAACAACCTGGACCTGCAACAAAGCCTACTCACCAGGTTGAACGCGCCGATCCCCAACGACACCCCCCGTCTAGATGGCTGTGGTTCAGTCCTTTGTGGAAGTCGTGGGACTGAGTGAACTGATGGAGCTCTCTGTAAGACAGGTGAGCCGATAAGCAGGTGCAGTCTTGCTCAGTGTTACACAACATGTTTTTTCTCTGCAGTTTACCTACTTGTAAATCATGTAGCTGCTGCGCAACTTTCATCAGTTAAATATACAGTTGATATACAGCTGTGGCCAAAAGTTTTGCGGCACCCTATAAAATGAACTACTTCTGCTTCATAAAGTCGAATGAAACCTGCTGAATAATGTTAACATGTTGAATTACACAGCGCTTTTTTCAATATACTTCACGAAAACTGACAAAATGGAAAAATGTGACATTTTGAAATCTAACATGAAATACTACTGTACTACTATTATGGCTTCCGGTATGACTTTTGTGATATCATTTTGTAGTTTCTGTGATTACATGATGTTAAATAAAAAGATCTGAATTATGTTCAGGTAGTTGTTTTTTAATGATGTCTCAATCCTACAGCTCTGTTCTCAGGGCACAGGCTGTTGGATTGTGTTGCTGTGGTTTCCCTGCAGGAAAGTGAGGGCAGCTCTCTGAAGCAAACCTCAGCATGGAGCTTGTCTGGAAACAAACACAGAGACCAGCACACCATTAAACTACAGGAAACCCCCACTGTCTCCAATAATCACACACACACACACTCACACAGACGCACACACACACACACACACACACACACACACACACACATTAGGCTCAAAACAACTGACTGATTGCTCTAAGTAGATGTTGATCACAAATGAAAATAAAAAGGTTTCACATTACTAGTGTGAAATACAATAAAGCACTTGGAACAAACTACCTATAGTCCGTATGCATAGCAATGCAGTCTAACACGTTTGCCTAGGCGTCTAGAGATATATGTTGCATGATTTATTGGTATAGAACTTCTGACAGACACATCTGTGACATTCCTCAGCGTTATATACATAACCAACCTGCTGGTTCATCAATAATACAGTAACTGCTGAGACATTTTCAGCCTCCCCCAATGACCGGGTCCCTTCTTGCGTTGTGGTCACGTTCACGGGTTCTTGGTCAAAGGTCGCTTGCGGTCCAAACGCGAAAACGCAGCCCTGGTCAACACTGCTCGCCTACACTCCACCCTGGACCTGCAGTGAAATGTACCCGACCCGAACCTACCGGTACCTGGGGGACTGCTTTGCTACAAAATCAAAGTACACTCACCTTTTATAAATTATTTAAAAACGACTTTTAAATATATCTGCATTTTAAAGTATAGCATATATAGGATAGTTAACTTGTATACTCAAGTATACACGCAGTGACTGAAGGGGATATTAGGAGTCAATATATTAATCCCCCGCGAAATCAATACTTTTTTTTTTTTAAGCGCCATGTGAGAGAAGAACTTTGTCTCTATCTGCTGACGGTTAATGGTAACACACCATTGTTACGACTGTCCTGTGTTTTCAAATCATATAGTCCTGCGGTGCCGTTACATTTGACTGCGCACAAAATTATAATAAAATACACGCAATATAAGTTTTGCTTGTGCTTCATCCAAATTCTATTATTTATTTCTTAGCAGACACCCTTATCCAGGGCGACTTACAATTGTTACAAGATATCACATTATTTTTACATACAATTTCCCATTTATACAGTTGGGTTTTTATTGGAACAATCTAGGTAAAGTACCTTGCTCAAGGGTACAGCAGCACAACCCACGACCCTCCGGTCAAGAGTCCAGAGCCCTAACCACTACTCCACACTGCAGCCCTATCCTATTGCTTATGCAGTCTGTCCATTAACTTTCTCAAATCGGGGTGTATAAAATAAGACGGTATTTTGGTGACAGTCTTGCAGTTTCATTATCTTTGTGAAGCGTACAATATAGCACAGTATTTTATGATGTAGTGTTTCCTCTGGCCTTGGTGTGGCGCTGTGGAATTTTATATTCAATTCCCGCGGGCTGCCAATCTACTCTCCTAAATCAATGAACGGCACTCTATGGTCCCGGGGAGACGGAAGTAGTGTACCGTGCGAGTCCACGCTGGGACAGAGGGAGGATCGAGATTAAGAAGCAGAGGGGGTCACCTTTAAACGAGACTGGCCTCGCTACGAGTTAGAGGAGTGACGGAACGTGTCATTGCTGTTGTTTTAAACAGTCGGAACTTTATACACAAGAAACCGGGCCCGAACTCTGAAACCGCAAGCCAGCTCACAGTATTCAAATTTCACCGCTTCGGAAAAAATAAATGCACACATAACAAATTAAATAATGTTAAAAAGCAACATTTAAATTGGTTAACGTTTTTGTGCATTCGTAACTTTATATAAGTTCGGAAATTCCGATTCGATTAATTCTCGTTCCTGAGAAGCGTGGCGGTTCAGTTCAGTAGTGTACATTAAGGTTCGGTCGCTGTTCCACGCAACTCTGCTCTGCTGCTGTCCAGTCCTGTTCTGTTCTGTTCTGTTCTCTGGCCCGGTTCGGCAGAATTCTCTTCAGCATGGCAGAGGCGCAGCAGGCTCGGGTCCAGTCTGCCGTGGAAAGCATGGTTCAGGATTTAGAACTGAACCACATCCGCAAGATGCAGGTGAGCCCAACAGCGCGTGGTGTGTAATACAGTAGAACCATCATATCCGATCCTGTAAGATGCGATCCCCGCTATTAACCGAAGGACCTCTGGCTGCTACTGAACGGTGCTGGTGGAAACTGATCAATGCACATTTTATTAAGGGTCTAAAACAGTATTGTTTTGCAGTGTGTTTCTGTGTGTATTGCACTGTATTGTTTGCAGTGTGTTTCTGTGTGTATTGCACTGCATTGTTTTGCAGTGTGTTTCTGTGTGTATTGCACTGTATTGTTTGCAGTGTGTTTCTGTGTGTGTATTGCACTGTATTGTTTGCTGTGTTTCTGTGTGTATTGCACTGCATTGTTTTGCAGTGTGTTTCTGTGTGTATTGCACTGCATTGTTTTGCAGTGTGTTTCTGTGTGTATTGCACTGTATTGTTTTGCAGTGTGTTTCTGTGTGTATTGCACTGTATTGTTTGCAGTGTGTTTCTGTGTGTATTGCACTGTATTGTTTGCAGTGTGTTTCTGTGTGTGTATTGCACTGTTGTTTGCAGTGTGTTTCTGTGTGTATTGCACTGTATTGTTTGCTGTGTTTCTGTGTGTATTGCACTGCATTGTTTTGCACTGTGTTTCTGTGTGTATTGCACTGCATTGTTTTGCAGTGTGTTTCTGTGTGTATTGCACTATTCTTTGCAGTGTGTTTCTGTGTGTATTGCACTGCATTGTTTTGCAGTGTGTTTCTGTGTGTGTATTGCACTGTATTGTTTGCAGTGTTTCTGTGTGTATTGCACTGTATTGTTTGCAGTGTGTTTCTGTGTGTATTGCACTGTATTGTTTGCAGTGTGTTTCTGTGTGTATTGCACTGTATTGTTTTGCAGTGTGTTTCTGTGTGTATTACACTGTATTGTTTGCAGTGTGTTTCTGTGTGTATTACACTGTATTGTTTGTAGTGTTTCTGTGTGTATTACACTGTATTGTTTGCAGTGTTTCTGTGTGTATTGCACTGTATTGTTTGCAGTATGTTTCTATGTGTATTGCACTGTATTGTTTTGCTGTGTGTTTCTGTGTGTATTGCACTGTATTGTTTTGCTGTGTGTTTCTGTGTGTATTGCACTGTATTGTTTTGCTGTGTGTTTCTGTGTGTATTGCACTGTATTGTTTGCAGTATGTTTCTGTGTGTATTGCACTGTATTGGTTTGCAGTGTGTTTCTGTGTGTGTATTGCACTGTATTGGTTTGCAGTGTGTTTCTGTGTGTGTATTGCACTGTATTGGTTTGCAGTGTGTTTCTGTGTGTATTGCACTGTATTGGTTTGCAGTGTGTTTCTGTGTGTATTGCACTGTTTGCAGTGTGTTTCTGTGTGTATTGCACTGTATTGTTTTGCAGTGTGTTTCTGTGTGTATTGCACTGTATTGTTTTGCAGTGTGTTTCTGTGTGTATTGCACTGTATTGTTTTGCAGTGTGTTTCTGTGTGTATTGCACTGTATTGTTTGCAGTGTGTTTCTGTGTGTATTGCACTGTATTGTTTTGCAGTGTGTTTCTGTGTGTATTGCACTGTATTGGTTTGCAGTGTGTTTCTGTGTGCAGCACGATAGGATTGTACACTGTACTAACTGGAGTTCAATTGTAACATCCTCCCATTAGCTTTGCAACCTGTTTGTTGCAGGCTTGTAAATATAGACTCAATGCTAGCCTGTGTTTTACTGTCACCTCAGGAATGGTATGGGTTATAAGACCCCATTGCATAGCAGTGGGATCCATTCCTGGTTTTAATATAATTTTAATAAAACACAGTGGCTGAACACTGTGGCTAATCAAGCTCATAGTAAAACTCAGAATGGGTGACAGTGCTGTGCAATAGGAGTCTTCTTAACATCCCTGACAATGCATTGCTCTAACCACTAGGACTACACTGCAGTTACCCTAACCGCCGTCTCTGTCTCTGTGTTCTGCAGGCGCATGTTCCACTGCAGCGCTGATTGCTGCGAGCGGCCGGGAGCCTCCATGCAGCAGGTGCACCAGTGCATGAGCGCTGCCACCTCGCCAGCACAGGCCCAGGGCGTGGTGACGGGGAGCTGGGCGCCCAGGTCAGAGGGCTGAACAGTAATGAATGATGGGAGTCAGCCTGGGGTCAAATCCAATTCCAATCACACTGCTGAAATTACAGTTACAATTACAGTGCTGTTGTGTTCCGTTACAATTATGCTGCAATATTACAATTATGATTACACTGAAAAGTAACCTAAACAAGTGCACACATAGACATGCTTTCTCTGCTTGTATTAAATAACCAGGATCGATGACATGGTACGATTACAGTAACGCAGCTGTGCCAATGTTAAACTACAATTACTATTACATTGTAATCGCAAGGAGTTCTGAAGTTGTAATGGAGCCCAGGTCTGGGTTGGAACTATAATAGATTATCGTGATTAGAGCTGCATGAACCAGTTGTTGGATTACTGGGATGGAGCTCTCCACAGAAAGCAGGGGCTGACACTCGGGAGGGTCTCTGCTGTCCATCGGGCTGATTCACCGTTCAGAGTGAAACGAGTGAAGAAGCAGCTGCTGGGGTTTGGACGACGCTGCTTTTCTTTTCACGGAATGGCAAATCAGCCCGATCGACAGCAGCGACCCTCACCTGCGTAGAACTTGATCCGCATAATCCGTGTCGTTTGTGCAGCTCTGTTTTCCAATAAAAAGCCAGCAAGTGAGAAGCAGACAGAAAAAGAGGGATGCACAGCAGCTTCATCCATTCCAGATTTTACTCCCCGGAGTGGATCAAACTGCTATGCAGTGGGAGACTCATTTCCATCCCTGGTGTGAGAGAGAAAGGACTGCGGACTAGGGAGAAAGAGACACTTCCTGGGAGTTAACCCTTTCATGCACGGCAACCTCATGGAGACGGATACAAAAACTCTGTTCTAGTCTTTATATGGGGACAAATGTAAGACGCAAATTCATGATAACCTCAAATGAGGATGCCATTTTATCCCCAGATAATGTAATGGAAAACACATTAACTACTTTTTTGCAGCTGTTTTCAATGTTTCACGATGAAAGTGTTAAAGGTGATTTGAGATGATTTTACCCTCAGGACCGGCTGGCTCGCTGCACCATGCACTGCAACGACAAGGCGAAGGACCTCGTTGACTCGGGTTCGAAGGGCCGGTGGTGAGACTCAGCTGGGCGCTGTGTCTCTGCCTGCGTGGGACGAGCACCTCAACCTGCTGCCCAGCATGACCCAAGAAACTGAGAGACACGCTGGACTCCCCGGCAAAAGTGCCAGAACCAGAACCGATCAGCAGGACCGCACTGAGCACCAGGGCCCGCCGGACTCCTCTAACAAAACCAGCGGTGCACTGCACTGAAACACAAAACCACAAACTGAGGGACTAGAGACAGCTGTGCAATGAAGGCAGGGCCGCTGCGGGCAGGCAGGCATCACGGCTCTGTTAGGGGTTTAATGGTTCCTGATGGTTTTGCTGCCTCTGCCTCCTCTCCAGACTCTGTACCTCAGTGCTGTTACAGTCTGGGGAAACGGAAGCACCTGCCAACTGAGTGCCTGCTAGCACCCCCTCGATCAGGATCTGTCAAACTTTCTGACATTAGTTATAACAGTAATATGAGTGTGTGTTGCATGTGGCAGGTGTTTTTTACACAGTGAGTGCGTTCGTCTTGTCAGCGATGCGGTTTCTTCTCATTTATGGAATTCAATGAGTTTTGTAATAAAATAAAATCAATATCTGTGAAACTGAAACTTGAGTGCCTGTCGTTTATCTGCCCATAAGATACAACATAACAAGTAATGCTCTGAATGAAGAAAGTAAACCACAGCTGGATTGTACAGCATTTTACAACACAGGGAATTACCCTGGATTGCATCAAGCACCTCTCTGTGATTATCCCAGGTTTACCCTGATGAACAATCCATGTGGATTCCCCGGTGCTGTAAAATTCTCTTAAAGAATCTAGCGATGGTTTTTCGGTGGGGTACCGTTTGATCAATTCAACCCCAAAGCTCTTCACTTCGTCACTGAATAGTATGTACATGGATGGCAATAAGACTTGATTAGCCGCAGTGTGTATAGGTAACAAGTGCAGGTGTGTCATATTAAACTCCTAGTAAAACCAGGAATGGATCAAACTGCTATGCAATGGGAGTCATATTTCCATCACTGGAATGCTTGCATAAAGCTAAGCTAGGAAAGCTACTGTATACAGTGCTGCGCAGTTAGGATCGCAGGGATGGAAATAAGACTCCTATTGCATAGCAGTTTCAGGTTTTACTATGAGCTTGATTAGCCACAGTGTGTATAGGTAACAAGTTCAGGTGTGACTCACAGTAAAACCTGAATGGATCACACTGCTATGCAATGGGGGAGGTCTTATTGTTGTCTGTATTTAATTTTTGCTTGTGACTGAAATGTTTTGAACACAATTCTTTATAACAGTATATTATAGAACCTTAAATGAATGATAACCAAGATTAAAACCAAACACATTCTTAGTAATGAATAGGTCAACACTTTATAAAAAATAAACAAGGGAATGACCTATCATTTTTAGTTTTAGAAGAAATCAATTGAGTTAATCTATAATATAGAAGAATAAAGAAAAGTTAATAGAGACTCATTCCCGCGAGAGGTTTCAATAGAAAGGAATAGCAGATCATTGCATCGTTAACTGCATATGTAGTAAATGACATCACAAGCATACATTTAAATAGAAATAAATGCGTAGTTACCATGTCACCAAAATCCTAGAAGTACCTCCACTGTTTGTTTACAAACACACTTTCTTGACAAAGGCGTGTTAAACACACCAAACGTTAGGAAGCTTCTCTTTTGAGCAAACACGACATATAAGAGTGCTAACTATATGGGTCATGGTTGCAATGGTGGCTAGAATGGGTTACAGCAATCACACATAGCTTTAATTATAACACAAAAAAGAGCCCAACGGTATTTATTAAAACACGTATTAACAACGTCTTTAAAAAACATGTCATATAGCAGAACAACAGCTGTGTACAGTATCATTAAACCCACTTTTTCTTAGCATTTAAAACAATTTAGCAGAACCCGCCCTGTCGGCAGGTGGCGTGTCTCTGGGTGACCTCGTTCGACTAATTGGTGCTCGATTCCCAGTCCTCGATGATCCGTTCCGCCTGGCTCGATTTATCAACACTGTTCGAACGCTAGTAGATGACGAAACTCGGGATGTAGCGCTGGGTTATGACGTCAGAATCAGCCTCTTCTACAGTCGGTGCTGCGTGGAGGCGCTTTGAATCCGGGGAAATATTTAGCGGGCTGCAGGCGATCGGGTTACTAGCTGCCCTGTGCGTACAGTTTATCTTTACTTATCTGTTGGAATCATGAGCAAGGCGCACCCCCCAGAGTTGAAAAAGTGAGTATTTTGTTTGGGGAGGAAAATAGTTAATAAAATGTCGGTGAATTGAGGCAGTATGGCGTTCTTCGTTGTACGCAAATTCACCGGGTCGCGAGTTCTCGCATAACACTGAAAATATACAGAGAACCAACAAACTAGGCTATTAAGATTACTATTTTATCTACGACAGCCCTAATAATACTATCGACTTGAATGATGTTAGCCTGTGCACGGTCGTTGTTTTTATCGTTTGGTAATTGATAGGTAGTGTTGGCGTGTAGGCCTCGCCGCTTGTTGCAAAGCCACGTGCAGTGTACGTGTATTTGACAAAAGGATATGAGTTGTGTCGTTAAAATTAAGATGCTAATGAATCGTGTGTGCTTTTGTTAATCGCACAGCGCTTGTTATGAAAATGCAATTAAACAAACTTGGTGCCGTTTAATAGCAGTGATCTTTAAATATATAAAATAGTCCATTCTTGACAAGTTCGGGGGCAGGGTCGCATACTGCTTTTTATAAGGGTTCTCGACACGAATTATTAATTCTTAAATTCAAGTTTGTGTGGTTATTGAAAAAGGCAACGTATCTTTTCTTGCAATTGGTACGTGAATTGAGGTGTTGTAAACCGCTAGTACCTCTAACACAAACTCAGTCTCTGTTGCCTGGTTGCAGTGCTTCCACGTGCCCATACTGGGATGTGTTCTGCTGTAGTTCTAGAGGCCAGACTTGTTGAGTAAGACCTGATTGACTAACCCATTGCGTTCTGTTTTTGTTGCCTGTCTTCTAGGTTCATGGACAAGAAGCTGTCTTCAGAGTATGGCTGTGTCTCATCTTTTCACCCTCTCTGTATCTCAGTTAGATGAATGACCCTTCTGTTCCTCACCCTGTCTGTGACCCTCACTCTCCTCCTTGCTCTTGCCGGACCTCACACTCCCTCTTCACTTCTTACTACAGTCCCCTCTCCCTTCCTTTTTCACTCCTCCTTTCTTTTGTATTCTATCTCCTCCTACCCACCTCACCTGTCTCCTCACACACTCCTCTCCCCAATCTCTTCTCTACTCTCTGTTCTCTCTCTCTCTCTCTCTCCCTCCTCCTCTCACTCATTCTCTCCTCTCACTTCCCCCCTCTCTCTTCCTCTCCAGTGAAGCTGAAGATGGGTCAGGTCAGGGGATCCCGTGTGGGTTTGACCCTTCATGAACCTTGTGATGGATGAGTGTTTGAGATGGCTGCAGGAGGTCAGCAGAACACCATCGGCATGGTGGTGAGTGATAGTATACTGATTTAAATCACTGTTTTATCACCAAACTCCTCAATAATGAGATCAAGTCATTATTTTATTACTATAACATCTCAAAAAGCTCTGCAAATGCCTGTGATATTCTTTGAGCGCTGGATGTGGAAGCAGCTATCTTGTTTGTTTGTGGTGAAGGGACTCTGTGTATTGCTCAGATCCGCCTCATTTTTTTTTTTTTTCGTGTTCTACCAGTCTCACGCGGCCATTGAAAGGTTTTTCGCTTTTTTTCCGGAGAAAAACGACTAGAGACCTGTGCTTGATGTCTTTTGATGTCGGACAGGAGAGGAATAATTGTAATGTCAGACTTGGTCCCGACATAGGACTGCAAAGGGTTAGAGTCGGGTTTGATCACACTGACAGTAAATCAAAAGGTCTGGAGGCCGGAGAAGTTCTCGCTGGTCCTGAGTGATAATAATGTAAATAATGTAAAGTGATTTACTGTCGCTGAGCTAACCGTGAATTAACCAAGTCTGTGAATAAAAGGAGTACACAGTTTTGCAGGGATGTTAATGTCCCATTGCACAGCAGTGTCACCCATTCCAGCTTTTACAAGCTTGATCAGCCACAGTGTATAGGTAACAAGCTCAGGTGTGTCTTATTAAACTCATAGTAAAACCAGGAATGGATCAAACTATATGCAATGGGAATCTTGTTCCGCACCTGTATTATCAGTGCAGTAATTGATTTTATTTAACCGTTCCTCTTGTATCTCGAACAGGTAATCAGAGGAAACAGCATCATCATGTTGGAAGCTCTGAGCGGGTATGAGAGGGGTGTGGCCATATGAAGGCCCCACCCATCATGAGGAGGGTCTACAGAGAAGGGAGGAGCATCACTTTTTAACTAGCAGACTCTGATTCCAAGGGCAGTCTAGTCCCTTATTGGCTGTTAAGGATAGCAAAACAAATGTGAATTCAAGTAGTGTTCAGGAGTCCTTTTGAGATGTAGTATGTAATGGTGTGGGGTTTGAAAACCTGTGGAACAAGCATGCGATGATGTTAGAAGAACTGAGGACTCCAATCCAACACAAGATGTGGGGTCCAGTGGAGAGTAAGGGGTCCAGTATACAGTAGAATATATAGTGGTCAGAATGCATTGTGTCTGACCGACAAGCAAGTTAGTCTAAAATACCCAAATGGAATGAAGACTCGTGTCTCCGTTAGCGACAGTGGGGTGTGAATGCTTTGCTAGTCCTTGTAGCCACTGTATCTCTTCATCTGTGAATCTTTGGGGGGCTAGTTGTCTAAAGTGATGCAAATGTTTTTGTTTTGTAGCTTTATCAGTTCCATAGCTTGATTTCTGAGCTGGAAATATTGTTTGTTTTCATAATAAAAATGTTGTTTTTTTATGAAACACTGCATGTGTCTTTTATTACTACCTTAATGAACATCAAACAGTAAATTGAGAAGCACTCTGATTTCTGTTAATTATTTTATTACAAAGGTTTAAAAAGTCATTAGCAAAAGAAGGGAGGTCTGTGATAATGTTATTGGTGCTGTGATAGTACAAATCAATAGATATGAATCCCAAAGCCTCAGTCGCACTTTTACAGTGGTACAAAAGAGAAACTTGGTGACGGGAGGCACAGCGAGACCCGCTAACACAGATTTATTACAACCATTCCCTTTAATAACTCAACTGCACCAAAGAAACCTCTATTCAGGTAATATAATGAGGTAACTGGTTTGTCATGGCCCTCCAGAATTGGTGTTGTGCATCTCTGATTTAGACAAATGCTTTGACAAGGTTTATGTGGGAATGTATCGGGCCATCGCTCACAACGAAGGGATCACATGTATCCGGGCGAATGAAATCGAAAACGATGTGGGATCACACGGAATGAACACGTCTCACAAACGATGGGATCACATGGTCCGGCATACTCACCGTCTCACAAACGATCTGGATCACATGTATCCGTGAATGAACACGTGATGTGGATCACAACACGCCTGAATGAACATCGCCTCACAAAATGGATACATGTATGGAATCATATGTATCCGGGCGTCGCCTCAAACGATGGGAACACGCCTGAATTCACAAACCATGTGGATCACATGTGGAATGAACATCAAACGATGTGGATCACACGTATCCGCGTGAATGAACACGCCTCAAACAAACGAATGCGACGATGGATCATATGTATCCGCTCAATGAACACGCCTCAAACCGCACATATCCGCCCGAGAATGACGTCACAAACGATGTGGACACATGGTCCGCTTGAATGAATACGTCTCACAATTCCCTGGTGGGCGAGTAAGAGGGCATGAATTATCAGGATTCAAAAACCTTTAGGTTGAACCACATCATTTGTTATGGAAGGAGCATGAAACTATTACGGTGATTAAACCCACATGAATTAAGGGGCTGAATTCAGTGCAGAAGATGTTCAGTGCTACTCCTGGAGAGAGTCAGCCGGAGTCCCTGATTTTAAAGTGTTACCTTAGGATTAATAAGCACTCTCAGACAGAGTGAGTGGAGCATTCGCACAGGCTCATTCCAGGCGAATGGACTCAATCCTGGGCAGTGATTGGGTCAGTTTGTGGTTTATTACGATGTGTGATCGCTTATATTGGACCACTTGAGTTCGGAATGACCCGCTATGCTTTTAAATGTTCTGAACACAACTGTTCATAGGTGTGCCTCTGTCTTTACTGCTGCACTGCAAGGCAATTTGACAGCTCCCTTGCTTAAATGCAACACATATCACATCAGGCCTCATCTGGCAGTCCTTCACCCAAACTGCACAAGACTCCCACAGTAAGAGACACCGACACCACTGACAATTATTAATCCCTGCTGGGCAGGTTTAGAGGTACAGCTGGTAGAATCTCAATGGAGTAGATCAGCATTGTACCCGATGCTGTCCTCAGTGTTAATAAGATCAGGACAGATTACATTAAATTATATTTTACAACCAGCAGCAGGCTTAAAGAATAATAATGAAACCAGCCACTACCTGTTTTATATAAAAATAAGTCTTTCTTTATTAAGGCAGTTCGTTGAAAAAAGGCAGCAGCCAATCTGACCCATACCCCGACGGTAATAGACAGGCTTTTACAGAAAATGACAGTGCTTTCTGGAGCTATGATACAGAACTGATTTCCATCCTAGCCCCTCTTATAAACCCTGTCCACATTACTTATTGTATATAATCCAGGCATCACGTGGCTGAAAACTTGACTGGCAATCACATGGTGTAGGCGTGTGGTCACACATTGTTTTAGTGTGGGACGAAGCATGCTTTTTACTGCCAATATTAATATTCTTTCATAAATAGTATTAGTGAATTAGCTTAAAAAATTAATGCCAGTAAAAAAGTTAAAATAGAGGAGAGAAAAGAGTCCTTCATGCACGGTTTTCCTTTTTGATATGCATAAATTCTAATTCTATTATATGAACGAATATGTAAAGGGGCATTTCTGAATGTGTTTCAAACAGCTTAATCAATCAATCAACCTTTATTTTATATAGCGCCATTTCATTCACATACTCAAATATTTGTCCCATTGTTATTCAGTTACTGTTTGGTATGATTATAGACCATCTCATTAGTGACGAATCTGTGCTTGACTTTATTCTGTGTGGTGTTAAAGGCACTTGCAGCGCCACAGCCCTGTTGACCCCCCGACCCCCCTCTCTTCAATCTCCCTCTCAGCGCCACAGCTCGCTCTTCAGCCGGCTGTGCAGATCCTCCTGGTCTGTCCTGTCCTCCGTGCCGCGCATGTGGTGTGCCAGCAGCACAGCTGCCAGGGCGGGCGATGGCGCCATTTCATGGCGCTGGCAGCCCACCCGATCCGCTGAGATAGTACAGCCGGTCATGTAGCACCACGGGGGCAGGCCCCGGGCAGGGGGTGTAGGTGGGGTACGCCAGCCAGCGTGTTCCCAAACAGCATCCCGACAGGAACAGCGCCCAGCTGGGCCTCCTCGCTGAGAGGCGCGGGAGAAACACCTTCCACACCTTGGGCTGGCTATAGGGGTCTGCTGTACCCTGGGGGTACCGTCACGGGTCCAGAGAGCTGACGCCAGGTAATTACAGCCCCTCACGCCCATCATCAGCACTTCAGACACGCGGAGTCACCGAGAAAATGAAGACCCGCGAGAACAGCAAACGTCCATGAGAGGATTATAAGCACACTGTGCACAGCTGGAGAGTGAGCTGCAGTTTAGAGAGGAAACAAGGAACCGATAATGTGGGATAACCTGACCTTGTGCAAAAAGAATATTCAACCATTGAAAACGTTGTAAGAAACAAGAGTGCTAACAAAGTTCAGCTGGTAAGATATACAGGCAGCCCTGAACCTGCTGACTACACTCCACCAGCCCGCGTGCCCTGGTTACTGATCACTGCTTCATTTCTGTTTCTAACCAGGCGCTACAGTATTGTGTCTGATGATAATGTTTCAGCAACATGTGTGTAACTTTGAGTACTGGCATCGATATTTGCCATTCATTCCTAACTGGTGTTGTGCTCATTTCTATTAAGTCCTGCATTAGTTTCATTACAGACCAAAGTGGAGGTGTTGAGGCGCCCTGAACCAGCGTACACAGTTTGGTGGTAGCGTCCCGAGAAGTGGCTGGGGATCGGAGGGCTGAAGTTGGGGAAGGAGATATCCGATATGCCCGGGTGCAAGGGTGGCGGCGAAGACGATGTCACAGGCTGTGGGCTGCCCAGACTGCCTCCTGTGTAGCTGACTCATACATGGAGACCGTGCCCCTGCAACACACTGAACACACACGCCAGAGAAGCAGGATCCACTGACACCACAATATAGGGATGTTTCACCCATTCCAGCGTGATTAGCCACACTGTATAGGTAACATGCTCAGGTGAGTCTTATTAAACCCAGAGTAAAAACCAGGAATGGATGAAACTGTCTACCTGACTGGATTTGACGC
>CM072700.1:2866604-2975931 GCA_036884735.1 Huso huso
CTCTTGTTCAGTTAAGCCATTCCGAGGATAAATGGTGTTTGGTCAGCTGCAATCGGGAGTTAGGTTTGTACAGCTATGCAGGATTTTATATATATTTTAGTCCAACTCGACATGCGGACCAGTCACTGGTACACTGGTGTTATGAGTCAAAGTTGGTTAAAACCTAAAAAACATTTTGACAGGTGTCTTTCGATTTCGATTCACCTTTAATTGTACAGTGTTGGAGGTCACATTTACTCGCAAACTCTAAAGTGTCCACACACGCGCGCACACACACACACAGAGTTTTCTCCTCTCCTCACACTCACACACACAGCACTTAGTCCCTCTCACACGCACACTCACACACGCACGCACAGCACTTACTCCCTCTCACACACACACACACAGCACAGAGAGCTTACTCCCTCTCTCACACACACACACACACACTCACGTACGCATGCACACTCACGCACACTCACACACACAGCAATTACTCCCTCTAACGCACGCACACGCACTCACACACACACGCACAGAGAGCTTACTCCCTCTCTCTCACACACACACTCACGTACGCACTCACACACGCACGCACACAGCACTTCCTCCCTCTCACACAAACACATACTCTGTAACATGTCAGAATACGCAACGCACGCCAAACCTGGGCCTGGTTTTCAATGCTTAGTAATGCCCTTGAATGTGGGTTCCTGAACACAGGCTGACACAGTATGTTTTCTGTTTAACCCTTTCATGCACGGTGACCTCATGGGGAACGGATAAAAACTCTCTTCTAGTCTTTATATGGGAACAATGAAAACTAGATTTATTATGTGTCCAAAGCTACTTTTTCAGCTCTTTTCAATATTTCATGCATGAAAGGGTTAAACTGGTGAGTGGTGGGTGTACATTTTAACCCAAAAATATTTAATTCTGAAAAGAAATCACAATAATAATAATCATAATCATAATAATACACATGCAATACAAAGTGGAGTGCATTTCCTCAGAAGTGTCCATACTCTCTTTAAACATCGTCACACACAATCACACACACTTTTTAGTCTATTGAATGAGACAACACGAATACAATCTCACAAAATGTAGAGGTGAAAGTGAATTACATGTTTTATATTCTTTACAATTAGGAGAATGAAGATATTGCACATTCAGGTAAGATGTTTTTTCATTTTTAAGAAACGGCTGACATTCCAGACCCCCTATCGATGGACTGGACCAAAGTTCATATGCAGCTCGGATCCACTTTGACTAATGCACTGGATCAGAACTACTACTGCTACTACTACTACTACTAATAATATTTAATGGTTTTAATTTATTTTCTTTGTAAACAAATGATCGATTTGTATTTTCTGTAACGCATTGCAGATGTGACTGCTTGTTCTCTTCCTGTTTGTTCATTATTTAACAAGAACCCAACTGAAACAAGTCTGTGTGTGTGTGTGTGTTTCATTACAGAGTTTTGCTGGTGTTGTGTGATATTCTGCATCCCCATACAATTCTGCATCCCCTTCTTATTGTGCTATATGCAATCAAGTGGTTTTTGATTAGTAAAAAACATTATACTGTAATAATGCAAATCCTAGCCTAACCCTCACCCTTAACCTAACCTTAACATTACAAATCCTAGGCTAACCCTCACCCTTAACCTAACCTTAACATTACAAATCCTAGCCTAACCCTCACCCTTAACCTAACCTTAACATTACAAATCCTAGCCTAACCCTCACCCTTAACCTAACCTTAACATTACAAATCCTAGCCTAACCCTCACCCTTAACCTAACCTTAACATTACAAATCCTAGCCTAACCCTCACCCTTAACCTAACCTTAACATTACAAATCCTAGCCTAACCCTCACCCTTAACCCCTGGCCTTAACATTACAAATCCTAGCCTAACCTCACCCTTAACCTAACCTTAACATTACAAATCCTAGCCTAACCCCTCACCCTTAACCTAACCCATTACAAATCCTAGCCTAACCCTCACCCTTAACCTAACCTTTACAAATCCTAGCCTAACCCTCACCCTTAACCCTAACCTTAACATTACAAATCCTAGCCTAACCCTCACCCTTAACCTAACCTTAACATTACAAATCTAGCCTAACCCTCACCCTTAACCTAACCCATTACAAATCCTAGCCTAACCCTCACCCTTAACCTAACCTTAACATTACAAATCCTAGCCTAACCCTCACCCTTAACCTAACCTTAACATTACAAATCCTAGCCAACCCTTAACCTAACCTTAACATTACAAATCCTAGCCTAACCTCACCCTTAACCTAACCCAACATTAAAATCCTAGCCTAACCCTCACCCTTAACCTAACCTTAACATTACAAATCCTAGGCTAACCCTCACCCTTAACCTAACCTTAACATTACAAATCCTAGCCTAACCCTCACCTTAACCTAACCTTAACATTACAAATCCTAGCCTAACCCTCACCCTTAACCTAACCTTAACATTACAAATCCTAGCCCAACCTCACCCTTAACCTAACCTTAACATTAAAATCCTAGCCTAACCCTCACCCTTAACCTAACCTTAACATTACAAATCCCTAGCCTAACCTCACCCTTAACCTAACCTTAACATTACAAATCCTAACCTTAACATTACAAATCCTAGCCTAACCCTCACCCTTAACCTAACCTTAACATTACAAATCCTAGCCTAACCCTCACCCTTAACCTAACCTTAACATTACAAATCCTAGCCTAACCCTCACCCTTAACCTAACCTTAACATTACAAATCCTAGCCTAACCCTCACCCTTAACCTAACCTTAACATTACAAATCTAGGTACCTAACAGAACATTACAAATCCTAGCCTAACCTCACCCTTAACCTAACCTTAACATTACAAATCCTAGGCTAACCCTCACCCTTAACCTAACCTTAACATTACAAATCCTAGCCTAACCCTCACCCTTAACCTAACCTTAACATTACAAATCCTAGCCTAACCCTCACCCTTAACCTAACCTTAACATTACAAATCCTAGGCTAACCCTCACCCTTAACCTAACCTTAACATTACAAATCCTAGCCTAACCTCACCCTTAACCTAACCTTAACATTACAAAATCTAGGCTAACCCTCACCCTTAACCTAACTTTAACATAAGAACAAAGTGTTCTCTTCGATTCCAACAAAACAAACCGTGGCGAAAGTGTGGAAGATGAATCAAGAGCACCTGATTTCATAAAGTACAATCAGCAGGGGATGCAGAATATTATGGGATGCAGAATATTACACAACACCGGGAGCAACCACATCAGGGCGGGGCTGGGTAAGGAAGGGGCGGGGCTCGGTAAGGAAGGGGTGGGGCACAGGCATCAATAATTCTCGCATCTCTACTGTATGTATATATATTAAGTGAGCAAGTCATCTGAATGAAGTCATCTAGCAGCAAACTCCCTATCCTACGGAAACGTCCTAGTGCCAATTAAAAAAAAAGTATATCCTACATAGCACTATATATATATATATATATATATATATATATATACAGACGTGCTCAAATTTGTTGGTACCCTCCACAAAAAACGAAGAATGCACAATTTTCTCTGAAATAACGGAAACTGACAAAAGTATTGGCATCCACCATTGTTTATTCCATATTTAATAGAAATCAGACTTTGCTTTTGATTTTTTATTCAACATAATATTGTAAATAAGAAAACAAATGAAATGGCATGGACAAAATGATGGGACCGCTAACCTAATATTTTGTTGCACAACCTTTAGAGGCAATCACTGCAATCAAACGTTTTCTGTAGCTCTCAATGAGACTTCTGTACCTGTTAACAGGTAGTTTGGCCCACTCTTCCTGAGCAAACTGCTCCAGCTGTCTCAGGTTTGATGGGTGCCTTCTCCAGACTGCAAGTTTCAGCTCTTTCCCTAGATGTTCGATAGGATTCAGATCAGGACTCATAGAAGGCCACTTCAGAATAGTTCAATGTTTTGTTCTTATCCATTCTTGGGTGCTTTTAGCTGTATGTTTTGGGTCATTATCCTGTTGGAGGACCCATGACATGCGACTGAGACAGAGCTTTTTGACACTGGGCAGTACGTTTCGCTCCAGAATGCCTTGATAGTCTTGAGATTTCATTGTGCCCTGCACAGATTCAAGGCACACTGTGCCAGGCGCAGCAAAGCAGCCCCAAAACATAACCGAGCCTCCTCCATGTTTCACTGTAGGTATGGTGTTCTTTTCTTTGAAAGCTTCATTTTTCGTCTGTGAACATAGAGCTGATGTGACTTGCCAAAAGCTCCAGTTTTGCCTCATCTGTCCAAAGGACATTCTCCCAGAAGGATTGTGGCTTGTCAATATGCATTTTAGCAAATTCCAGTCTGGCTTTTTTGTTTTTCTGTCAAAAGTGGAGTCCTCCTGGGTCTTCTTCCATGAAGCCCACTTTCGCTCAAAAAGCGACGGATGGTGCGCTCCAGAAACTGACGTACCTTCACCTTGGAGTTCAGCTTGTATCTTTTGGCAGTTATCCTTGGTTCTTTTTCTACCATTCGCACTATCCTTCTGTTCAATCTGGGGTCAATTTTTCCTCTTGCGTACGCCCAGGAGGTTGGCTACAGTTCCATGGACCTTAAACGTCTTAATATTTGCAACTGTTGTCACAGGAACATCAAGCTGCTTGAGATGGTCTTGTAGCCTTTACCTTTACCACGCTTGTCTATTATTTTCTTTCTGATCTCCTCAGACAACTCTCCTTTGCTTTCTCTGGTCCATGTTCAGTGTGGTGCACACAATGATACCAAACAGCACAGTGACTACTTTTCTCCATTTAAATAGGCTGAATGACTGATTACAAGATTGGAGACATGTGTGATACTAATTAAAGAAACTAATTAGTTTGAAATATCACTATAATCCAATTATTTATTATCTTTTCTAAGGGTACCAACAAATGTGTCAGGCCATTTTAGAATATCTTTGTAGAATAAGCAATAATTCATCTCTTTTCACAGCTTCTTTGCTTTATTCTATGACATACCAAAGGCATGCAAGTATACATGATAAAATAGCTTTTAATTTCATCACTTTTCAGGAGGAATGAAGCATTATTTCAATGAGCTGTAAGGATACCAACAAATTTGAGCACGTCTGTATATATATATAAACTGTCACAGAAACCCGAGATGGAATTTCCTTTAACTCACTGAAGCTCGTTATTATTTTTTTTATAATACATGGATATTAGTATCTGTAATAAAAAAACACAATAAACGGATGTTCAGGTTCAAATTGCAAGTGAATTTAATGAATAATAACAACGTACATTAAGTCAATATTAAAAAATCTTAAATATAATTTTCTTTTTGATAATTCAGGAACGGTGAATTAAACTGGGAAGATAATGAACTGCAAAAAATAACGTATTTTTAAGGAAAATGTGTTTCAATGGGGTATGCTTTTTTAATTTTAAAACTGTGTTAGTCATTTACATCACTTTTTAAATGTATTCTCATTTTGTTGATCACTAATGAATATTTCTGTACTGTGGGTGTTGTCGAGTGATTGAAAACGAGACATTTTTGTGTTTGAATGAAAGTGATGGTCTCGAGGAGTCGAATGGGTCAAAGTTCAAGTATAGTTTCCTCTAGAGGAATTATCATTTTTTGACGTCACTACTGTGGTATTATGCCTTTTTTTAATGGCTCAGGATGCAAATATAGCCTTCATCCATGTATTATATAGTTGTAGTCATAAGTTTACATACCCGAATGGAAATGTATAATTTCTAGAAATTTCTCGAAAAACAAAGAATTTTAGGAAAAATCTTCTGTAGTAAAAGTTTTGCTTTTGTGGATGAGGAAAAAAAGTTACATGAAACAGATGTCTACAAGTATTTATTTCAGCAATTTTTTTCCCCAAAACTTTAAATGCTAATTACCCTTTGATGCTATGATAATATTGTCACAAGGTGCTAGAAATTTCAATATGATAATGCAGAACCTAATTCTAGAAAAGTCTAGCAAGTGCAGGATTGTAGGTGAACATTCTTAGAGAGTATGAAAGGGTTAGGCATAGGATGACTGCTGTCCAATAGCAGGTGCAGCAGGCGTAACTGCACACGGGCCCACGCACTCAGGGGGCCCCGGAGGGGTTCGAAAGGTTTTATTTTTTTATTTATTTATTTATTTATTTATTTATTAACAATGATAATATCCTTCACGTTTATATTTTCAGATGTTACACATGTGTATCACTGTAGCTGCCGGTGTGCGGAGCCAGTAATTCAGATCGTATCCGCCCTCATTTCAACAGGTATCGCTATTGTCTTAACTTTTTCCCGGGGAGGCTGGTACGAGGCACGTCTTCATGGAAGGTTTTGGGGTACTATTCAGCACAAACATTGGCAGTTATATTCTGTGGGCACGATTCATCCTGTAGTTTAGACAGAAGCTGCTGCGGACACCAAAATAAACTACAGCAAATCAACATGCCTGTATTTCTGATTAAAAATAATAATAATTAAAAAAATGGTTTCCTATGTGAGACAATTTCTGCAAATGTCTGCGCAGAATTGTGAATTCTGTAATAATTTCTGTGATCGCAGAGTTGGGGAATCCTGGTAGGGTTAGTGATTAAACCTGTTCGTTTATATATATATATATATATATATATATATATATATATATATATATATATATATATATATATGTTATTTTTATACTAATTAACCAATAACATAAAATAAACAAAATGTGTGAACATTTTAGTGATCTAGTTGTTTATAGTTAACAAACTAAAACAGCTCCCCTTTAAATAAAGCGTGCCCTTTATCTATGAGGCGAGGGAGGAAGAAAGGAATGCTGTCTGAGCAACATTGCAGATGAGTGAAGAATAATAGACCCTTGATCTGCAGATAGCAGCTGTGCGGCTCAGAGGCTTGGAACCGCAGTGCTGCAGATTAGGAACAGTTTGGATACAGAAGGCTGCGTAGCCTTGTGAGCACATGCTGAAAATATCCAGGGCACTTCCACTGCACACCGCTGGCATTCCTTCTGCGTGTCTGTGCCTCGGGATGGCTAGCTTTTTTCATTTTTCAAATGCTGATCAGGGAGAGCAATGCCCCCCCCCCCCCACTTGTGCTATGCTCCCACATTGGATTTTGTATCCAGCCTTGACGTGTCAGACTTTCCCGGGAATGTTTGGTATTTTATATCAAGCGTTTCATCCCTCAGCTTAACAGGAATTTACAGAGAGACAGGAATCTCAGGAAGCGGAACTTGCTGTCAGTCCAGTTTGTTTACATTCCGTGCAGGATGTTTTTGCTGCAGAGACACTTACATCTTGAACCCTTTGAGCAGCGCTTTACCAGCACTGCTGTCTGTCTGGAAGTCTCATGAGCTGCATTTTTAGCTGCAGTATTGCAACAGGGAGATGCTTCTTTTCTACACTGCAGGATGTGTGGCAGATTAATAGATTCACAGAAACAATACATATCTTTGTATCCTAAAGCTGCACTCTATATCCTTGCCTCAACAATCACGTCTAATCTCAAATGAACTCCAAGCCCCATCCCTCCTATACCCCCACAGCCTTAGAGTGTACGTGATGCAGCCAATTGGTTTGCTCCACTCCACACTGCCCCCACCCCAGGATTTGATTGGATCAGTGTGTCGATCAGCTTATATAACTGCCCAGTCTGTGAAGCTGCAGTAACCCACAATCATGTCCAAGTCAAATAATTTGCACCGCAATATGAGTCCGTCCTCGAAATGCGCAGATTAGAAAACGTCACATCCCAAACTTGCTTTATAAATAGCTAGACAGGTTACTGAATTGACACAAGTTAGCTGGTTCAGGCTATGGGGAGTCATTTCTAGTTTCTCACACTGTGTAAACTGTATGCATTGTTTGATGCATCTTCAATACTGGTCGAATGCTCTTATCAATAGAGCATGTTAGATTCTTAGCATTACTGTCTGAGTGCCACAGATACATACATTTATTAGGAATATTTTCTGAATATTTTTTGGTGCCGCAGTAATTCCTTTGTGTCTGTTTGCTACATTGCTACACAGTCCTGCCTTCTGTGTGCTCGACTCTAGACCTTGCTGACAGTCCATTTTGTTTACATTCCCTAAATGTCGTTCTGCTGACACTGCTTCCCTCTTGAAACCTGATTTTGACTCTTTCAAATGGACACAGCTTCCCTCCCAGTCCCTCCTCACCTCTAACCACTAGAGCCACACTGCTTCCCTGCCAGTCCCTCCTCAGCTCCACTAGAGCCACACTGCTTCCCTCCCAGTGTCTCCTCAGCTCCACTAGAGCCACACTGCTTCCCTCCCAGTCTCTCCTCAGCTCCACTAGAGCCACACTGCTTCCCTCTCAGTCCCTCCTCAGCTCCACTAGAGCCACTGCTTCCCTCAGTCCCTCCTCAGCTCCACTAGAGCCACACTGCTTCCTCCCAGTGTCCCTCAGCTCCTAGAGCCACACTGCTTCCCTCCCAGTGTCTCCTCAGCTCCACTAGAGCCACACTGCTTCCCTCCCAGTGTCTCCTCAGCTCCACTAGAGCCACACTGCTTCCCTCCCAGTCCCTCCTCAGCTCCACTAGAGCCACACTGCTTCCCTCCCAGTCCCTCCTCAGCTCCACTAGAGTCACACTGCTTCCTCCCAGTCCCTCCTCAGCTCCACTAGAGTCACCTGCTTCCCTCCTTCCCAGCCCCCTGTTTACACCCTGGTCTTTCTCCAGTGATCCTGCCAGCCTGCCTGCCTCCCTGCTCTCTTCTGAGCTCCAATCCCATTAGCTGATTACTGGGTTGCCGCAGAGCCGTTTAGACTGCCCTGACTTATCCGCTAAACCCTTTTGTAAACGAAGGAGCTCTGATCTGCCTAGGGCTCAGCAGAGAGAGCTGGAGGGGCCAGGCCTGGCCAGCTGCACAGGTAACCCCTTGGGAATCGCTGGAGGACAGCGTAGGACACAAAACAAGCCATTGGTATTGGTTACACTATGTTTGAAATGTGTGTCTACACCTTTAAAATTACAGGCTGGAATTGATGCACATTTGCATTTGTGTTCCTGTATATTGATTGGAGGTTGACCTTTATTAGGGGATACAAGAAGTGAGAATGAGTGAGACTGTAAGCAAGACTGAACAGCTGCACTATCCCTTCTGCTCTGTGCACCTCCTCATACCGCGTGCTCTCCCAGGAAAGCCTTTGGAACCCACTTACTGTGTATCAACAATTAACACACAAGCCTTCCAAAAGCAAAAGGAAAGGATAGAGGATCTGGAGGGAGAGCAATGATGTCGTCATAGTAACACTGGGGTGCCTGATACACCTGGGGGTGGAGTCTGAGAGCTGGGTGAGGCTGCAGGGGTGGGGTCTGAGAGCTGGGTGAGGCTGCAGAGGGAAGTCTGAGCTGGGTGAAGCTGCAGGGGTGGAGTCAGAGCTGGGTGAGGCTGCAGGGGTGGAGTCAGAGCTGGAGTGAGGCTGCAGGGGTGGGGTCTGAGAGCTGGGTGAGGCTGCAGGGGGTGGAGTCAGAGAGCTGGGTGAGGCTGCAGGGGGTGGAGTCAGAGAGCTGGGTGAGGCTGCAGGGGGTGGAGTCAGAGCTGGGTGCGGCTGCAGGGGGTGGAGTCAGAGCTGTGTGCGGCTGAAGGGGGTGGAGTCAGAGCTGGGTGCGGCTGCAGGGGGTGGAGTCTGAGAGCTGGGTGAGGCTGCAGGGAGTGGTGTCAGAGCTGGGTGAGGCTGCAGGGAGTGGAGTCATATGGAAGACTAGGAAGTAAATGCATGATGACCTCGTATGAAAATGCAATTTTTTGCCCATATAAAGCAATGAAAAAAAAGAAATGTAAATGTAAATATATTTATTATGTGTCCTCCGACGCTGTAGCTCTTGGGTGGCTGCATGGTGAGTCCGCAGTGTGAAAAAAAGCGGTTGGCTGACGACACACGCTTCGGAGGACAGCGTGTGTTCGTCTTCGCCCTCCCGAGTCAGCGCAGGGGTGGTAGCTGAGCCTAAAAATAATTGGCCATTCCAAATTGGGGAGGAAATAATAAAAAAAAAATTGGCAACGACTAAATAAAAATAAAAAATTAAATAATTAAATAAATAAATAAATAAACTACTCTTATCTGTATTATGATATTCTGTAATGCGATATTTTATAATGTGATATTTTGTACTGTGATATTTTGTAACAATTGTAAGTCGCCCTGTATAAGAGTGTCTGCTAAGAATAGCAGATAGATAAATAAATAAATAAATAAATAAAATAATAATAATAATAATAATAATAATAATAATAATAATAATGTGCTTTGACTTTAGGTTCAGGAGCTGCTCTTCAGCTCTAGTTGTCTGCCACAGGTGTAACACAGGCTAGATCAGCGCCAGCACCATAGAGAACTGCTGTGTGTTCCCAGCCAAGAACAGTCTCACGGTTGATTGAACAGCACTCTAATGGAGCGCATCGAGGAAGAGGTGAGGACAGTCCAGTACTGTATTAGGGCTTAAAGTCCACTCTGCTCTAGAATATATTCACTTGTAGAGCAGCACAGTGTAGAGCACAGGGGTAGAGCAACACAGTGTAGAGCAGCACAGTGAGGAGCACAGGGGTAGAGCAGCACAGTGTAGAGCACGGGTAGAGCAGCACAGTGTAGTGCAGCACAGTGTAGAGCACGGGTAGAGCAGCACAGTGTAGAGCAGCACAGTGTAGAGCATAGGGGTAGAGCAGCACAGTGTAGAGCAGCACAATGTAGAGCATAGGGGTAGAGCAGCACAGTGTAGAGCAGCACAGTGTAGAGCATAAGGGTAGAGCAGCACAATGTAGAACACAGGGGTAGAGCAGCACAGTGTAGAGCACAGGGGTAGAGCAGCACAGTGTAGAGCACGGTAGTAGAGGCAGCACAGTGTGCACAGTGTAGAGCAGCACAGTGTAGAGCATAGGGGTAGAGCAGCACAGTGTAGAGCAGCACAGTGTAGAGCACGGGTAGAGCAGCACAGTGTAGAGCAGCACAGTGTAGAGCAGCACAGTGTAGAGCACAGGGGTAGAGCAGCACAGTGTAGAGCATAGGGGTAGAGCAGCACAGTGTAGAGCATAGGGGTAGAGCAGCACAGTGCAGTATTAAGGATTAAATCTCCCTCTGTTGTAGCAGACCTGCCTGCAGAGTCTTAGCGCTGATCAGTGCCTCCCTCCCTCCCTCTGTCTGATCAGATCCCAGCAGCAGAGCATGTTAGGCATTATGAGCATTATGAGCATTATCAGCATTATCAGCATTATCTCCTGCGTCTCTCTGCCCGCGCATTGCCTGCTGCAGGGCTTACACAGCAGACTCACGGCCACTGAGCCAGCTAAGCCCTCCGCTTTACATTAAACCGATTGGCGTCTTTTTATAAATACCTGGTCCCTCAGGCACGGATTGCAGCTGCTGCCAAACTGAGGGATTATTAGAATGACAGAACAGAATGACTGTACCTCCAGGGCTACGTGCTGCAGTGGACACAACCACACTGAAACAGGACTGCTGCAGAGAGCATCTACAACACAATACAACACAACCACAGCCAGACACACTGAAACAGGGCTGCTGCAGAGCATCTACAACACAATACAACACAACACAACCACCTACAATAGAACACAGTTTTATCAACCACTATCTCTGCACTCTGTCTCTCTCGTGGTCCCTTATAAGTTTCCCACAGTAAAGACACAGACAAGCATTGTGAAGCACAGAGAGGTAGGGTATGGTAAAGCACAGGAGGTCAAGCATTGTAAAGCAGAGAGGTATGGTAAAGCATTGCACAGGGGTGTGGTAAGCATTGTAAAGCACAGTGAGTTATGGTGAAGAATAGGGAAGCATTGTAAAGCACAGAGAGTTATGGTAAAGCACAGGAAGCATTTGTAAAAGCACAGTGAGTTATGGTAAAGCATAGGGAAGCATTGTAAAGCACAGTGAGTTATGGTAAAGCATAGGGAAGCATTGTAAAGCACAGAGAGGTATGGTAAAGCATAGGGAAGCATTGTAAAGCACAGAGAGGTATGGTAAAAAGCATAGGAAGCATTGTAAAGCACAGAGGTATGGTAAAGCATTGTAAGCATAGGGAAGCATTGTAAAGAGCACAGTGAGTTATGGTAAAACATAATGGAAGCATTGTAAAACACAGAGAGGTCTGGTAAAAGCATTGGGAAACATTGTAAAGCACAGAGAGGTATGGTAAAGCACAGGTAAAGCACAGCATTGTAAAGTACAGAGAGGTCTGGTGAAGCATATTGAAAAAGAAAACCATGTTAAACTAACCCTTCCAATAGTTTCCCACAGTAAAAGCACAGCAAAGTGTAAAGCACAGTGAAATCGTGGTAAACTAGGATAGACTCTGGTAAATGAATAGTATAACTATGGGGAAAGCATGGTATCAGCTGCAACAATACCATGGGCATCTTTGTCGAGGGGTATTGTACGTGCAATGGATTCCCAGCAGTGCACATTGTGTGCTCCTACCACTCCAGTATAGTTTCAAGACACTTCAATCTAAATGCTCCGTCTGACACTGGTGCCTTTCTGTGATTCTAGGTCGCAGTTAGAATATTGTGCTGCTGTCCCACCCCCGAGTGTAACACAGAACTAGAAGAGGCCGCTGGCTATCTGTCCTGCCACTGAAAATCATTTGGGAAGGGTGTAGTTAGCATACCGTGGGACCGTTCTAGCAATGGCATCCTATTGTAGCTGCCCTATACCTGTGCTACCATTACCCCTTAGAGTAAAACAGAACCATTGCCAGTGTGGTGCCACTGCCTGTCTGAGTATCTGTCTGCATTGCCATTGAAGATCATTTGGGAAGGGAATAGTAGCCCACTGGTGTCTCATTCTACCAATGACAGCATCATCTCATTGTAACTGCCCTTGCTCTACCATTACTGTAATACAAAACCATTGCATTGATCTTGTAGTCCATTATAACGGGTTACCATGGCAAAAGCACAGCAACGTGTAATAAAGCCCAGTGAAAGCACAGTAAAGCCTAGAGTGATGTGGTAAAGCATATTTTAAACAAACCATGGTAAAATATGGCAAATGGGAAAAGAGTAGGACAATTACTGAGTACATCCACAGAGGGAAACAGACATGGGAGCCTGTCTGTCTGTTTAGCTTCTCTTCAAAACTAAAATAAAACCCCTACTAAATGTGCTTGTATATCATTTAGTCTTTTAAGTGTAGGCTGGTTGTTTATTTATAGCTTCTAGGGCATTTTCTTTTTCAACCCTAAAGAATAAGCTTTCAAAATCACTCCACATGTCTAATCTTTGTCGTTTTATAGTCCCACTGACTCAGTGCACTAATACAATAATGAGTTCACAATGGGACTTTTCAATCGTTTCTTTACAGGATGTTAGGCTGGGATTATAATGGGATCCCAGTGGGACCTCTTATTCTTTAAAGGGAGGTGCAATGAGAGGCAGGTGGGCTGAGTGCGTCAGGTAACCACACCTTTGATCTGGAGACAGGGCTGTGTGTCTCTGTCTTTATTGAGGGGAGGGCGGTCGATTCAATTACAAAGATAAACCACATTACAGGTGCTGGAGGAATAATAGGCCTTTGAGCTACAGATAGGGATGAACAGCTAAGAGACTTCAAACGACAGCGCCCAGGTGGATTTAAACAGCGAGCTGCGAGACTCCAGACCAGCATCTGGACAGAAACATGTTAAACCAGTAAGCTGCTTCACAGAACGCGCGCTGTACGCGTCATGACGTGTGGAATCATTCTGAGCGCTTCTTATTGAATTCCTCCAGTGCCGTGTTGTTCTGCTTTTGTAAATCTGTGTTCAGAGCTGTGTGTGAGAGTTTAGTTCTAGTCACATGCCTCAGACACGCAGGATCGTTCAGCTTGTTATTAGTAAGCGCCATCTAGTGCCAGCAAAATGAAAGGAAACTGGACTCAAAGTGGCAGATTGCTGGAGGCCTCCTACTTTAAATAAAATACAATAAAATAAAAAGCCCACCTAAATGATTTAGGGATCTGTATCTGCTAGTATCAGAAAACGAGTTATTTTTAATTTGCATCCTCCCACCTTATAAAAGTTTACCATAGTGTTTTTGCAATTCTCCCATGATTATACAGTACTATGCATTTAGTTTACTCTGGTTTGCCATGTTCATGAATATGCTTTACCATACCTCTCTGTGCTTTACAATGCTTGTCTATGCTTTACCATACCTCTCTGTGCTTTACAATGCTTGTCTATGCTTTACCATACCTTTCTGTGCTTTACAATGCTTCCCTATGCTTTTCCTACAGATGTCAGGACTGCCCAGTCCCTGACCACATTCCGGCGCCTCCTCAAGACTCACCTCTTCAGACAGCACCTGTAGAACTCCTCTGTTTTTATCCTGGGACACTATCACCCTTCCTTAAATGCGCTTTACTTGCTCTTATCTGCCCCCTATTTTACTGCATTTAATCCTGTACTTTAGAGTACTGTAATCTGCCAAGTGTTTAATCTGTAGTATTTTGTATTTAATCATATCCTGATGTAACTATCACTGACACTGTTATCTACTGTATTATTGAATTGTATTTTGTCACACTTGTACTTGCTTGAACCAAAGTCATTGTATTTATCTTGCTCTTAATTGTATTATTACTTGTACTGTGATACTTGAAATGTATTTGCTTACGATTGTAAGTCGCCCTGGATAAGGGCGTCTGCTAAGAAATAAATAATAATAATAATAATAATAATAATAATAAATAATACCATACCTCTCTGTGCTTTACAATGCTTGTCTATGCTTTACCATACCTCTCTGTGCTTTACAATGCTTGTCTATGCTTTTACCATCCTCTCTGTGTTTTACAATGCTTGTCTATGCTTTATCATACCTCTCTGTGCTTTACAATGCTAGTCTATGCTTTACCATACCTCTCTGTGCTTTACAATGCTTGCCTATGCTTTACCATCTGTACCTTACAATGCTTCCCTATGCTTTACCATACCTCTCTGTGCTTTACAATGCTTCCTATGCTTTGCCAGACCCTCTGTGCTTTACAAGGCTTCCTATGCTTTTCCATACCTCTCTGTGCTTTACAATGCTTCCCATGCTTTGCCAGACCTCGTGTGCTTTTACAATGCTTGTCTATGCTTTACCATACCTCTGTGCTTTACAATGTTTCCCTATGCTTTACCAGACCTCTCTGTGCTTTACAATGCTTCCCTATGCTTTACCATACCTCTCTGTGCTTTACAATGCTTCCCTATGCTTTACCATACCTCTATGTGCTTTACAATGTTTCCCTATGCTTTCACTGTGCTTTATTACACTTTGCTGTGATTTTACTCAGGGGCGCCATTTAGGTGGGTCAGGGCGTGAGTCATTTCTTTTTAAAATTATGTCTCAATGCTAAAATTCTAGGAGATACAACAGTTTTGGCCACAGCTGTATGCTTTCAGATTGAACTCATTTTTAATATATTATGTTCACATCGTCCGGTAAAACAAATACATATATTATTGATGCACATTTCAAGCTTCTTGGATGACAGCATTCTCACATAATCCTAAGCAACGTTGGAAAAAAGACATACTTTCTGTAAACTATGCAGGACTTATTTTAACGGTAGGACATGGGAGCAAGAATGACAATGTTTGTGAGAAGCACGAGAGATCACAAAACCACGAAACGCCAGCGACGCTCAGAAAACCAGCGCTTCGTAGCGTCTTTCGTTGCCAAATGAAAACGGAGATCAAGGAAGAAGGCTATGCACCTTTACATGTTGGGACTAGATCAACAAATCTGCAGTAGACATGTTCCCCAGACTCACATTGCAAAGTATTCTGCAGGGAAGTCTAACAGTCACATAAATAGTGAAAGGCGTTTCTATTACAATTTCAGCATCACAATTGTTTTAGAAATTCAGATTAATTGATATGTGTTCATATACAGCAACAGTGTGTTCATTTAAAATAGAAGATAGTTGAGAATTAAATTCCACTGACATTACTGTGTTTCCCATCACAGTATGTTAACGCTACTTATAGACAATCCATTAAGTAGTACCTAAAGTGTGAAGCTTCCCCATGTTTTGTTCGTTTTTTGAAAGAAAAAAATAATACAGAACTAAAGAGAAAAACACTTTTTAAAGCAGACAACACACTCTCTATAGCAGCGGTACTGCAACCCCCTTCTACCAATAAAAACTACTTTGCGACCTCACGGCCCTGCAGAATACTTAGTATTGATAATTAAAACAAATGCATTACAAGGCAATACTAACAAAACTAATTTAGTAATTGCTTATTTTTATAGCCAACAGCATAAGTTACATTACTTACCCAATGGGAGTGATGAGCTTGCATGGATGAAGACAAATGCTTCAATTTGGGGCAATGATAAGAAGCTTACAAAAGCAATTATTGCAGGATGTAGATTTTATTTTATAAACAAATGATTTATCTCTACTAAGAATAGTGCGCAATGTGTCAAACTGTGTGACTGATATCTGTGTTAGGACTCCAAGATTGATACATCACGGCTGTGTGATCTGCAATATCTTACTTATTATCTCCTGTGTTCTGAACTTATATATAAACTTAAAAAGTAGGCTTTTATTTGGTACTGGGTCTGCAAGCCACAGCTGCACATTGCTTAGCTTTAAAAGTTGCCTGTTTGTCCTGTGTTGTTATCATATGATTTATAAAAAAAATATAGTAAATAATCACAGAAAATGGTCCCGTAATAAACTGATTTATCTGCAAAAAAAACCAAGAGCCAGGGACACTGAGCCAGGTGCACTGTGTGTCACTGTGTCTGTGTGACTGATCGTGTGATTGATCGTGTGATTGATCGTGTGATTGATCGTGTGATTGATCGTGCGCTCCTGTCCTGAATCATGGGACTGGGTTACAGTCAGGTGTCTTTTGATGTTTTAGTGGTTTATGGTGTTTTTTGTCCAGCAATCTCACCCCCCCTTGGGCGCCCACACTCACTTTGTTCACACAGACAGGGGTGGGGGGGGGGGGGGGTGGCTGGCGACAGCCGTTCCATACCTGAGGGGCAGGGTATTGCTCATCAAATAAACAGGTGGCATTCCTCTAAAACAGAGGTGAATCTGCATCGTTTTCCCATACATTGTTTCTATGTGGTTCACCCAGGTCTCCAGGGGAAGGTGAAAGGCTAGTATCAGCTAAATGTAGAATAATGACTCAGATTACTATCAAGTGGACATGCTTCTGACCCCAGATTGAATGTATGATGTCATTGTCTTTTAGATTGATGTTGTTTTTAGGGATGTGAAATCACTTCTGTTTCTGGTCATCTTACTGGGACACTTAAACCAGGCCTCGGTCTCAATGGGTTTAATCCTGGGCAGACACACATGGCAAATGACATTTAATAAAGAAAAGTGTAAAGTATTGCATGCAGGCAATAAAATGTGCATTATAAATATCATTTGGGAGATAATGAAATTGAAGAAGGAACTATGAAAAAGACCTAGGAGTTTATGACCTGGAGTTGACTCAGAAATGTCTTCATCTAGACAATGTGGGAAGCTATAAAAAGGCCAACAAGATGCTCGGATATATTGTGAGAAGTGTTGAATTTAAATCAAGGAAATAATGTTAAAACTTTACAATGCATTAGTAAGACCTCACCTAGAATATTGTGTTCAGTTCTGGTCACCTTGTTACAAAAGGATATTGCTGCTCTAGAAATTGCAAAGAACATAAGAACATAAGAACATAAGAAAGTTTACAAAGATTCAGATCTTGCTCGTTTGGTTGTTAGAATTGATCCCAGAATCTCATCAAGCAGCTTCTTGAAGGATCCCAGGGTGTCAGCTTCAACAACATTACTGGGGAGTTGGTTCAGACCCTCACAATTCTCTGTGTAAAAAGTGCCTCCCATTTTCTGTTCTGAATGCCTTTATCTATCTCATTTATGACCCCTGGTCCTTTTTTCTTTCAAGTCAAAGAAGGGTTGACATTGTCTATACCTTTTAGGATTTTGAATGTTTGAATCAGATCATGCGATCTTCTTTGTTCAAGACTGAATAGATTCAATTCTTTTATTCTGCAAATGCCTTTTAAACCCGGGATAATTCTGGTTGCTCTTCTTTGCATCTTTCTAGAGCAGCAATATCCTTTTTTGTAACGAGGTGACCAGAACTGAACACAATATTCTTTCTTACTAATGCATTGTAGAGTTTCATTACTTCCCTTGATTTAAATTCAACACTTCTCTAAATATCAAGGTCTAGATGAAGACATTTTCTGATCAACATAAACTCCTAGGTCTTTTTTCATAGTTCAATTTCAAATGGAGAACATTTTTGTTGTCCATAAACACTTTTCTCTATTAATTTCATTTGGCCATTCAGAGATCATTTTGAATGACCTTTGCTGCTTCAACAGTGTTTGCTGCTTCAGGAGGCCCTGGTGTAAAAGGCATGTTTTTACACAAAGAATTTGAGTCTTGAACAAAAACCAACTCCCAGTGATCTGGACATTCAAAAAGCCTAAAATTATAGACAATGTAGAGCCCAGGGGGACTTTTTGACCTGAAAAAAGAAACAAGGACCAGGGGTCACAAATGGAATTGATAAAAGGGGCTTTCAGACAGAAAATAGGAGGCACTTTTTACACAGAAATTGGGGATCTGGAACCAACTCCCCAATAATGTTGAAGCTGACACCTTCCTTCAAGATGAGGGATTCTGGGATCAATAAGCTGCTAACAACCAAACGAGCAAGATGGGCTGAATGTCCTCCTTTCGTTTGTAAACTTTCTTATGTTCTTATGTAATAAATAAATAAATAAATAAATAAAAAGTCTAGTGCAGTAACATTAACCCTTTCATCAACCCTTTGAAATATGGAAACATGAAACTGGCCCCTCTCTTTCTTTGTCTGTTCCTCCGCTGGGATCTCTGAATCAGTGGCAATTCTGCTGCTAAGTCGCCTTGGATAAAGGCGTCTGCTAAATAAACAAATAATAATAAATAATAATAACTGGAGCACACAAACTCACACACTGACTGCCACACACTGGGGATTTCCTATTCTAAACTGCAGATGGGCTTGAGGATCACCACATTAACAAAAAGTTAAGTTGAAAAGTGTATTTCCAAATGATTTTTCCCTGCTTGAAATACATGTTGAACCCTTTCATGCAGCAATATTGAAAATAGCTGAAAAAAAGTCGTTTTAGACACATAATATTTTCAATTGCTTTAGATTGGGGAAAATCTATGTCCCCATATAGAGATTAGAAGAGTTTTATCTGTCTCCATGTGAGGTCACCATGCATGAAAGAGTTAACTCTCTAGCACTAGCCCAGGTGAGCCCAGGTGGACACTACCAGCCAAGCCCTTGTATTGTTTATCTATCCCTGCTGTTTCTTTTTGAACAAGTCTCTGAATCCATTCTGTTATTGTGACACAATGGAAACCTGGCTAAGTAACCAGCTTATCAGTTTGCATATACAGTAAATATATAAATACATATTCAAAGCAGTTTCTGTGTGCAGGTTTGAGCACAGCAGCGCATCGCTTACACATATACACTGTATATATATAATTCACAGTCCATGCTTCAATGGGAATGCAAATTCAGAACTTCCTTATCTGGAAATTGACGAGGTAATTTCTAGGGACAGCACTATGGAGGAAGAAGAATTTTGGGCTGCGAGCCTTATTGCTGGTGTCCGTGGCTGCATGCCGATCTTTGCCTCACCATTTATTAACACTTTTGTCATTCAATTCACAGAACAGGAAAAAGAATGTATGGATATGGAGTTCTTTTTTGCAACAAAAACCTTTATTTTTTTTCCACAGTTAGTCATTTTTAAACTGTATCATTCTCTACAGACAAAAAAGGTACCAGTATAGGCCAGAACGTGGTACATCGTCAGAATATGGTACGCCTACCAAAACTTGAGCCATGTACCGTCAGAAAATGGTACACTGTCAAAGCTGTGATTGACCACTGCACAATCAATAAAACAAGACAAACTGTAGGTCACCCATAAGATTGGATATGTTTACAATTTCAGTTAAAGTCACATAAATTTGCTGAATTGTGAAAAAGAAATGAGGGTGGCGCGTGACGCGGGTGGTTAGCACTGCTGCCTCACAGCTCAAGGTCCTGGGTTTGATTCGGCCTCAGGAGTCTGTCAGTGTGGAGTTGCATGTTCTCCCCATGTTCATGTGGGTTTCCTCTGGTTTCCTCCCACAGTCCAAAGACATGCTGGTTAGGTGAATTGGCCTCTCTAAATTGCCCCTTAGTTGCCCTGCGATGGACTGGCGTCCCGTCCAGGGTGTAGTCCCGCATTGCGCCCTATGTCTGCCTGGTTAGGCTCTGGCTCACCGCGACCCACTATAGGATTAAGCGGTTACAGATAATGGATGGATGAAAGAAATTATATTAAAAAGAACTTTAAGGGCCAAACTCAATACATCGTACCACTTTCAGATGGGCGTTTCCTTATTTTCTGAGCTAAAATCATTTGCGCAGCCCGGGCAAGCACAGTACACAGTGTACCATGTTTTAACGGGTACCACAAAATAACGAAAATGAACCCCTGTGTTAACCCGGGGAATCAATCATAAACCAAGAAGAAGAATACTGACCTGGTATAACCTGAGTTGTTTATAGTTAACAAACTAAAACAGCTCCCCTTTAAATAAAGCGTGCCTTTATCTATGAGGGAGGAGGAAGAAAGGAATGCTGTCTGAGCAACATTGCAGATGAGTGAAGAATAATAGACCCTTGATCTGCAGATAGCAGCTGTGCGGCTCAGAGACTTGGAACTGCAGTGCTGCAGATTAGGAACAGTTTGGATACAGATGGCTGGCTTTTATGATTTTCAAATGTTGATCATAGAGAGAGCTGGGGCAGTGTCATCCACCACCCGTCCCGTTTCTTACAAAACTAAAAACAATACAGCACAAGGTAACTTAAACACTCTCAAGTTGTTGGTTTCAGCTTTGTAATATTTTTATTGACTTTCAAAAATAAGAACCCGGGTAGGAGTGCCAGTGTGAGGCTAAGGCTCCCCAAAATAAATTGCCCAAACCCTCACAAGAAATTGTTCTGACCAACACAAAAATATTTGTGAGAGAAGATCGATATTTTTTCCAGGAAACGCGTTTATCGTCCATTCTTCCCGCCTATCTGTGCCCCCCATACCGCTGCAGGAGGCAGCCGACGAACTGAATCCTTTTCGCTCATTCCCTTGCCCGGAACATCCTCTTCATAATTTGCTGTTATCTATACAAACTGCTTGATCTGAATCTGATTTTACAGAACTTGTGGCAAAATATTTTCGTAGCATACCACTGTTTTGTGAGAATTTGATAACTGTGACTATAGTCAGAAAATACTTCCTTCGACTGTTTGAACAAATGTCACCTTTCAGAACACTGTGGTTCCAGATTATGAATGTTTCTCAAGTTTTTTAGATTTTCCAGTCCTTCACTCCATTTTCAGTGAAAGGGGGTCTTTGAACTGAAAAACTGTCTGCAAGGAAAGCAGGAAACCGCATCTGCCTGCTTACTGTACTATAAATATGAAAACGTATTTCAGTATTCTGATGAAAATGAATGGTTTTGCTTTCCAAAGTCAGTTTCCGGATACACAGGTAAACAAGGCTGTGACGGTCCTGTTTCAATATCACCAAGGTCCAAAATACAGGATTTAGTTGCATTTCAATGTCATTCGCTTGGCTGGTTTAACGTCCATTCTTCCGGCCGATCTGAGCCCTATATAAATATTCGAAAGTTTACGGTAAGTGTGGATTTTTTTTTTTTTTTTTTGCAAATATACCTTATGAAATACGCTGAATGCCCCTTGATTACAAGTACGATAATAAGTGAGTGTTTAGAAGCTTAATAGTCAGTATTAATAATTGATTTAAATTGGTGTGAAGTGATGGAAATGGTGTTTGAAATTGGTTTTAAAAATCAGTGCAGCTTGTTATCCTTACTGATTTGCTTAAATAGGCATAACATATTTTAAAGTACAAGTTAGTGCTATATTAGACTTCATTCATTTGACCGCCTTATGTTAAAAAAAAACAAAACAATATATATGTAGCATCCCTGAGCAGTTTTGAGGTCTGTTTTTGCTATACATTACACTATGTAACAATTTTTGTTCCTGGGTAGTAAGTGTTATTTCCTAATTGCTTATGCCTCAAAAGTATAGAAAATGGCTATTATTCTCCACAAACTTTGCTTTTGTGACCAGGACAGTGATATTTTGAAATTTACCTATTTCCAATGAGAAAACGGGCGAATTGTGTCTTTTCTTTCATATAAAGTCGAAAAAAAACAACATATGAATCCAAATTAACATGTATTTATACTAAAGTAATACAAAATGACTACAAAAGATTTAGAAGTGAGTAGTTTTTTCGAGATTTACGATTATACTGTAAATCACTTTCACGAATCAGCCCCCAAATGTAGTCTCCCATCAAAAATTGTGTTACATATTGTTATTATACAGTACAAGTTCTCAAAAAGAATCTGGTTTACAGCTTTTATTTGTGTCCGGCAGTCCGACTATTTTTCAAACTCAGCACAATGAATTACACAATGAATTAAACTAGTAACAGACTAATAAAAAAAATAATGCAAGTCTTAATTATATATATACAGTGCCTATAGAAAGTCTAAACCCCCTTTCAAAATGTTCACCTTTTGTTGCCTTATAGCCTGGAATTAAAATGCATTAAAATAGGTTTTTTTTTTTCATTTATCTACACATCCTACCCCACAACTTCCAAGTGAAAAAGAACATTCTAGACATTTGTAGAAAAATAATTAAAAATAGCTTGGTTGGATAAGTGTCCACCCCCCTTGTAATAGCTCAGGTGTAACCAATCACTTTCAAAATCACACACCATGTTAACCCTATGCTGCCTAAGGAAAAGGTCCATATTTGGTTATGAATATGAACACTTTGTGTTTAATTGCTTGTAGCTTTTAAACCGTAATTCAGAAATTAAAACCCAATACACCCACAGAAAGGCATTAAGTAGATATTTTCAGTAATGTGGTTTATTTTGTTGTGGGGTGATTATGAGCTACTCATCATAATTTTTCTTTGAAAAATAAAAAGTACAAATATTTTAAAAAATTGCAAATTTCAACCTTTTTCCAAGTATTCCATAAATGTCTCAAGGATTTCAAATCTGAAATCAGAATTGAATTATCTTGAACAGTTGCAGAGCTAGATACGGTTTTATAATGTATGGAATTTTAGAAAAAAAAAATCAACCTGTGAAATGCAAATGCCAGCCAATAGACTTGCCAAAAACTTATTGGAAACATTATTACCCTGTTTGAGATACAATTATATTTAAGTATAAAAATGAAGAAACAACACACAAGATATTAAGTAAAAAAACACAAAAAACGATTTTATTTATTTATTTAAATAGATGCAAATTACAAGGTAAAATAAACTTAGACAAAATTAAGATTTAAGATGTTTATTTTCAAAACTACAATAAATAATAAATGAAGACTCAGTCAGGGCCCTCCTCCTCTTCAGAGACTGAAACAGATGCTGGAGCTGCTGGTCTCCATCCATCTTCTGGCTTACACACACCCACACAAAACATTAAAATACCAATTCATAATAAACAATTATCCAGCTTTTTTTCACACACAAAAAGCTTTAACTGACAACAAATTATAATAAAGTAAAGTAATAATATAATACACGGCTGATTAATAATAACTACAACTAAATAATGCCTCACTGTTCTTTGCACAAACAAAATAAAATACTCATGGCTAAATTGACAAATAAAGTAAATCATGATCAAATACATGGCTAAATAATAAAACTAACTTACAGCTAAATCATGCCTCTCTCTCTTTACTTTACACATACACCAAGTAAAAAAAAACCCTAATAAAACACTAAATAATTACCAAAAGTTAAACTGAAACAGCTAAATAATAATAATATTGACTAACTAAGAATGGTAAAAAACAAAAAAAAAATAAAAAAAAATTCAACGCTAAGAATGGTATGTCCTAAAAAAAAAACAAAAAAAAAAACAAAACAAAAATATATCAAAAGAATATTCAGCATGTGCTGCTGATGTAGTTTCGCATCGCACGCAGCAGTATGTCTATTTTCTCCTGAGGAGAAACAACTTAAAAAAAGGGGGAAAAGAAACTAAAATGAACACGAACAGAAGTGAAACTAACTTAAATATTTTAATTTTATTTTTGTTATATGCTAGTAGAGTAGTTACTCTTGTTTGGATCTTACAAAGTTAGCTCTGCCAAGCAAGCAAGCAAGCAAGCAGACACATACACACACAGACAGACATGACAACAAATACAAAGTTTTAAAAACAAAATATGGAAAAAAAACAATACGACTAATTATTTTAAGTATTTACCTTTTCGATTATGTGCTGATTATCAACCCTGGAATTGTAGAATTGTAGATAAAGAACTTGGAGTCCGCTGTCCACTCAGTCATAATGGCGCTGGCAGTGAGACTCGTCTTCAAACTCAAATAATATATACCACACCCATCCTAGCCTTTAACCCAATGGTATAATGACCGCGGCCCGTGGTCATGGCAATGACCCAACACAAAAACAAACAAGATATCTGTTTGTATGGCTGAGAAATGACCTTTTTGTCATCATGAATTTTTCAATGAAATTAGAGCGCATCAGCTGGCAAGGGTTAAGTGGCTTCCACCTGTGTTAAATTGTAGTGATTCACATGATTTCAGGATAAATTCAGCAGTTCCTGTAGGTTCCTTCTGCTGGGTAGTGCATTTCAAAGCAAAGACTCAACCATCTGCACCAAAGCGCTTTCAAAAGAACTCTGGGACAAAGTTGTTGAAAGGCACAGATCAGGGGATGGGTATAAAAAAATATCAAAGGCCTTGAATATCCCTTGGAGCACGGTCAAGACGATTATTAAGAAGTGGAAGGTGTATGGCACCACAAAGGACCTTGCCTAGATCAAGCCGTCCCTCAAACTGGATGACCGAGCAAGAAGGAGACTGATCAGAGAGGCTACCAAGAGGCCAATGGCAACTTTGCAAGAGCTACAGGCTTTTATGGCCAAGACTGATCAAAGTGTGCATGTGACAACAATATCACAATCACTCCACAAATCTGGCCTGTACGGTATTGTGGCAAGAAGGAAGCCATTACTCAAGAAAGCCCACCTTGAATCCCGTTTCAAGAATGCAAAAAAACAAAAGAGATTGTGTAGCCATGTGGCAAAAAGTTCTGTGGTCTGACAAACCTAAAATGGAGCTTTTTGGCCTAAATGCAAAGCGTTATGTTTGGCGCAAACCCAACACAGCACATCACCCAAAGAATACCATCCCTACTGTGAAGCATGGTGGTGACAGCATCACCCAAAGAACACCATCACTACTGTGAAGCATGGTGGTGACAGCATCACCCAAAGAACACCATCCCTACTGTGAAGCATGGTGGTGACAGCATCACTCAAAGAACACCATCTCTACTGTGAAGCATGGTGGTGACAGCATCACCCAAAGAACACCATCCCTACTGTGAAGCATGGTGGTGACAGCATCACCCAAAGAACACCATCCCTACTGTGAAGCATGGTGGTGGCAGCGTCATGTTATGGGGATGTTTCTCATCGGCAGGGACTGGGGCACTTGTCAGGATAGAAGGGAAAATGAATGGAGCAAAGTACAGAGAAGTCCTTGAGGAAAACCTGCTGCCCTCTGCAAGCTGAAACTGGGACGGAAGTTCACCTTTCAGCATGACAACGACCCAAAGCACACAGCCAAAGCTACATTGGAGTGGCTAAGGAACAAAAAGGTAAATGTCCTTGAGTGGCCCAGTCAGAGCCCTGACCTAAATCCAATTGAAAATTTGCGGCATGACTTGGAGATAGCTGTCCATCAACGCTCCCCAAGGAACTTGACAGAGCTTGAACAGTTTTGTAAAGAAGAATGGTCAAATATTGCCAAATCTAGGTGTGCAAAGACCTATCCCAATAGACTCACAGCTGTAATTGCTGCCAAAGGTGCTTCCACCAAGTATTAACTCGGGGGTGGAGACATACCCAGTTATGATCTTTCAGGTTTGTATTTTTAATATATAATTTTTTTCTCAATAAAACCTTTTTTCCCCCGTAACAGTGTGGAGTATGGTGTGTAGATAAGTGGAAAAAAATCCTCATTTAAATGCATGAAACTCTGAGGCACTGACACAACAAAATGTGAAAAAAGTTCAAGGGGTTGTAGACTTTCTATAGGCACTGTATATATATATATATATATATATATATATATATATATATATATATATATATATATATAATGTGTGTGTATCTTACTGTACATCGTTCGGTTTAAAAAATGCAGAGGGGAAAGTGTGGAATAGCCTCCCCAAACGAAAGACTCATGCGCCGCCTTATAAGGGTGATGCTGAACCTTTGGCCAGAGCTGTAGGTTGGTATGATTGAGGATCCGTACTGAAAACAGCTTTCTCTTCTCAGGGATCTCTGAACCCCTCTCTGCCCCACCTCTGACACACTGCCTGGGTCCCCTTCATGGTGCTGCCTGCGTTAATGATGTCATCGTGCTCAAACGTCATCATGGCTTGCATTTCCACGATGGTAGCGTAGATGAGCACGTGGTACATGATGTCACTAATCCTGCAGGAAAGAAGAAAGGAGATGCTAACATGGCACAGTGGGATGGCAAAAAGACTTCCGTTGCGCAGCAGTGTGATCCATTGCTGGTTTTACTGGGAGTTTAATAATCAAATCAGACACACCTGAGCTAGTTACCTATATATGCTGTGGCTAATCAAACAATACACACAAAGGAAAGCAGTGCTCCCAATGCAGCTCTCCACAAAGGAAAGCAGTGCTCCCAATGCAGCTCTCCACAAAGGAAAGCAGTGCTCCCAATGCAGCTCTCCACAAAGGGAAGCAGTGCTCCCAATGCAGCTCTCCACAAAGGAAAGCAGTGCTCCCAATGCAGCTCTCCACAAAGGAAAGCAGTGCTCCCAACCCAGCTCTCCACAAAGGAAAGCAGTGCTCCCAATGCAGCTCTCCACAAAGGAAAGCAGTGCTCCCAACCCAGCTCTCCACAAAGGAAAGCAGTGCTCCCAATGCAGCTCTCCACAAAGGAAAGCAGTGCTCCCAATGCAGCTCTCCACAAAGGAAAGCAGTGCTCCCAACCCAGCTCTCCACAAAGGAAAGCAGTGCTCCCAATGCAGCTCCACAAAGGAAAGCAGTGCTCCCAATGCAGCTCTCCAAAGGGAAGCAAAGGAAAGCAGTGCTCCCAATGCTCTCCTGAGCAGTGCTCCCAACCCAGCTCTCCTAAGAAAGCAGTGCTCCCAATGCAGCTCTCCACAAGGGAAAGCAGTGCTCCCAATGCAGCTCTCCACAAGGGAAGCAGTGCTCCCAATGCAGCTCTCCACAAAGGAAAGCAGTGCTCCCAACCCAGCTCTCCATGGAAAGCAGTGCTCCCAATGCAGCTCTCCTGGGGAAAGCAGTGCTCCCAACCCAGCTCTCCACAAGGAAAGCAGTGCTCCCAATGCAGCTCTCCTGGGAAGCAGTGCTCCCAATGCAGCTCTCCTAGGAAGCAGTGCTCCCAATGCAGCTCTCCTGAGGAAAGTGCTCCCAATGCAGCTCTCCACAAAGGAAAGCAGTGCAGCTCTCCCTGAGGGAAAAGCAGTGCTCCCAATGCAACTCTCCACAAGGAAAGCAGTGCTCCCAACCCAGCTCTCCTGGGGAAAGCAGTGCTCCCCAATGCAAAGGAAAGCAGTGCTCCCAATGCAGCTCTCCACAAAGGAAAGCAGTGCTCCCCACCCAGCTCTCCTGAGGAAAGCAGTGCTCCCAATGCAGCTCTCCACAAGGAGCAGTGCTCCCAGCAGCTCTCCAAAAGGAAAGCAGTGCTCCCAATGCAGCTCTCACAAAGAAAGCAGTGCTCCCAACCCAGCTCTCCACAAAGGGAAAGCAGTGCTCCCAATGCAGCTCTCCACAAAGGAAAGCAGTGCTCCCAGTGCAGCTCTCCACAAAGGAAAGCAGTGCTCCCAATGCAGCTCTCCAAATGAAAGCAGTGCTCCCAATGCAGCTCTCCACAAAGGAAAACAGTGCTCCCAACCCAGCTCTCCACAAAGGAAAGCAGTCTCCTGAGAAGCCCAGCTCTCTCTAGGGAAAGCAGTGCTCCCAATGCAGCTCTCTAGGAAAGCCCAGTGCTCCCAATGCAGCTCTCCACAAGGGAAAGCAGTGCTCCCAATGCAGCTCTCCACAAGGAAAGCAGTGCTCCCAATGCAGCTCTCCACAAAGGAAATTAGTGCTCAGTGCTCCCACAAAGGGAAAGCAGTGCAGCTCTCCACAAGGAAAGCAGTGCTCCCAATGCAGCTCTCCACAAAAGCCAGTGCTCCCCAACGCAGCTCTCCACAAAAGGAAGCAGTGCTCCCAATGCAGCTCTCCACAAGGGAAGCAGTGCTCCCAATGCAGCTCTCCACAAAAGCAGTGCTCCCAATGCAGCTCTCCACAAGGAAAGCAGTGCTCCCAATGCAGCTCTCCACAAAAGGAAAGCAGTGCTCCCAATGCAGCTCTCCACAAGGAAAGCAGTGCTCCCAATGCAGCTCTCCTGAGCCAGTGCTCCCCTCCACAAGGAAAGTAGTTTCCACAAAGGAAAGCAGTGTTCTAATGCAGCTTCAAAGGAAAGTAGTGTTCTAATGCAGTTTCATTAAAGGAAGCAGTTCAACCCAGTTTCCACAGCGAAAGTAGTGCTCCCCAACGCAGCTTCCACAAAGGAAAGTAGTGGCCCAATGCAGCTCAAAGGAAAGCAGTGTGCTCCCAATGCAGCTCTCCACAAAGGAAAGCAGTGCTCCCAATGGCTTCCACAAAGGAAAGTAGTGCTCTAATGCAGCTCTCCTCAAAGGAAAGCAGTGCTCCCAACCCAGCTCTCCACAAAGGAAAGCAGTGCTCCCAATGCAGCTCTCCACAAAGGAAAGCAGTGCTCCCCAATGCAGCTCTCCACAAGGAAAGCAGTGCTCCCAATGGAAAGCAGTGCTCCCAACCCAGCTCTCCACAAAGGAAAGCAGTGCTCCCCAATGGCTCTCCACAAAGGAAAGCAGTGCTCCCAATGCAGCTCTCCAAAAAAGCAGTGCTCCCAATGCAGCTCTCCACAAAGGAAAGCAGTGCACCCAATGCAGCTCTCCTCAAAAGCAGTGCTCCCAACCCAGGAAACACAACATAAAACTCCCAATGCAGCTCTCCCAACAAAGGCTCTTCTTTTTGAAAGCAGTGCTCCCAGTGGGATCTCAATCATTTCCAAACATCCAAAAAGCAGTGTGGCCCAGGGGCTGGTCCCAGTTTCTTTGTCGAGCAGTGCACACCCTCTTTTCACAAAACAAAGCAGTGTCACACCTCCCCCAATGCAGCACTCCCATTAAAGGGAAAACAGTGCTCCCAGCCCAGTTTCCACAAATATCAGCAAAGCAGTGCTCCCAATGCAGTGTCTTTATTTTCTCTATGTGTGTGATATTTTGGATGTTAAATCTGCAGAATGTTGAGCAGTGTGATCCCATTTCAAGCATTTCTCCTGGCACAAAAAAAAAAAACAAAATGGCAGTGGCTGGTTGGTTAAAATGACATCATAGTGCTCCCTACATGCAGTTGGTTTAGATGAATAGGCAAGCAGTGCATCCCACTGAACACTGGCATACCTGTAGGAAAAGTGTTGATAGGAGTTCTCCCAGAGTTGAGGAAGACATGTTCATGTTTCTGCTGTTACTGGTTTTAAAATATATTAAATTAAATAATTAACACAATTTCATTTTAAGATATAAGAAATGAAGCTATATTTTTTTAAAGCTTTCTTTTAATCTTATGTAAAGATTTTGCCGTTATATTTAAGGCTGTGGGTTTAACAGTTTCAACTGTAATTGACAATATCCCAATGTTCTCTTTCATGTTTTATGCAGACTTAAGCATTTCATTGTTATATATTTTTTCAAAAGTAATTTTATCTTGCTGCATTGTAAACCAAGGCTCTGTACGGAAAACCTTTCCCAAATACAAAAATTTCCATCTAAAGATGACTGTAAGGGAAAACAAGCTTTTTCTTAAAAATATGAAGCAAATGCAGGACTTCCACAAAATCTCAAAGATCAAATAAATTTTCCAGCCTTAGTTTCCACAACTGAAAATGATTAATTATTCTAAATGATATTTGCGATGTTTGAATATCTGCAGTTCTGATGATGATGTCACCCATTGTTATGTCATTTCAAGCCACAAAGGAAAAAAAAAACAAAAACAAAATGTGCAGCTGGTTGGTTGAAATGACATCAATGCAGTGACATCATCAAACTCTAAGGCTGCAATTGGTTGAATAGGCATCAGTGCATCATCACTGAACACTGGCATACCTGGCAGCGCCAGTGTTGAAAGAGTTGAAGTAAGAGTTCCCAATAAGCATCTGTTTCTGCTGTTTGGTTTTAAATATAATAGCAGTGCTTCCAATGCAGCTCTTATCATTCAATGGCAGGTTAAAGATTGTGCTCCCAAATGTCAATAGCTCTCCTGGCATACAAAGGAACTGTTCAGTGCTCCCAACCCAGGACTCTCCACATAAGGAAAGCAGTTGCTCCCTGCACTCTGATTGCTCTTTCAGTGAAAGGAAATTGTGAGTGCCTCCCAATGCAATGGCTCTCCAATGTAATGAAAGCAGTGCATCCCAATGCAGCTCTCCCTATCAAGTGTAAGCAAAAGTGATATTTCCATGTCAGCACCTCCAAGGTCAAAGGAAAGGACCAATCAGCAGGGTGCAGTCATTTAAATATAAGGAATAGCAAGCAATGATTTGAGTGCGGCTCTCCACAAAGGAAAGAATCCAATGACACTTGTGTGGCATTATCCCAATTAGCCCAGTATATTCTCTGAATATCAATTCGAAATACTTTTATATACAGGGATGTTTTGAAAAGACAATTCAAAAGATTGTTCAATGCAGCTCAAGTCCAAAGGAAATAGATGATTTGCCCCAATGCAGCTCTCCTGTGGCGCCAGAATGGAAGGAAAGCAGTGGAAGGAAAAAATGCAGCTCTCCACAAGGAAAGCAGCTGGCTCCCAATGCTCTCCCAACCCAGCTCTCTCTTGCGCTCACAACACAACATAAAACTAACAAAAACTTAACACAATCCACAATAAATACTGTTCACTACCCTTTTCACACTGTGGCTGCATTCTTTTTTTGTGTTATGACGGCTTTGTCACCAGTGGGATCTGTGTCAATCTCATTTAAACATCCTAGAAAAGTGTGGCCCAGGGCTGGTGTTCGGTCAGTTTCTTTGTCAGGCAGTGCACACCCCCCTTCTTTAAACAAAGAGAGACTCATGTCACACCTCTCACCCAAACAAACAATACAAACACCTCCCATTGAGCCACCCAGGGACAAACAGGGGGCTTAAACACTCAGGCCCACGTTTTACCCAGAAATATCAGCAAATTTGACAGTGAATGTGTTTCATGTGCAATTTGAACACAGTGTAAACGATTTATTTTCTCTATGTGTGATATTTTGGATGTTAATATCTGCAGTTCTGATGTTGATGATGTCACCGCATTGTGATGTCATTTCAAGCCATTTTAAAAAACTGCAACGTGATAAAAAAAAACAAAATGGCAGTGGCTGGTTGGTTAAAATGACATCATAATGCAGTGACATCATCAGAACTCTGCAGGCTGCAATTGGTTAGATGAATAGGCATCACAATGCTTTGACATCCCACCACTGAACACTGGCATACCTGGCAACGCCATGTTGATAGGAGTTAAGTAAATCCCCTCGAGTTGCGAAGAGGTAAGACATGTTCATCTGTTTCTGCTGTTACTGGTTTTAAAATATATTATAATTAAATAATAGACACTTAAAGTTTCATTTTAAGATATAAGAAATGAAGGCTATATTTTTTAAAGCTTTAATTTAATCTTGAAAGTAAAGATTTTGCCGTTATATTTAAGGCTGTAATGTTTAACAGTTTCAACTGTAATCGACAATATGGCGTAAATGTTCTCTTTCATGTTTTATGCAGACTTCGCATTTCATTGTTATATATTTTTTCAAAAATAATTTATCTTGCTGCATTGTAAACCACAGCTCTGTACGGAAAACACTTTACAAATACAAAAATTTAATCTAAAGATGACTGTAAATCATAAAGCAAACCTGCTTTTTTCTTGGAAAATATGAAGCTTAAATAGTAAAGGACTGTCCACACAAACAATCTCAACGTCTGATCAAATAAATTTTCAGCCTTAGTTGTATTAACTGCAAAATGATTAATTATTCTAAATGATATTTGCGATATTTGAGTTTCCATATCTGCAGTTCTGATGATGATGTCACCGCATTGTTATGTCATTTCAAGCCAGACAACAGCAGCCATTTTAAAAACGTGATTAAACAAACAAACAAAAAACAAAATGGATGCAGCTGGTTGGTTGAAATGACATCCTCCCCTTCAGGCAGATGACATCATTCAGAACTCCTCCTCTTCAGGCTGCAATTGGTTAGATGAATAGGCATCACAATGCTTTGACATCATCACTGAACACTGGCATACCTGGCAACGCCAGTGTTGAAAGGAGTTGAAGTAAGAGTTGCGAAGAGGTAAGACATGTTCATCTGTTTCTGCTGTTACTGGTTTTATAATTTAATAATAGACACTTAAAGTTTCATTATCAGCTGCACTGAATTCTTATCATTCGAATGGCAGGTTAGAAGATTGTTGTTCTGTTTAAATCTGTATCAATATCCTGTGACTGGCATACTGTGGAACTGTTCACTAGAACTTGTTTATCCATTTGGAATGAAGCTTATTCAGGGACCGTTCAAACTTTGCCAAGATGCTATAAGTGAGAATAATTGACTGGTTGAATTCCCTGCACTCTGATTGGCTGTTACAGTGAAAGTTTTTTTTTTTCCAATTGTGATGTAGTCCTACGAGGTCACAATGGCTATTATAATGTACATGAATACAGTCGTTGACATATATATTAATGGGCCTTACCCTATCAAGTGTACAGCAAAAGAGATATTTCATGTCACAGAACTGTGACCTCATTTAAGGTCAAAAGGAAAGGACCAATCAGATGGCAGGGTGCAGTCATTTAAATATAAGTTTGTGGGTATAGCAAGCAATGATGTCAGTGTAGCTTATTGTGATAAGAGGAATCCAATGACACTTGCTGTGGCATTATCTGGAAAATAATTAGATTCTTAATTATATCGATTCTCTGAATATCAATTCCGTTCCTACTTTTATACCAGGATGTTTTGAAAACAGTCAATTCAAAAATTTGTTCTTGATGGGCAAACGTCAGATACAAGTCCCTAAACAAAAGTGAATAGATTAAAATAGAATGATTAATAAAATGTCAATCTCCACATACCCGGAATAAATAGAACTGAACTGAAATAAGATCCTCACAATGCAATGAGATCGTCAGAATAGAATGACATCGTCACAGCACAGCGACATCACTGCTGTACTGACATCTGACTGGCTGAGCTATTCTGCGTGTCACTCTTGGAGATGAAGGATATTCTTTTTCATTTATGAGGTCATTACTTTAGAACTATACAGAAACACTGATGGAAAACCATGAGAAGTCACATTGCAAACAGTGGGATTATTCTTAAAACAGAAAAGAGCTATTTTGGATATTGTTTTAAAAAAAAGTGACTCTATTAATCCTAAATGATTCCTTACTGGTGCGTCCTGGTGTTCCCTTTCCAAGCTTTCCCTAAATGCTATTATTATTATTGAAGAATAATGACTAAGATTAAATGTGTTTTAATAAGGAGGTTCAAAGAATGATTGAAATGTAAACGCTTCTGATCCCAGATTGAATGTATGGTGAGTTTGTCTTTATTTTTAGGGATGTGAAGTGACTCCCATCTGTTTCTGGTTATCTTGCCAGGACACTCTTGTAAAAGAGGCCTCAGTATCAGTGGTTTTTTTCCTGGTTAAAGAATTAATAAATAAATTAAATCATTTCCGATTTCTACTTTTGTTTGGAATGTTAAATAAAAGATCTAAATTATTTTCATGTAGGTTTCTTTCTAAATGATGTCTCAATCCTAAAATTGATGTGAAGCTTTTGGCCAGAGCTGTAGGCGGTTCTATTAAACTTCCATGTTTGATGCTAGTATGTCACTGTCATGACTTGTTTAACAAAGTTAGAATCACGTTCCCTTTGAAGTCAATGTTTTGCTATTTTTCCCCATTTTTTTTAATAGTTAAAAAATGATGAACGGAGCTGATGAAATTTCACCACTGCTGTGGGCTGCAGCTGTCAAATTTGTTGATGACATCATCCAAAAAGTCACCAGGGAGCTTCAGAAGGACCAATGGAAAGGCGAGCCTGACCAGAAATCCCTGAACCCCAGCCTGGGAACAAAAGTGATTTCTCCCACAGGGTCAGCTGGCATGACATCACAGCGCCCTGACAAAGATCAGGACCAACGGAAAGGCGAGCCTGAGCAAAAATCCCTGAGCCCCAGCCTTGGAAAAGAGGCGATGTCTCCAATAGGGTTAGCTGGTATGACATCACAGCGCCCTGACAAAAATCTGGATGTGGGATTGACATATCTGCCTCAGTTAAATGTGGCACACAGGGCGTCTCAGTGCTACGGCAGCCTCTTTATGCAAAGAAACGCAGGAGGGTGCAGCACCCCCGACCTTCAAAACAGACCCACATCAAGACCAGACACAGACTGCCAGCGGCAGCGATGGGTTTGGCAGAGGAGGAGAAAGTGAGTGCCGTGGAGACTTTAACAGAAGAACAGCGGGCCACCAAGAAGGGAAAGGGGTTTGGATGGTTCAGAAATTGTTCCAAGAAAAAACAGACAGAGGATAACCCGAAAGGTGAGCCCGACCAGAAATCCCTGAGCCTCAGACACGGAAAAGAGGAGACTTCTCCCGCAGGGTTAGCTGTCGTGTCATCACAGCGCCCTGACGAAGAGCTGGGAGAGGGAATAAAACTTCTGCCTCGGTTGAATGCGGAACGGAAAGTGCCTCAGCGCGTTCAGAGTGCGGACAGCAGCCTCTGCATGAGTAGGAAGCATAGGAGGGTGCATCCCCAGCCATCAAAAGACAGCCCCATCCAAACCAGCCGCAGCCTGCCAGCGGCAGTGTTGATTTCTGCAGAGGAGGAGAACAAGAGCGGAATAAGAACCACTGTGCTCAATGAGGAGACCCGGGTTCTTCAAAGCCTGGAGACTTCTCCAGATAACATCCCGGAGGAAGAGAATCACAGCGCTGCTCTGCAGGGGGAAACTGTGGAACGGGAGGGGGAGGGAATAGACCAAGAGGTGGGACAGCAAACTCTGGAGGATTCCAAAGGGGTGGAAAGCCTCCGTGAAAGAGACCAGGAGGTGAAGGTCAGTGCCATGCAGCCTGTAAAAGAACAACAGCTGGCCGGCGAGAAGGGAAAGGGGTTTGGATGGGTTACAAGATTTTACATGAAGAAACAGATGGAGGACAAAAAGATGAAGGGGCGTGGGAGATGCTGCTGGTGCATTTGCATCTAGGGAGGCTGGCAAACAAGAACAAAAAAGAAAGGTAAATCTCATTTCAAAAATAAAAACAATAAAAAAATAACAAAATATTAAAAATAATAATAAAAAAGTAAAGAAACAACACAGAAACAAGAGACACAACACAGGGCAGCAGCAAAGAAACAGCAACACAGAAACGAGACACAACACAGGACAGCAAAGAAACAACAACAACACAGAAACAAGAGGCACAACACAGGACAGCAAAGAAACAACAACACAGAAACAAGAGACACAACACAGGGCAGCAAAGAAACAACAACAACACAGAAACAAGAGGCACAACACAGGACAGCAAAGAAACAACAACAACACAGAAACACAACACAGGGCAGCAAAAGAAACAACAACAACACAGAAACAACACAGGAAACAAGAGACTCAATACAGGGCAAAGAAACAAAACAACACAGAAACAACAACAACACAGAAACAAGAAATAACACAGGAGGAGACAATAAAGAAACAACAACACAGAAACAAGAGACTCAATACAGGAAAAAAAAAACAACAACAACACAGAAACAAGAGACACAATACAGGGCAACAAAGAAACAACAACAACACAAAGAAACAAGAGACACAACACAGGGCAGCAAAAAACAACAACAACACACAAACAGAAACAACACAGGGCACAGGACAGCACAGAAGAAACAACACAACAGGCACAACAAAGAAATAACACAGGACAGCAAAACAACAACAACACAGAAACAAGAGACTCAACACAGGACAGCAAAGAAACAACAACAACACAGAAACAAGAGACTCAATACAGGACAGCAAAGAAACAACAACAGCAAGAGACAAAACAAGAGCAAAGAAACAACACAACAACATGGGACAGCAAAAGAAACAACAACAACACAGAAACAAGGGACACAACACAGGGACAGCAAAGAAACAACAACAACACAGAAACAAGAGGCACAACACAGGACAGCAAAGAAACAACACAGCAAAACAAGAGACACAACACAGGACAGCAAAGAGACAACAACACAGAAACAAGATACAAAACAGGACAGCAAAGAAACAACAATAACACAGAAACAAAAGACACAATACAGGGCAGCAAAGAAACAACAACAACACAGAAACAACAACAACAAAAGAAACAACACACAAACAAGAAGGACAACACAGGACAAAAAGAAACAACAAACACAGAAACAAGAGACAAACACAGGACAGCAAAGAAACAACAACACAGAAACAAGAGGCACAACACAGAGAAAGAACAACAACAATACAGGACAACAAAGACAACAACAACAGAAAAAAAGACAAACATAGGAAACAAAAACAACAACACAGAAAAACAAGAGGCACAAAACAGGACAACAAAAGAAACAACAACACAAAACAAGATACAAACAGGACAACACAGAGAAACAAGAGACAAAACAGGACAAAAAGAAACAACAACAACAACACAGAAACAAAAACAACAATACAGGGCAGCAAAAGAAACAACAGAAAAACAAGAGAAACAAGCTGACAAATAAAAGCAAAAAACAACAACAATATCAAACAAGTGGACAAAAAGAAACAACAACAACACAGGCAGAAACAAGAAAAAAGTAATCCAAAAGAAACAACACACAAAACAAGGACATCAAACAAAAAGAACAACAGAGAAACAACACAGAAATAAAGAAAACAAAAAAAAAAGTTAAAACTGACAAATAAAAAGGATAATAGAAACAACCATCAGTGGTAAATGAAAAAACAAAAAAAGAGGCAATCAAAGGGCAACAAACAGGACATCAAAAACAAAGAGGCAAAAAAGAAAAATAAGAAACAACATAAAGATCAATGAAAATAAGATCAAAAAAAGAAAAAATAAATCTAAATAAGGGATCAACTACAATAAATAAAAAAAGGTGAAGAAAAAAAAGCGAAAATGAAGAAAACCATAAGAAAAAAAAAGAAAAACAAGGTGTGAAATAAAGGAAAATAAAAAAATGAAGAAAAAGAAAGGAAATCAAGAAAAGATGTAAGAAAGCAAAGAACAAAAAAAGGGAAAAGTGAAAAAAGAAAAAAGGAAAATAGAAAAAAGAGAAAGCAAAAAGGAAAATAGTGACAAAAAAAAAATAGAATAAACAAGGAAAATAGAAAAAAAAAAAAGAGAAAGCAAAGGAAAATATAAAAAGAAAAGAAATAAGCAAGGAAAATAGAAAAAAAAGATAATGCAAAGGAAAATAAAAAAAAAAGATAAAAGCAAGGAAAATAGAGACAAAGAAAAGAAAATAAAAGAAAAAGGAAAGGAAGAGGAAAAAAAAAAAAAAATAAAAAAATAAGGAGAAGAGAAAGCATACAGACTGGGGCTCAAGTCAACACAGTGTTCCTCGTGTCAGCCTGATAGAGGGAGTCCTGGGGTTCAGAATGGGGCCGGGCGGAGCAACGACCCTTTTAATACAAGCAGGTACTTCTTACATTGTTTTTACATTGCTCTCCGTTAACAGAGTGTTGAGGACAATATAAGACAGATTGTCTTGTGATATTGAAGCTTCAATACAACTCTTGTCTTGTTTGGACCCCGCACTAGAAAAGACAAAACAGAAAAATTTAAAAAACAAGATCAAGCCAAGAGGGGGGAAAAAATGTTAAATGACTTGCTCTCATTTTTACGTGTGTGTTACATAAATAAACATTAAAAAAAAGAAAAACACTTATTTTTTTATTATTTAAAGTCGGCGTTGAATTGTTAAGTAGTGTACCGTTGTTCTTTCTTCTGGTTAATAAATGGGTAATTGTATGTAAAAATAATGTGATACCTTGTAACAATTGTAAGTCGCCCTGGGTAAGGGCGTCTGCTAAGAAATAAATAATAATAATAATAATAATTGCGATGCTGTTGTGTTGACATCATTAAGATCTCGGGGCAGAGTTGTGAAGAACAGTAAGCTGCTGCAGTGGTCGCCGGCACAGTGAACAAGCGGATCCAACAGGGACAAATAGGACGCCTGCACTCTGATTGTCTCAGAGGGCATACGATACAAAATTAATCACTGTCATTCTTTTACACTGCTTTCATCTGAAGCCAGTTTTAACTGATTAACAAACAGCGACTTTGCTGTTGTGAAGAGCTCAGAATACTGCGGATTTGCAATTTTGATCAATGATGTGTTGGAACTGATCAAAAGGGAATTGGGAATTTGAACTGGAAATTGATGCACAGTATCACACCTTATCCAACACAGTTAGAGTTTACAGGTTACTGGAGGTTACTTGGGGCGGAGTTAGCACCTCAGCTTACCCAATCCTGACCATGCACAGCAATGCAATAGTACCTTCAGGCAAACCACGCCTCGAAGCTAAAGAAGCAGGGTTATATATGGATTTGTTTTGGAAAATGTGTTGCCTTTTTTCAAATGTCATTTCTTTTCATCAGATCACAAGTGCATCAAACGTGAAAGAGTTTTTATTTCTCAACGTGTACAGCATTGCTGTCAAGCCACTGTACAGCGCGTGTCTCGTATTATCAATGCAATAAAGCCGCGTAACGCGGTCACTTCTTTACAATTACCTGAAGCGGCACAATTCACGTTGCGTTAGTACGTTAAGATTTTTTTTAACAAAGTACGGTTTTCAAAATATTTTTTGTCAGGGTTAATAATCGAATGATTAGAGATTGTGTTTGAAAAGTGTTTTTGAATCGAATTAATAGACAGTAGTCGTACTGTGAACGTGGCACGTCGTTTCAGCACTTTCAGAATGTAACCCGTATGTTGTCCTGTAAATTCAATATATTTAATAATAAACAAATATAAAAATAAAAATGACATTTAAAGACTGTACGCTGGCATGCGCGCAAACATAAAGACATCTTCAAACCCCAAACTAACCTGACCTCGCCCGCATACTGACAGGTGCGCCGCACTTTGGCAGCGCAATCTTTGGTGGCGAACATTTTTCTCAAATGTAATCTCGTGTACGTTTAGACGTTTCAAGGATATTGTTTCTTTTTTTATAAACCTCCAAATAAGCCGGGAATGGGAAAACCCAGCAAATGCGGATAACCAACCGCTCCTTTCCCGGCGTTCAGAGTACCGTCAAGCAGCCTTTTAAATCCACCTGCTGCTCAAACAGCAACTGGAACTTTAGGACTGTAACTAACGGCACTGGAACAGACAAGACAACTACAGCACGGGGGCCGTTCCAGGGGGGGGACGACGGGGCAATGGAACGGCTCTTTCAGTCGCCCTGGCAACTGCTGCCTGTGCATTTCCTCAGACTTTTTTTTTTTTTAAGTCAATGATAATAATAATAATAATAATATCAACCTGGTCGTGGGTTAAAATAAAAGAGAGGGCTTGTGTTTTGAAATAACTTTTTTGTGTGTTTTGAAATGACTTTTTTTTTTGTCACAAAGTTTATTCTCCAGGTTGTAGTGTTTGACGCGGCAGTGACGTGCGGTCAGGGTAAGCAAGGCAACTGCCTACCTAGTGAGAATCCAGCAAAAAGAAAAACATATTCAATTGTGTACGACTGTTTATTACCTTTCGTTGTCACAACGCATTTCTGCATAGTGGATTTTTTTTTTTTTTTTTTTGTAATTATAATTATAATTCTGCTCTCTATAAGCCTGCCAAGCGAATCTATGTAAATTGGGGAGTGAGACTGGCCAGTGCCTACCCAACCACTGACCTCACCGCACGTTACTGTGACGCAGCATATATAAAACAATGTAAACACAATAAAAAATACAGCAGAGACAGGTAGAGCGTTATAAGAATACAGAATCGCCTCTGAAACAGAAGAACAAGAAAATAAATCAATGAACCAATAGTTCAAAACGGGAGATTGTTCAAAACGGGTAATGGGAGATACTGAAATTGAAGAAGGAATCTATGAAAAAGACCTAGGAATTGATGTTGACTCAGAAATGTCTTCATCTAGACAATGTGGGGAAGCTATAAAAAAAAAGGCCAACAAGATGCTTGGATATATTGTGAAAAGTGTTGAATTTAAATTAAGGAAGTAATGTTAAAACTTTACAATGCATTAGTAAGACCTCACCTAGAATATTGTGTTCAGTTCTGGTCACCTCGTTACAAAAGGATATTGCTGCTCTAGAAAGAGTGCAAAGAGCAACCAGAATTATCCCGGGTTAAAAGGCATGTCGTATGCAGACAGGCTAAAAAATTGAATCTATTCAGTCTTGAACAAAGAAGACTACGCATGCGATCTGATTCAAGCATTCAAAATTCTAAAAGGTATAGACAATGTCGACCCAGGGGACTTTTTTGACCTGAAAAAAAACAAGGACCAGGGGTCACAAATGGAGATTAGATAAAGGGCATTCAGATCAGAAAATAGGAGGCACTTTTTTTTACACAGAGAATTGTGAGGGTCTGGAACCAACTCCCCAGTAATGTTGTTGAAGCTGACACCCTGGGATCCTTCAAGAAGCTGCTTGATGAGATTCTGGGATCAATAAGATACTAACAACCAAACGAGCAAGATGGGCCGAATGGCCTCCTCTCGTTTGTAAACTTTCTTATGTTCTTATGCATTACGATAAACCCTGTTTGGGTTACTTACCTGCAATCCACTGTGTGGATTGAGGAGAACCCAATTGGAAATACAGGGGTCTTTTTAGCAGGGATTACCCCTTCAAATCTGGGGGTAACAACTGGAGATGCGCTGTGCAGTGGAGTTCGGTCCGGATGGAACTACATGGAACATCGGAGCAGAGGGCTGAAGGGAACTATAATAGGCGCGCACAAATACTGTGCTGGTAAGGCTATCGATGTGCTGAGGTAGGATTTGTTTGAGTTCCTGTCGAACTCATTATATGCCACTGCTGTTAATGAATGTTACCCTGCCCTATAATTTCACCACTTTAGCTATTACACACTCAATCTCAACCCCATGTAACACAATTTTTGTTCCTGGGTAGTAAGTGTTATTTCCTAATTGCTTATGCCTCAAAAGTATAGAAAATGACTATTATTCCCCACAAACTTTGCTTTTGTGACCAGGACAGTGATATTTTGAAATTTACCTATTTCCAATGAGAAAACGGGCAAATTTGTGTCTTTTCATTCACATAAAGTCAGAAAAAAACAACATATGAATCCAAATTAACATGTATTTATACTAAAGTAATACAAAATTTACTCTGAAAGATTTAGAAGTGAGTAGTTTTTTAGAATTTACAATTATACTGTAAATCACTTTCACGAATCAGCCCCAAATGTAGTCTCCCATATGTTCTCATTATACTGTCCTTGGGCTTCAAAGTCCAGTATATCCTGGTGGATCCTCCCGAGCACGCCCCCATGTTCTCCTTGAATTTATCAAGATGAGCATCAAGGATATGCACTTTGAGGGACATCCTACAGCCCATTGTGCCGTAGTTCTTCACCAGAGTCTCAACCAGCTCCACATAGTTTTCGGCCTTGTGATTGCCCAGGAAGCCCCAACCATTGCGACAAAGCTGTTCCAAGCCGCTTTCTCCTTACTAGTGAGCTTCTTGGGGGAATTCATTGCACTCCAGGATCTTCTTTATCTGTGGTCCGGCGAAGACACGGCTTTGACCTTTGCCTCAGACAGCTTAGGGAAGAAGTCTTGAAGGTACTTGAAGCTGCCGACTCCTTATCTAGAGCTCTGACAAATTGTTTTATAAGGCCCAATTTGATGTGCAGTGGTGGCATCAGCACCTTCCGTGGGTCCCAGCCGTACTCATCATACTTCAAGGCGTCCAGCAAGGTCTTGATGCTGTTGTAATCCTCTTTGAGGTGCACCGAGTAAGCCAGGGAAGAGACGGGTACTTGTTACCATTATGGAGCAGCACGGCTTTGAGGGCTCCTGGATGAGCTGTCAGTGAAGGACAGTATAACTTGAGAACATGATGGGAGACTACATTTGTGATTCGTGAAAGTGATTTACAGTATAATCATAAATCTCGAAAAACTACTCACTTCTAAATCTTTTGTAGTCATTTTTTGTATTACTTTAGTATAAATTCATGTTAATTTGGATTCATATGTTGTTTTTTTCTGACTTTATGTGAACGAAAAGACACAAATTCGAGCGTTTTCTCATTGGAAATAGATAAATTTCAAAATATCACTGTCCTGGTCACAAAAGCAAAGTTTGTGGGGAATAATAGCCATTTTCTATACTTTTGAGGGCATAAGCAACTAGGAAATAACACTTACCCCCAGGAACAAAAAAAAAAAAAAAATGTGTTACATGGTGATCAGTCATACAACCAGTTCTACCAGCTTAATGGTTAAAAAGCAAAGTATAGCATACAGAAAACTACTGTGTGTGTGTGTGTGTGTGTGTGTGTGTGTGTGTCTGTTTGTGTGTCTGTCTTTGTGTCTGTCTGTGTCTGTGTGTGTGTCTATGTCTATCTGTGTGTGTGTATCTGACTGTGTATGTGTGTGTCTGTCTGTGTGTGTCTCTGAGTGCGCGTGTGTGTGTCTGTCTTTGTGTCTGTCTTTGTGTGTGTGTCTATGTGTGTCTGTGTGTGTCTGTGTGTGTGTATCTGACTGTATGTGTGTGTCTGTCTGTCTGTCTGTGTGTGTTTACAGCTTTCGTATGTTTTATTGTATTATTATTACAAAGCGTTACGGTTTTGTAAGTAGGCTGCAAGGATTTAAACAGCAATGTGATTAATTAGCGCTGTTGTATAATGCAATACACGGTACTGTATTGATCTCCAGTTCCACAGTTAAAAACAGGCCTGGTTATTGTTCAATGCTTGTTTTGCCAGGCCAATGGTGACTTCCTTCCTGCTAAAGTCAACCGACTTACCCCTTTTTCTGTCCGGTCCCTTAGAGGTATTATTATTTTTAAAAAAGATCACAGTGCATGACAATGCCCAGGTATTCTGTTGCGAACCACAGCGAGGCGCTGTTTCCCCTCTCATTCCTCGTGGTTCCCCCACGTATCCCCCCTTTTTAAATTTTATTTAGAGAGCCGCTGCGCTCAGCAGGGCTCTCTGTACGGCAGCCGCACGGTTACAATTACAAGGAACTTGCTCAACCTGAAGCGCTTGTTTTTCTCTGCACTCTGTTACCCGCTAAATCAAGTTTAACAGTTTCAAGGCTTGCGGCTCTGGCAGTACTGAAGTTTCAAAGCAGGCATCAATACTGGGGACCCCCGAGAAGAGATCCCTTTGCTTTGCTTTAAACTGCAAAGCCCCGATGATTTACCACTGCCATCGTATTTCTAAATTTGTTGGCTGAGCTTTAAAATTTAAAATAATGCTTTTTTTTTCTTATTATTTACTAACGTTTTAAAACAATTGCCTCATTAACACAGCTTTGATCTTAGTAATAACATCATAAAAAAATAATAGAACACAGTTGACGAGCTTGATTTGTATTCTCTAGTTTTACTGGTAAGACAAAAAAAAGTGTTAAAAGTTTTAAACTTGTGTACTATCCACATCGAATTCCAATGCAGCAACAATCGACTGATGGTAATAAAACTCAAGGCTGATGCATCCGCCAAGTGTCTTCCACTCAGACAAGGGCAGCCGCGAATACCTTCGTGTGCAGGCTGTTAAACAACTTGATCCACATTTGCGGGTTCGCAGTCAGCTGTGCTTTTGGTACATTTTTAGGAATGTTTAAATGCTATGCAGGTGTCAGCGTTTAAACCATATCTACACACACACACACGCAGTCTTATATAACATTACGATGTATACCGACAGCCCTGGTTAGTGTTTTCTAAGCAAAGAACCCCTAAATAAGCAAATAACGTTTTAACATCGCAAAGACTTAACTACAAAGTAAAAAATAAAATTAAAAATAACCACACGTACACACCGAAGTATATATTGAAATTAGGGCTGTCAAGGTCATTTAAAGTAAAGAATTCTCTGACTTATTTGATGCAGCGTTACCAAAAGCCAGAACAGGACTGATGTCCTATTTTCTTAAGCATGAGGAGATCTGATGCATATTAAAAGGTAATACTGTCGCATTCAAACTGTGGATGCTGAGTAGGACCCTAAAATGGGCAAGTGGGTCTACACCACTGACTCCCCTTTCCTGTACCAGGAGGAATTTCTTATATGTAAAAGATCACACATTATAGAAACCTTGGATTTCAAACCCCCCAAACATTACCTTCTGCATGGTACTGCAAGCAAGCAAAACTTACCAAGATTATATTACCTTCTCTTTGGCAAGCCTGCTGTATGTCTGACACAGACTGGTACCATTCTGCTGTGACTGAAGTTTTTACTGTGAGTTAATTTCTGCACTATATTCTCTTATTTTCAAACTCAACAGTTCTTCTGTTAAAGTAAAACATTTACACTTATATTCTGTTTGAATTATTCTAGAATACCTGTGTTTAACTTAAAGACTACTTTCAGATCAAGCTTACTTCTTTAAAGAGACTTGACTGAACATTTAGGTTAATTAAATGAGATTCTTGTTTCTGCTTTTCTCCTCAAGGTTATAAACCTTGGCACCAGTAGCTCAGACAAAGCCAAGCTTAGCTCATTTCACAGGTGTTTTTTGGTTGCTAGCTCCGTTTTACTCACACTTACAAAGATCCAATAATATTTGTCACACACACATAGTGAGCGGGTTTGAACCTCCTGGCACCAAGCCCCTTTCTCTAACCACCAGACCACCAAGCCTCTTGCGAAGATATGAAGATGTCATTTTATAGACCATCCAACAGGAGGTGCAGTAGCTGGCAAAAGCTGAGCCAGGTGACGTAAACAACCTGGACCTGCAACAAAGCCTACTCACCAGGTTGAACGCGCCGATCCCCAACGACACCCCCCGTCTAGATGGCTGTGGTTCAGTCCTTTGTGGAAGTCGTGGGACTGAGTGAACTGATGGAGCTCTCTGTAAGACAGGTGAGCCGATAAGCAGGTGCAGTCTTGCTCAGTGTTACACAACATGTTTTTTCTCTGCAGTTTACCTACTTGTAAATCATGTAGCTGCTGCGCAACTTTCATCAGTTAAATATACAGTTGATATACAGCTGTGGCCAAAAGTTTTGCGGCACCCTATAAAATGAACTACTTCTGCTTCATAAAGTCGAATGAAACCTGCTGAATAATGTTAACATGTTGAATTACACAGCGCTTTTTCAATATACTTCACGAAAAACTGACAAAAATGGAAAAATGTGACATTTTGAAATCTAACATGAAATACTACTGTACTACTATTATGGCTTCCGGTATGACTTTTTGTGATATCATTTTGTAGTTTCTGTGATTACATGATGTTAAATAAAAGATCTGAATTATGTTCAGGTAGTTGTTTTTTAATGATGTCTCAATCCTACAGCTCTGTTCTCAGGGCACAGGCTGTTGGATTGTGTTGCTGTGGTTTCCCTGCAGGAAAGTGAGGGCAGCTCTCTGAAGCAAACCTCAGCATGGAGCTTGTCTGGAAACAAACAAACACCATTAAACTACAGGAAACCCCCACTGTCTCCAATAATCACACACACACACACTCACACAGACGCACACACACACACACACACACACACACACACACACACACACACACACACACATTAGGCTCAAAACAACTGACTGATTGCTCTAAGTAGATGTTGATCACAAATGAAAATAAAAAGGTTTCACATTACTAGTGTGAAATACAATAAAGCACTTGGAACAAACTACCTATAGTCCGTATGCATAGCAATGCAGTCTAACACGTTTGCCTAGGCGTCTAGAGATATATGTTGCATGATTTATTGGTATAGAACTTCTGACAGACACATCTGTGACATTCCTCAGCGTTATATACATAACCAACCTGCTGGTTCATCAATAATACAGTAACTGCTGAGACATTTTTAGCCTCCCCCAATGACCGGGTCCCTTCTTGCGTTGTGGTCACGTTCACGGGTTCTTGGTCAAAGGTCGCTTGCGGTCCAAACGCGGTCCAAACGCCAAAACGCAGCCCTGGTCAACACTGCTCGCCTACACTCCACCCTGGACCTGCAGTGAAATGTACCCGACCCGAACCTACCGGTACCTGGGGGACTGCTTTGCTACAAAATCAAAGTACACTCACCTTTTATAAATTATTTAAAAACGACTTTTAAATATATCTGCATTTTAAAGTATAGCATATATAGGATAGTTAACTTGTATACTCAAGTATACACGCAGTGACTGAAGGGGATATTAGGAGTCAATATATTAATCCCCCGCGAAATCAATACTTTTTTTTTTTAAGCGCCATGTGAGAGAAGAACTTTGTCTCCACCTGCTGACGGTTGATGGTAACACACCATTGTTACGACTGTCCTGTGCTTTCATATCATATAGTCCTGCGGTGCCGTTACATTTTGACTGCGCACAAAATTATAATAAAATACACGCAATATAAGTTTTGCTTGTGCTTCATCCAAATTCTATTATTTATTTCTTAGCAGACACCCTTATCCAGGGCGACTTACAATTGTTACAAGATATCACATTATTTTTACATACAATTTCCCATTTATACAGTTGGGTTTTTATTGGAACAATCTAGGTAAAGTACCTTGCTCAAGGGTACAGCAGCACAACCCACGACCCACCGGTCAAGAGTCCAGAGCCCTAACCACTACTCCACACTGCAGCCCTATCCTATTGCTTCTGCAGTCTGTCCATTAACTTTCTCAAATCGGGGTATATAAAATAAGGGTGTTTTGGTGACAGTCTTGCAGTTTCATTATCTTTGTGAAGCGTACAATATAGCACAGTATTTTATGATGTAGTGTTTCCTCTGGCCTTGGTGTGGCGCTGTGGAATTTTATATTCAATTCCCGCGGGCTGCCAATCTACTCTCCTAAATCAATGAACGGCACTCTATGGTCCCGGGGAGACGGAATTAGTGTGTGCGAGTCCACGCTGGGACAGAGGGAGGATCGAGATTAAGAAGCAGAGGGGGTCACCTTTAAACGAGACTGGCCTCGCTACGAGTTACAGGAGTGACGGAACGTGTCATTGCTGTTGTGATAAACAGTCGGAACTTTATACACAAGAAACCGGGCCCGAACTCTGAAACCGCAAGCCAGCTCACAGTATTCAAATTTCACCGCTTCGGGGCTGCCAAATGCACACAAACAAATTAAATAATGTTAAAAAGCAACATTTAAATTGGTTAACGTTTTTGTGCATTCGTAACTTTATAAAGTTCGTGTAAATTCCGATTCGATTAATTCTCGTTCCTGAGAAGCGTGGCGGTTCAGTTCAGTAGTGTACAGTAAGGTTCGGTCGCTGTTCCACGCAACTCTGCTCTGCTGCTGTCCAGTCCTGTTCTGTTCTGTTCTGTTCTCTGGCCCGGTTCGGCAGAATTCTCTTCAGCACAGAAGCAGGCTCATTCCAGTCTGCCGTGGAAAACATGGTTCAGGATTTACTTTACCACATCCGCAAGATGCCGGTGAGCCCAACAGCGCGTGGTGTGTAATACAGTAGAACCATCACCCGATCCTGTAAGATGCGATCCCCGCTATTAACCGAAGGACCTCTGGCTGCTACTGAACGGTGCTGGTGGAAACTGATCAATGCACATTTTATTAAGGGTCTAAAACAGTATTTTTGCAGTGTGTTTCTGTGTGTAACTGTATTGTTTGCAGTGTGTTTCTGTGTGTATTGCACTGCATTGTTTTTTTTGATGTGTTTCTGTGTGTATTGCACTGTATTGTTTGCAGTGTGTTTCTGTGTGTGTATTGCACTGTATTGTTTGCGTGTGTTTCTGTGTGTTCCATTGCAATTGTTTGCTGTGTTTCTGTGTGTGTATTCCTGTATTGTTTGCTGTGTTTCTGTGTATTGCACTGCATTGTTTTGCAGTGTGTTTCTGTCAGTATTGTTTGCAGTGTGTTTCTGTGTGTATTGCACTGTATTATTTGCAGTGTGTTTCTGTGTGTGTATTGCACTGTTTGCAGTGTGTTTCTGTGTGTATTGCACTGCATTGTTTTGCAGTGTGTTTCTGTGTGTGTATTGCACTGTATTGTTTGCTGTGTTTCTGTGTGATTGCACTGCATTGTTTTTGCAGTGTGTTTCAGTGTGTATTGCACTGTATTGTTTAAGAGTGTTTCTGTGTGTATTAACTGTATTGTTTGCAGTGTTTCATTTACATTGCACTGCATTGTTTTACACGTGTTTCTGATGTATTGCACTGCATTGTTTTGCTGTGTTTTCTAAGGGTATTGCAACATTGTTTTTGCTGTGTGTTTCTGTGTGTATTGCACTGTATTGTTTGCACTGTTTTCTGTGTATAACTGTATTGGTTTTAAGTGTGTTTCTGTGTGTGTATTGCACTGTATTGGTTTTTAGTGTGTTTTCTGTGTGTATTGCACTGTATTGTTTGCAGTTGTTTCTGTGTGTATTGCACTGTATTGGTTTGCAAGTGTTTCTGTGTATATTGCACTGTATTGTTTGCAAAATTTCTGTGTGTATTACTGTATTGTTTTGCAGTGTGTTTTCTGTGTGTGTATTAACTGTATTGTTTTTTTAGTGTGTTTCTGTGTGTATTACACTGTATTGTTTGCAGTGTGTTTCTGTGTATTGCACTGTATTGTTTTGCAGTGTGTTTCTGTGATATTACACTGTATTGTTTTTTTTTGCAGTGTGTTTCTGTGTGTATTGCACTGTATTGTTTTGCAGTGTGTTTCTGTGTGTATTGCACTGTATTGTTTTGCAGTGTGTTTCTGTGTGTATTGCACTGTATTGTTTTGCAGTGTGTTTCTGTGTGTATTGCACTGTATTGTTTTGCAGTGTGTTTCTGTGTGTATTGCACTGTATTGGTTTGCAGTGTGTTTCTGTGTGCAGCACGATAGGATTGTACACTGTACTAACTGGAGTTCAATTGTAACATCCTCCCATTAGCTTTGCAACCTGTTTGTTGCAGGCTTGTAAATATAGACTCAATGCTAGCCTGTGTTTTACTGTCACCTCAGGAATGTGGTATGGGTTATAAGACTCCCATTGCATAGCAGTGGGATCCATTCCTGGTTTTAATATAATTTTAATAAAACACAGTGGCTGAACACTGTGGCTAATCAAGCTCATAGTAAAACTCAGAATGGGTGACAGTGCTGTGCAATAGGAGTCTTCTTAACATCCCTGACAATGCATTGCTCTAACCACTAGGACTACACTGCAGTTACCCTAACCGCCGTCTCTGTCTCTGTGTTCCGCAGGCGCGCATGTTCCACTGCAGCGCTGATTGCTGCGAGCGGCCGGGAGCCTCCATGCAGCAGGTGCACCAGTGCATGGAGCGCTGCCACACTCCGCTAGCACAGGCCCAGGGCGTGGTGACGGGGGAGCTGGAGCGCTTCCAGGTCAGAGGGGCTGAACAGTAATGAATGATGGGAGTCAGACCTGGGGTCAAATCCAATTCCAATCACACTGCTGAAATTACAGTTACAATTACAGTGCTGTTGTGTTCCGTTACAATTATGCTGCAATAATTACAATTATGATTACACTGAAAAGTAACCTAAACAAGTGCACACATAGACATGCTTTCTCTGCTTGTATTAAATAACCAGGATCGATGACATGGTATGATTACAGTAACGCAGCTGTGCCAATGTTAAACTACAATTACTATTACATTGTAATCGCAAGGAGTTCTGAAGTTGTAATGGAGCCCAGGTCTGGGTTGGAACTATAATAGATTATCGTGATTAGAGCTGCATGAACCAGTTGTTGGATTACTGGGATGGAGCTCTCCACAGAAAGCAGGGGCTGACACTCGGGAGGGTCTCTGCTGTCCATCGGGCTGATTCACCGTTCAGAGTGAAACGAGTGAAGAAGCAGCTGCTGGGGTTTGTGACGATCGCTGCTTTTCTTTTCACTCGGAATGGCAAATCAGCCCGATCGACAGCAGCGACCCTCACCTGCGTAGAGCTTGATCCACATAATAATCGTTTGTGCAGCTCTGTTTTCCAATAAAAAAGCCAGCAAGTGAGAAGCAGACAGAAAAAGAGGGATGCACAGCAGCTTCATCCATTCCAGATTTTACTCCCCGGAGTGGATCAAACTGCTATGCAGTGGGAGACTCATTTCCATCCCTGGTGTGAGAGAGAAAGGACTGCGGACTAGGGAGAAAGAGACACTTCCTGGGAGTTAACCCTTTCATGCACGGCAACCTCATGGAGACAGATACAAAAACTCTGTTCTAGTCTTTATATGGGGACAAATGTAAGATGTAAATTCATGATAACCTCAAATGAGGATGCCATTTTATCCCCAGATAATGTAATGGAAAACATGTTAACTACTTTTTTGCAGCTGTTTTCAATGTTTCACGCATGAAAGTGTTAAAAGGTGATTTGAGATGATTTTACCCCTCAGGACCGGCTGGCTCGCTGCACCATGCACTGCAACGACAAGGCGAAGGACTCGTTTGACTCGGGTTCAAAGGAGCCGGTGGTGAGAGCTCAGCTGGAGCGCTGTGTCTCTGCCTGCGTGGATGAGCACCTCAACCTGCTGCCCAGCATGACCCGCAAACTGAGAGACACGCTGGATTCCATCGGCAAGTAGAGCCAGAACCAGAACCGATCAGCAGGACCGCACTGAGCACCAGGGCCCGCCGGACTCCTCTAACAAAACCAGCGGTGCACTGCACTGAAACACAAAACCACAAACTGAGGGACTAGAGACAGCTGCAGCAGCGCTGTGCAATGAGGGCAGGGCTGCTGCGGGCAGGCAGTCATCACGGCTCTGTTATTATTATTTATTATTATTTGTTTCTTAGCAGATGCCCTTATCCAGGGCGACTTACAATTATTACAAGATATCACATTATTTTTACATACAGTTACCCATTTATACAGTTAGGGGTTTAATGGTTCCTGATGGTTTTGCTGCCTCTGCCTCCTCTCCAGACTCTGTACCTCAGTGCTGTTACAGTCTGGGGAAACGGAAGCACCTGCCAACTGAGTGCCTGCTAGCACCCCCTCGATCAGGATTTGTCAAACTTTCTGACATTAGCTATAACAGTAATATGAGTGTGTGTTGCATGTGGCAGGTGTTTTTTACACTGTGAGTGCGTTCGTCTTGTCAGCGATGCGGTTTCTTCTCATTTATGGAATTCAATGAGTTTTGTAATAAAATAAAATCAATATCTGTGAAACTGAAACTTGAGTGCCTGTCATTTATCTGCCCATAAGATACAACATAACAAGTAATGCTCTGAATGAAGAAAGTAAACCACAGCTGGATTGTACAGCATTTTACAAGACAGCGAATCACCCTGGATTGCATCAAGCACCTCTCTGTGATTATCCCAGGTTTACTCTGATGAACAATCCATGTGGATTCCCCGGTGCTGTAAAATTCTCTTAAAGAATCTAGCGATGGTTTTTTCGAGTGGGGTACTGCTTGATCAATTCAACCCCAAAGCTCTTCACTTCGTCACTGAATAGTATGTACATGGATGGCAATAAGACTTGATTAGCCACAGTGTGTATAGGTAACAAGTGCAGGTGTGTTGTATTAAACTCCTAGTAAAACCAGGAATGGATCAAACTGCTATGCAATGGGAGTCATATTTCCATCACTGGAATGCTTGCATAAAGCTAAGCTAGGAAAGCTACTGTATACAGTGCTGCGCAGTTAGGATCGCAGGGATGGAAATAAGACTCCTATTGCATAGCAGTTTCCAGGTTTTACTATGAGCTTGATTAGCCACCGTGTGTATAGGTAACAAGTTCAGGTGTGACTCACAGTAAAACCTGGAATGGATCACACTGCTATGCAATGGGGGGGAGGTCTTATTGCTGTCTCTGTATTTAATTTTGCTTGTGACTGAAATGTTTTTGAACACAATTCTTTATAACAGTATATTATAGAACCTTAAATGAATGATAACCAAGATTAAAACCAAACACATTCTTAGTAATGAATAGGTCAACACTTTATAAAAAATAAACAAGGGAATGACCTATCATTTTTAGTTTTAGAAGAAATCAATTGAGTTAATCTATAATATAGAAGAATAAAGAAAAGTTAATAGACTCATTCCCGCGAGAGGTTTCAATAGAAAGGAATAGCAGATCATTGCATCGTTAACTGCACTATGTAGTAAATGACATCACAAGCATACATTTAAATAGAAATAAATGCGTGTAGTTACCATGTCACCAAAATCCTAGAAGTACCTCCACTGTTTGTTTTCAAACACACTTTCTTGACAAAGGCGTGTTAAACACACCGAAACGTTAGGAAGTGGCTCTTTTGAGCAAACACGACATATAAGAGTGCTAACTATGTGGGTCGCGGTTGCAATGGTGGCTAGAATGGGTTACAGCAATCACACATAGCTTTAATTATAACACAAAATGAGCCCAACGGTATTTATTAAAACACGTATTAATAACGTCTTTAAAAAACATGTCATATAGCAGAACAACACAGCTGTGTACAGTATCATTAAACCCGCTTATCTTAGCATTTAAAACAATTTAGCAGAACCCGCCCTGTCGGCAGGTGGCGTGTCTCTGGGTGACCTCGTTCGACTAATTGGTGCTCGATTCCCAGTCCTCGATGATCCGTTCCGCCTGGCTCGATTTATCAACACTGTTCGAACGCTAGTAGATGACGAAACTCGGGATGTAGCGCTGGGTTATGACGTCAGAATCCGCCTCTTCTACAGTCGGTGCTGCGTGGAGGCGCTTTGAATCCCGGGGAAATATTTAGCGGGCTGCAGGCGATCGGGTTACTAGCTGCCCTGTGCGTACAGTTTATCTTTACTTATTTGTTGGAATCATGAGCAAGGCGCACCCCCCAGAGTTGAAAAAGTGAGTATTTTGTTTGGGGAGGGAAAATAGTTAATAAAATGTCCGGTGAATTGAGGCAGTATGGCGTTCGCTTCGTTGTACGCAAATTCACCGGGTCGCGAGTTCTCGCTTAACACTGAAAATATACAGAGAACCAACAAACTAGGCTATTAAGATGACTATTTTATCTACGACAGCCTAATAATACTATCGACTTGAATGATGTTAGGCCTGTGCACGGTCATTGTTTTTATCGTTTGGTAATTGATAGGTAGTGTTGGCGTGTAGGCCTCGCCGCTTGTTGCAATACGTGCAGTGTACGTGTATTTGACAAAAAGGATATGAGTTGTGTCGTTAAAATTAAGATGCTAATGAATCGTGTGTGCTTTTGTGTTAAATCGCACAGCGCTTGTTATGAAAATGCAATTAAACAAACTTCAGTGCCGTTTAATAGCAGTGATCTTTAAATATATAAAATAGTCCATTCTTGACAAGTTCGGGGTAGGGTCGCATACTGCGTTTTATAAAGGTTCTCGACACGAATTATTAATTCTTAAATTCAAGTTTGTGTGGTTATTGAAAAAGGCAACGTATCTTTTCTTGCGCAATTGGTACGTGAATTGAGGTGTTGTAAACCGCTAGTGTACCTCGAACACAAACTCAGTCTCTGTTGCCTGGTTGCAGTGCTTCCACGTGCCCATACTGGGATGTGTTCTGCTGTAGTTCTAGAGGCCAGACTTGTTGAGTAAGACCTGATTGACTAACCCATTGCGTTCTGTTTTTGTTGCCTGTCTTCTAGGTTCATGGACAAGAAGCTGTCTTGTGAGTATGGCTGTGTCTCATCTTTCACCCTCTCTGTATCTCAGTTAGATGAATGACCCTTCTGTTCCTCACCTGTCTGTGACCCTCACTCTCCTCCTTGCTCTTGCCTGACTCTCACACTCCCTCTTCACTTCTTACTACAGTTCCCCTCTCCCTTCCTTTTTCACTCCCTCCTTTCTTTGTATTCTATCTCCCTCCTACCCACCTCTCCTGTCTCCTCACACACTCCTCTCCCCAATCTCTTCTCTACTCTGTTCTCTCTCTCTCTCTCTCCCTCCTCCTCTCACTCATCCTCTCCTCTCACTTACTCCCCCCTTCTCTCTCTTCCTCTCCAGTGAAGCTGAATGGCGGGCGGCAGGTCCAGGGGATCCTGCGTGGGTTTGACCCCTTCATGAACCTTGTGATGGATGAGTGTTTGGAGATGGCTGCAGGAGGTCAGCAGAACACCATCGGCATGGTGGTGAGTGATAGTAGTGCATACTGATTTAAATCACTCGTTTTATCACCAAACTCCTCAATAATGAGATCCAAGTCATTATTTTATTACTATAACATCTCAAAAAGCTCTGCAAATGTCTGTGATATTCTTTGAGCGCTGGATGTGGAAGCAGCTATCTTGTTTGTTTGTGGTGAAGGGACTCTGTGTATTGCTCAGATCCGCCTCTTTTTTTTTTTTTTTTTTCGTGTTCTACCAGTCTCACGCGGCCATTGAAAGGTTTTCTCGGCTTTTTTCCGGAGAAAAAACGACTAGAGACCTGTGCTTGATGTCTTTTTGATGTCGGACAGGAGAGGAATAATTGTAATGTCAGACTTGGTCCGACATAGGACCGCAAAGGGTTAGAGTCGGTTTGATCACACTGACAGTAAATCAAGAAGGTCTGGAGGCCGGAGAAGTTCTCTCTGGTCCTGAGTGATAATAATGTAAATAATGTAAAGTGATTTACTGTCAGCGTGAGCTAACCGTGAATTAACCAAGTCTGTGAATAAAAGGAGTACACACAGTTTTGCAGGGATGTTAATGACTCCCATTGCACAGCAGTGTCACCCATTCCAGCTTTTACTACAAGCTTGATCAGCCACAGTGTATAGGTAACAAGCTCAGGTGTGTCTTATTAAACTCATAGTAAAACCAGGAATGGATCAAACTGCTATGCAATGGGAATCTTGTTTCCGTACCTGTATTATCAGTGCAGTAATTGATTTTATTTAACCCCCATACGTTTCCTCTTGTATCTCCGAACAGGTAATCAGAGGAAACAGCATCATCATGTTGGAAGCTCTGGAGCGGGTATGAGGGGGTGTGGCCATATGTGAAGGCCCCACCCATCATGAGGAGGGGTCTACAGAGAAGGGGAGGAGCATCACTTTTACAACTAGCAGACTCTGATTCCAAGGGCAGTCTAGTCCCTTATTGGCTGTTAAGGATAGCAAAACAAATGTGTGAATTCAAGTAGTGTTCAGGAGTCCTTTTGAGATGTAGTATGTAATGGTGTAGGGGTTTGAAAACCTGTGGAACAAGCATGCGGATGATGTTAGAAGAACTGAGGACTCCAATCCAACACAAGATGTGGGGTCCAGTGGAGAGTAAGGGGTCCAGTATACAGTAGAATATATAGTGGTCAGAATGCATTGTGTCTGACCGACAAGCAAGTTAGTCTAAAATACCCAAATGGAATGAAGACTCGTGTCTCCGTTAGCAACAGTGGGGTGTGAATGCTTTGCTAGTCCTTGTAGCCACTGTATCTCTTCATCTGTGAATCTTTTGGGGGGCTAGTTGTCTAAAGTGATGCAAATGTTTTTGTTTTGTAGCTTTATCAGTTCCATAGCTTGATTTTTGAGCTGGAAATATTGTTTGTTTTCATAATAAAAATGTATTTTTTTGAAACACTGCATGTGTCTTTTATTATTACCTTAATGAACATCAAACAGTAAATTGAGAAGCACTCTGATTTCTGTTAATTATTTTATTACAAAGATTTAAAAAAAAGTCATTAGCAAGAGAAGGGAGGTCTGTGATAATGTTATTGGTGCTGTGATAGTACAAATCAATAGATATGAATCCCAAAGCCTCAGTCGCACTTCTTTACAGTGGTACAAAAGAGAAACTTGGTGATGCGAGGTGCACAGCGAGACCCGTTGTAACACAGATTTATTACAACCATTCCCTTAATAACTCAACTGCACCAAAGAAACCTCTATTCAGGTAATGTAATGAGGTAACTGGTTTGTCATGGCCCTCCAGAATTGGTGTTGTGCATCTCTGATTTAGACAAATGCTTTGACAAGGTTTGCAAACGATGTGGATCACATGTATCGGGCGTGAATGAACACGTCTCACAAACGATGTGGATCACATGTATCCGGCATGAATGAACACGTCTCAAAACGATGTGGATCACATGTATCCGGGCGTGAATGAACACGTCTCACAAACGATGTGGATCACAAACGATGTGGATCAAGCATGTATATCCGGCCTGAATGAACACGCTCACAAAGCGATCTCATCACATGCGGCACATGAATGAACACGTCTCACAAAACGAAAGCGATGTGGATCACATGTATCCGCATGAATGAACACGTCTCAAGCGAATCGATCTTGATCACATGTGGATCATCCGGGCGTGAATGAACACGTCTCAAATGATGTGGATCACATGTATCCGCCTGAATGAACCGCGATGTGGATCAATATCCGGGTGAATGAACCACGTCTCACAAGGATGTGGATCACATGTATCCGTGAATGAACACGGGCGATGAATTCCGGCCTGATGAACATGGATTCAAAACCATTTAGGTTGAAAACCACCATCATTTGTTATAAAGGAGCATGAAACTAATACGGGTGATTAAACCCACATGAATTAAGGGGCTGAATTCAGTGCAGAAGATGTTCAGGTGCTACTCCTGTGAGAGTCAGCCGGAGTCCCTGATTTTAAAGTGTTACCGTTAGATTAATAAGCACTCTCAGACAGAGTGAGTGGAGCATTCGCACAGGCCTATTCCAGGCGAATGGACTCAATCCTGGGCAGTGATTGGGTCAGTTTGTGGTTTATTACGATGTGTGATCGTTTATATTGGACCACTTGAGTTCGAATGACCTGCTATGCTTTTAAATGTTCTGAACACACAACTGCCCATAGGTGTGCCTCTGTCTTTACTGCTGCACCTGCAAGGCAATTTGATCAGCTCCTTGCTTAAATGCAACATTATATCACATATCAGCTTCATCTGGCAGTCCTCTCACCCAAACTGCACAAGACTCTACAGTAAGAGACACCGACACCACGTATTAACACACTCCCTACAAGCAGGTTTAGAGGTACAGCTGGTAGAATCTCAATGGAGTAGATCAGCATTGTACCTGATGCTGTCCTCAGTGTTAATAAGATCAGGACAGATTACATTAAATTATATTTTACAACCAGCAGCAGGCTTAAAGAATAATAATGTGAAACCAGCCACTACCTGTTTTATATAAAAATAAGTCTTTCTTATTAAGGCAGTTCGTTGTTAAAAGGCAGCAGCCAATCTGACCCATACCCTGACGGTACAGACAGGCTTTTATTGTGAAAAATGACAAAGTGCTTTCTGGAGCTATGATACAGAACTGATTTCCATCTTAGCCCCTCTTATACCCTGTCCACATTACTTACTGTATATAATCCGCAGGCATCACGTGTTGAAAACTTGACTGGCAATCACATGGTGTAGGCGTGTTGGTCACGGATTGTTTTAGTGCTGGGACGAGCGTGGCGTTTTTACGTTTCAATATTAATATTCTTTCATAAATAGCAATTAGTGAATTAGCTTAAAAAAAATTAATTCTTACAGTAAAAAAAAGTTAAAATAGAGGAGAGAAAGACTGAGTCCTTCATGCATCGGTTTTCTTTACGAGATCTTTTTGATATGGTCATAAATTACTAATTCTATTATATGAACGAATATGTAAAGGGGCATTTCTGAATGTGTTTCAAACAGCTTTCAATCAATCAATCAACCTTTATTTTATATAGCGCCTTTCATTCACATACTCAAATATTTGTCCCATTGCTATTCAGTTACTGTTTGGTATGATTATAGACCATCTCATTAGTGACGTAATCTGTGCTTGACTTTATTCTGTGGTAGTTAAAGGCACTTCTGTGCAGCGCCACAGCCCTGCTAACCCCCCGACCCCCGACCCCCCCTCTCCCCAGCGCTCACAGCTCGTTCTTCAGCCGGCTGTGCAGATCCTCCTGGTCTGTCCTGTCCTCCGTGCCGTGCCAGCGGTGGTGTGCCAGCAGCACAGCGTTGCGGGCGGCGATGGCGCTCATTTCCATGGCGCTGGCGGCCCACTCGATCCCGCTGAGATAGTACAGCCGGTCATGCAGCACCACGGGGGGCAGGCCCCGGGGCAGGGTGTAGGTGGGGTACGCCAGCCAGCGTGTCTCCGAAACAGCATCCCGCGACAGGAACAGCGCCCCCAGCTGGGCCTCGCTGAGAGGCGCGGGAGAAAACACCTTCCACACCTTGGGCTGGCTGGCAGGGGGTCTGCTGTACCCCTGGGGTACTGTCACGGGGTCCAGAGAGCTGACGCTGTGCACCGCCAGCCCCTCACGCTCCATCATCAGCACTTCAGACACGCGGGAGTCACCGGAGAAATGAAGACCTGCGAGAACAGCAAACGGTCCATGAGAGGATTATAAGCACACTGTGCACAGCTGGAGAGTGAGCTGCAGTTTAGAGAGGAACAAGGAACTGATAATATGGGATAACCTGACCTTGTGCAAAAAGAATATTCAACCATTGAAACGTTGCAAGAAACAAGAGTGCTAACAAAGTTCAGCTGGTAAGATATACAGGCAGCCCTGAATCCTGCTGACTACACGACCAGCGCCGTGCCCTGGTTACTGATCACTGCTTCATTTCTGTTTCTAACCAGGCGCTACAGTATTGTGTCTGATGATAATGTTTCAGCAACATGTGTGTAACTCTTGAGTACTGGCATCGATATCGAAGCATTCATTCCTAACTGGTGTTGTGCTCATTTCTATTAAGTCCTGCATTAGTTTCATTACAGACCAAAGTAGGAGGTGTTGAGGCGGCCCTGAACCAGCGTGGCCACAGTTTGGTGGTAGCGTCCCGAGAAGTGGCTGGGGATCGGAGGGCTGAAGTTGGGGAAGGAGATGTCCGATATGCCCGGGTGCAAGGGGGTGGCGATGAAGACGATGTCATACAGGCTGTGGGCTGCTCCAGACTGCCCTGTGTAGCTGACTTCATACATGGAGACCGTGCCCCCTGCAACACACAAACACACACACGTCAGAGAAGCAGGATCCACTGACACCACAATATAGGGATGTTTCACCCATTCCAGCGTGATTAGCCACACTGTATAGGTAACATGCTCAGGTGAGTCTTATTAAACTCAGAGTAAAACCAGGAATGGATGAAACTGTCTACCTTGACTGGATTTGACGTCGGCCTAAATTGGAGCTGCAAATGAGTTGATCGCAATGGCAAATCAGAATCACACTGTAATTGTAATTATAGATGAACCTTGGAACACCTGTTTAATTGTAATTGTAATTATACCAAATAATTGATCAATTACAGTTCAATTAAGTATTTATTTGTCATACGATCAATATGCTTGTATTTGCAACCACTTTTAGTGACCAGATTGGTTTGAAGAAATTAAAAGTTACATTGTATGTTTCTTATTTGTACCTGTGATTATTGCTGGGTTATTTGGATAAATAAAGTAAACATGTTAATGTGTTTTATTGTAATTGAAGTGTGACTGTGGAGTGTGTGGCTGTGGAGTGTGTGGCTGTGGAGTGTGTGGCTGTGGAGTGTGTGGCTGTGGAGTGTGTAGCTATGGAGTGTGTTTCTGTGACTGTGGAGTGTGTTGCTGTGGAGTGTGTGGCTGTGGAGTGTGTTGCTGTGGAGTGTGTGACTGGCTGTGGAGTGTGTGGCTGTGGAGTGTGTGACTGTGGAGTGTGTTGCTGTGGAGTGTGTTTCTGTGACTGTGTAGTGTGTGGCTGTGGAGTGTGTGACTGTGGAGTGTGTGGCTGTGGAGTGTGTTGCTGTGGAGTGTGTGACTGGCTGTGGAGTGTGTGACTGGAGTGTGTAGCTGTGGAGTGTGTTGCTGTGGAGTGTTTCTGTGACTGTGGAGTGTGTGACTGTGGAGTGTGTGACTGGCTGTGGAGTGTGTGACTGTGGAGTGTGTTGCTGTGGAGTGTGTAGCTGTGGAGTGTGTGGCTGTGGAGTGTGTGGCTGTGGGTGTGTTTCTGTGACTGTGGAGTGTGTTGCTGTGGAGTGTGTGGCTGTGGAGTGTGTGACTGGAGTGTGTAGCTGTGGAGTGTGTTGCTGTGGAGTGTTTCTGTGACTGTGGAGTGTGTGGCTGTGGAGTGTGTGACTGGCTGTGGAGTGTGTGACTGTGGAGTGTGTTGCTGTGGAGTGTGTGGCTGTGGAGTGTGTTGCTGTGGAGTGTGTGACTGGCTGTGGGTGTGTGACTGGGTGTGTAGCTGTGGGTGGCTGTTGTTGCTGTGGAGTGTTTCTGTGACTGTGGACTGTGTGACTGTGGTGTTGCTGTGTGACTGTGACTGTGGAGTGTGTGACTGTGGAGTGTGTGACTGGCTGTGGAGTGTGTGACTGTGGAGTGTGTTGCTGTGGAGTGTGTGGCTGTGGAGTGTGTGGCTGTGGAGTGTGTGGCTGTGGAGTGTGTAGCTATGGAGTGTGTTTCTGTGACTGTGGAGTGTGTTGCTGTGGAGTGTGTGGCTGTGGAGTGTGTGACTGTGGAGTGTGTAGCTGTGGAGTGTGTTGCTGTGGAGTGTTTCTGTGACTGTGGAGTGTGTGGCTGTGGAGTGTGTGACTGGCTGTGGAGTGTGTGACTGTGGAGTGTGTTGCTGTGGAGTGTGTGGCTGTGGAGTGTGTTGCTGTGGAGTGTGTGACTGGCTGTGGAGTGTGTGACTGTGGAGTGTGTTGCTGTGGAGTGTGTGGCTGTGACTGTGGCTGTGGTAGTGAGGTTCATTGTGAGGAGGCATCACTTGTAACTCACCAGTCTTGCTCGGCCGTGGCTTGACAGTGATGGAGGTGACCTTGCCAGGTATCAGCGTGGCCTTGCTGTGGTAGAGCAGCCCTGAGCACACCAGCTTGTTTCCCCCCTCCACCGCCCACAGCCCAGAGTCTGCGCCAGCCAGGGACACTGCACCTGCAAGGCACGAGGAGTTAACACAGACATAGGGCACACAAGGGGTTAACACAGAGTCAAGGCACATGAGGGGTTAACACAGGGACAACGCATGAGGGGTTAACACAGAGACAGGCCACACGAGGGGTTAACACAGAGACAGCACACGAGGGGTTAACACAGGGACAGGGCACACGAGGGGTTAACACAGACAGGGCACACGAGGGGTTAACACAGAGACAGGGCACACGAGGGGTTAACACAGAGACAGGGCACACGAGGGGTTAACACAGAGACAGCACACAAGGGGATAACACAGAGACAGGGCACATGAGGGGTTAACACAGAGACAGGGCACATGAGGGGTTAACACAGAGACAGCACACGAGGGGTTAACACAGAGACAGCACACGAGGGGTTAACACAGAGACAGGGCCGGTGTCCCAGGAAATAAGTTGATCTGGAAATAAGTTGATCAAGCTCTAGAATTTAAAGGGGAGGCTCCATTGTTTCTAATGTAAACGAGCCTAGGCTAGGAAATAAGTCGATCGAGTCAGGAAAAAAGTTTGTCAAGCCCAGGAAATAAGTTGATCGGATATATTAATGAACAATAAGTAATTTAAAATAAATTTTGTAAGTATAATTTATATCAATTAGTAGATCGGATTTATTCGGCAGTATGCTGCTAGATAAGATGATGTGAATATCGCTTTAGATCCAATATATTAGCCTAACAAAAATGCATAATTTAAAATGACTTTTGTACGTATAATTTACATTAACATGTAGATCGGATACATTCGACAGTATTACGCTAGATAAGGGAATGTGAATATCGCTGTAATATATATTAGCAGCAAATAAATCATTTAAAATGAATTGTATGATTGTACATTTCTGATTGTGTATTTCTGTTTGTGTATTTAAATTACCAGTTTGGAAAGAAACAATACATTCATTAATTAAAAACTAAAGAGTTAACGTCTTTGCTAAACCGTGGTAAATACCTGTAGTTCAATATCAACCAAGATTTTGTGTTGTGAGAGAGATCATACAGTATATGTAGGCTACTCTATATCAGCATCATTTTAAAATGGTAAATCCCTATAGTGCAACAACCAATAAGACATATAACGAGAAAGAGATACAGTATATTGAATTAAAGTGAATTATCACGATTTAAAATCATGTATACACATATATACGGTATCTCTCTTCCTCATTATATAAGCATAAGCATTTTAATTTCAATTAAAGATTGACAACATTTTGATGTGTAAAATCATTTAATATATAAATAAATCTCTGCGATCACACATAAACTACATCAGATTGACATCGATGTTAGAGGAAAACTTAAAAAGTCAGAGGTTTAAAACAGTTTACCATAGAAACAGTCATCGATCACACATTTTAAAGTTCATACGAAAAGACAGCGGCACGAACACGCACCAACACACACAGTCTAGTAAATAAAACGGCCAGATAAAAATAAAAAGCCATGCAGTGAACCTCCCCTTTAATCAAACTGTAGCCCCGCCTTACTTTTGTCTTACTGCGCTTGCGCGATCCACTTATTTCCAGGTCAACTTATTTCCTACGACACCGGTGTAAGAGGAGCAGGCGTGGGACACACCTGTGCTTTACCTGTGGATTCATGTCTGTTTGAATTGATTTATTTTTTATTTTATTGATGTGTGTATCTTAGTTTATGGAATCTAACTTTGGTATTTGTAAAACTGTTTTGGACTCTTTGTAATAGAAGAAGATGCTCAAATAGAATTCTAGTTGAAATGTCTACCATTGAATTTAATTGAAGTCTCTGTTATGCTGTTTAACAGGTATGGGTGATTGTTATAGAAGACAACAACAGGATTGAAAAGGTTAAGAAACATCAAACTGTATTCAGTTTTTCCCTTCTTACTCTCTCTCCTCTCCTCTTCCCTCTCCCCTCTCTCTCCTCTCTCTCCTCACCCACAAAAGCGTTGATCTTGACGCTTTGCCCATAGTTGACCCTCATGATGGGCGTGACGACCTCGTTCAGGAAGTGCTGCGAGAAGCCTGCCCCCTGCATAGCCTGGTCCAGCGTGTGATTGGTCATCCACAGGAACTCGTCCCCGCCCAATGCGTGCAGGAGCCGCTCCACAGAAGAAAAGGAGTAACCGAACGACTGGAACTGATAAATCCTGAGAGAGGAGAGAGGAGAGGGAGAGGGTACGAGGAGAGGAGAGAGAGATGGGGTATAAGGAGTAGCAGGATTTGAACTAATAATAAGTGAACGCCAAGAGAGAGGGGGAGTGATATGGAGGTAGAGTGGGAGGGAGTGAGGCACCTCATGAACTTGTCCAGGACGCCTTCTACCCAGATCTGCATGCGCAGGAAGTTGAGTCCGTAGTGCCACAGCAGCCGCAGGAAGTTAATGATGAACCAGTCGCTCTCCTCAAAGACGATTTGCTCTCCGTTGAATATCGCCATGTGGGACGGGACCGTGCGCCTCTGGGACAGGCCTGGGGAGACCAGCCATGGTTTAAACACTCCCTCACCAGCCACAGGCTCAAACACTCTCACCAGCCACTGGCTCAAACACTCTCACCAGCCACAACTCAAAAACACTCACCAGCCACAGGTCAAACACTCTCACCAGCCACAGCTCAAACACTCCCACCAAACCACAGCTCAAACACTCCCACCAGCCACAGCTCAAACACTCCCACCAGCCACAGCTCAAACACTCCCCAGCCAGCCAAACACTGCCTCACCAACCACAGCTCAAACACTCAACAGGCCACCAACCACCAGCCACAGCTCAAACACTCTCACCAGCCACACCTCAAACACTCCCACCAGCCACAGCTCAAACACTCCCACCAGCCACACTCTCACTAGCCACGCACAGCTCAAACTCAAACCTCTCACCAGCCACACCAGGCTCAAACACTCTCACCAGCCACAGCTCAAACACTCCCACCAGCCACAGCTCAAACACTCTCACCAGCCACGGCTCAAACACTCCCACCAGCCACGGCTCAAACACTCCCACCAGCCACGGCTCAAACCACTCAAACCCACCAGCCACGGCTCAAACACTCCACCAGCCACGGCTCAAACACTCCCACCAGCCAGCCACTCCCACCAGCCACAGCTCAAACACTCCCACCAGCCACAGCTCAAACACTCTCACCAGCCACAGCTCAAACACTCCCACCAGCCACAGCTCAAACACTCCCACCAGCCACAGCTCAAACACTCCCACCAGCCACAGCTCAAACACTCTCACCAGCCACAGCTCAAACACTCCCCAACCACAGCTCAAACAGCCACAGCCACAGCTCAAACACTCCCACCAGCCACGGCTCAAACACTCCCACCAGCCACGGCTCAAACACTCCCACTAGCCACAGCTCAGCCCACGGCTCAAACAAACTCCCTCAGCCACAGCTCAAACACTCCCACCAGCCACGGCTCAAACACTCCCACCAACCACAGCTCAAACACTCCACCAGCCACAGCTCAAACCAGCCACAGGCTCAAACACTCTCACCAGCCACCAGGCTCAAACACTCTCACCACCACACCTCAAACACTCCCACCAAACACACCAGCCACAGCTCAAACACTCTCACCAAACACTACAAACACTCTCACCAGCCACGGCTCAAACACTCTCACCAACCACAGCGGCTCAAATATTCCCACCAGCCACAGCCAAACACTCTCACCAGCCACAGCTCAAACAATCCACTCCTCACCAACCACAGGTCAAACACTCTCACCAACCATGGCTCAAACACTCCCACCAACCACAGCTCAAACACTCCCACCAGCCACAGCTCAAACACTCCCTCACCAACCACAGGTCAAACACTCCCACCAACCACAGCTCAAACACTCCCACCAGCCACAGCTCAAACACTCCCACACCAACCACAGCTCAAACACTGCCTCACCAACCACAGCTCAAACACTGCCTCACCAACCACAGCTCAAACACTCCCTCACCAACCACAGTTCAAACACTCTCACCAGCCACGACTCAAACACTCCCACCAGCCACAGCTCAAACACTCCCACCAGCCACGGCTCAAACACTCCCTCACCAACCACAGGTCAAACACTCCCACCAACCACAGCTCAAACACTGCCTCACCAACCACAGCTCAAACACTCCCTCACCAACCACAGTTCAAACACTCTCACCAGCCACGACTCAAACACTCTCACCAGCCACGGCTCAAACACTCCCACCAGCCACAGCTCAAACACTCCCACCAACCACAGCTCAAACACTGCCTCACCAACCACAGCTCAAACACTCCCTCACCAACCACAGTTCAAACACTCTCACCAGCCATGACTCAAACACTCTCACCAGCCACGACTCAAACACTCTCACCAGCCACGGCTCAAACACTCTCACCAGCCACGACTCAAACACTCCCACCAGCCACGGCTCAAACACTCCCTCACCAGCCACAGCTCAAACACTCTCACCAGCCACGGCTCAAACACTCACCAGCCACGGCTCAAACACTCCCACCAGCCACGGCTCAAACACTCTCACCAGCCAAACACTCAAACACTCTCCCCACCACCAGCCAAACACTCCCACCACCCAACCAAACACTCTCAAACACTCTCACCAGCCACGGCTCAAACACTCTCACCAACCACGGCTCAAATATTCCAGCCACCAGCCAAACACTCTCACCAGCCAAACAGACAAACACTCCAGCCAGCACCAAACACTCTACAGGTCAAACACTCTCACCAACCATGGCTCAAACACTCCCACCAACCACAGCTCAAACACTCCCAGCCACCAAACACACCAACCACACGGCTCAAACACTCCCTCACCAACCACAGGTCAAACACTCCCACCAACCACAGCTCAAACACTCCCACCAGACACAGCTCAAACACTGCCTCACCAACCACAGCTCAAACACTCCCTCACCAACCACAGGTCAAACACTCCCACCAACCACAGCTCAAACACTCCCACCAACCACAGCTCAAACACTGCCTCACCAACCACAGCTCAAACACTCCCTCACCAACCACGGCTCAAACACTCCCACCAGCCACGGCTCAAACACTCCCTCACCAACCACAGGTCAAACACTCCCACCAACCACAGCTCAAACACTCCCACCAGCCACAGCTCAAACACAGGTCAAACCACCACCCAACCACAGCTCAAACACTGCCTCACCAACCACAGCTCAAACACTCCCTCACCAACCACAGTTCAAACACTCTCACCAACCATGGCTCAAACACTCCCACCAGCCAAACACTCTCACCAGCTCAAACACTCCCACCAGCCACGGCTCAAACACTCTCACCAGCCACAGCTCAAACACTCTCACCAACCACAGGTCAAACACTCCCACCAACCACAGCTCAAACACTCCCACCAGCCACAGCTCAAACACTCCCACACCAACCACAGCTCAAACACTGCCTCACCAACCACAGCTCAAACACTCCCTCACCAACCACAGTTCAAACACTCTCACCAGCCACGACTCAAACACTCTCACCAGCCACGGCTCAAACACTCTCACCAACCACGGCTCAAACACTCACACCAACCACGGCTCAAATATTCCCACCAGCCACGACAATCACTCCCTCACCAACCACAGGTCAAACACTCTCACCAACCATGGCTCAAACACTCCCACCAACCACAGCTCAAACACTCCCACCAGCCACGGCTCAAACACTCCCTCACCAACCACAGGTCAAACACTCCCACCAACCACAGCTCAAACACTCCCACCAGACACAGCTCAAACACTCCCACACCAACCACAGCTCAAACACTGCCTCACCAACCACAGCTCAAACACTGCCTCACCAACCACAGCTCAAACACTCCCTCACCAACCACAGTTCAAACACTCTCACCAGCCACGACTCAAACTCTCACCAACCATGGCTCAAACACTCCCACCAACCACAGCTCAAACACTCCCACCAGCCACAGCTCAAACACTCCCACACCAACCACAGCTCAAACATTGCCTCACCAACCACAGCTCAAACACTCCCACCAGCCACAGTTCAAACACTCTCACCAGCCACGACTCAAACACTCTCACCAGCCACGACTCAAACACTTCCTCACCAACCACGGCTCAAACACTCTCACCAGCCACACTCACCAACTCAAACACTCCCTCACCAACCACGGCTCAAACACTCCCACCAGCCACAGCTCAAACACTCTCACCAACCACAGCTCAAACACTCCCACCAGCCACGACAAACACTCCCTCACCAACCAAAGGTCAAACACTCTCACCAGCCACGGCTCAAACACTCTCTCACCAACCACAGGTCAAACACTCTCACCAGCCACGGCTCAAACACTCCCTCACTGCTACTCAAGAGAGCGCACAGCTGAGCAGGGACCCAGACTAACACTGATCTGAACTAGCTTAACGTTCCTGAGATCAGTGCTGTGTGTGTCATTGTGTGTCTTTTGTGTCTGCCCACTTAATACAAAAAAATGCATACAAGTAGAACCCTTCTACAAGTTTACCACGGTCTCTTTGCAGTTTTACCAGGCTTTTCCCATGATTATACCATACATTCACTATAGTTTACCCTGGATTGTCATGGTTTTTAATATGCTTTACAATGCTTGCCTATGCTTAACCATGCTTTCACTGTGCTTTATCACAGTGCTATGCTTTTCTAAGGGAAGTTTGACTTCCCTGAAGACCCTGAGAACCCATTATAGAGAGCGACTGCTGAACAGAGAGAAGGGCTTGCTGCTCACCCAGCTGCTCCACAGGGCAGAGTTACACTGCTTCATGTGCAGGTTGAGGGGTGCAACAGAGAGCCCCCACTGCTGAACAGAGAGAGCACAGGGCAGAGATTACTCATCCCTCCACATCTGAGCCAGGGCAGCACTGCTGAACAGAGAGAGCACAGGGCAGAGGTACACTGCCGAACCCCCACTGCTGAACCCCAGGCTCCAGCACGGGCCACCTGCACCCCAGCACTGCTGAAATTCACTTTCAGGGCAGAGATTACACTGCTAACAGAGAGAGCACAGGAAAGAGAGGCAGCAGAACAGTGCCCCAGAGAGCACAGGGCATCCCGAACCCCCACCAACAGAGAGAGCACAGGGCAGTTTGAACAGAAGAAACAGAGAGAGCACAGGGCAGAGATTACACTGCTGAAACAGAGAGAGCACAGGGCAGAGATTACACTGCTGAAACAGAGAGAGCACAGGGCAGAGATTACACTGCTGAACAGAGAGAACAGGGCAGAGATTACACTGCTGAACAGAGAGAGCACAGGGCAGAGATTACACTGCTGAGAGAGAACAGGGCAGAGTTTACACTGCTGAACAGCATAGCAGTGGTAAAGGGCGAGTTTTGTGATTTCTAATGAAGTTATGCGAACAGCAGAGAGGGCAGAGATCCCCCATCAGACCTGGGCTCAATTATAACTATAATACAATTTCAATGACAAGAGCATCGTTTGCTGAAATTCCAATTCCAATTCCAATGCTATTTTGTTCAATTACAATTAATGTTAAATTCAATATTGCTGCAATAATTACAATTATAATTACAATTACACAAAAAACTAACATAAACAACTCCACACATTAACATGTTTACTCTATTTATTCTAAATAACCCAGCAATAATCACAGCTCCAAATACAGAAACATACTGTGCAACTTTGATTTTTGTCATTCAACAAAGTAATGTTGATATGGAGTGGATCACACGTTTAACAAATTATGAAGTTCTGGAAAAATAAACCTGACAAATGGATGTGTGATGCACTAGAGCAATGAAATGGTATAATCACGATTATAATTATGCAGGTATGCCACGGTTCAATGCCATTGTAACTGCAATGAATTAGGAATTACACAATTACAACTGGAACGGGCTCCAGGTGTGCCCCCTAAACTGCACACGAGGACACCTCTAATAACAACAGGTACATGCATAGCAGCTTCACCCATTCCAGGTTTTACCACAGGCTTGATTAGCCACAGTGGGATTTTCATAAGGTCGTAAATGAGAACTCCAGAGATCGGTGTGTAGCATTGACTTTGGCATTTTCAAGCAGTCGTTATGCCCATTTCGTTATTAAATAATTGTGCTAATGTGATTTCCGAAATTATGTTGCTTTACAAAATAATGTTAATTTCTTAACGAGCAGTGCTTCTTTTGTTTTGCGTGGGAATTTAAAAGCAAATCCGTGTTAAATTGTCATCATTTATCAGTAGTTAATTTGCACTTGGAAAAGGAGGGTTTTAATTAATAAAACAGTAACTCACCTTGAAACAGAAATTTAACAGACCGCGGCTGACGATACAGAGAGAGAGAGAGAGTGTACGGGACCAGAGTTAATTTCTTACAGACAACCTAGATAATTCAATATTTGTAGTTATGAAAATATTTTAGTCTTTTCTACACTCGTGGTTATGAAGGAGATTTATTCACTTGTCTTAACCAGTTGTAACCTTACGGAACGTTTGTTGTCTTGCTAAACCACGTAATTTGCACAAAGTGTAATGTTACTACCAAGAAATGATCAATGCAACTGCAGCCTATCTGAATTCTGCATACGTACATTATGACAGCTGACCTCTTCTGTAGATTTTATTTAAATTATACAACTGAAATCTTGGTATAGGAAATGCATATTAGATATTACAATAAAGTTTCCTGAGGTGATTGTGGATTTGCAATGCATCCTTGGCTTATAACACCTGTGTCTAATCCACACAAGAATGAAGAACAGGTGTACAAGGACACACAGACCCACTAGGAATGTGATCGAGATCATTGACATGGATTTTGCCTAAATGTATTTGTGATGTTCTCAGACTCCCCCACACTATGTACAATGCACACTTTCACCTTCACACGTTTGTATGCATATACAATGCTCTTATAATACTGTAAGTGTTCGGTGGCTACTTCTAATCATGTTGAGTTTATTTAATAACGAAGCAAGCAAAGAGTACCAGAGAAAATGCATGATTAGAGAAATTCACTGAACAATTCATTATAAACAAATTGTGTATTGGGTTAGGGAGTTCTATCGTCATTTTAAAAGCTTCATAAATGTATAATGAAGTGTTACATGCATGATATACATGTATAATAACTAACAACTACAAACACCAATGACTCTTCAAATGTATTTATTAATAGCCTACAATCGTACAGACTAAAACACAGACACAAGTAGATGTCAACATAAGAAAATAAATTCCCTGCCATCCGATTTTTACCCACATGTCAGATAATCATAAATCAGCATTTTAATGTGAAGTGTTCTAAATAAATGTACATTCTGCATGACAAAATGCACAATTTGAAATGATACACTAAACAGATATTCCCATTATTTTTATGTTCATTTGGCTGCTGCTCGCTGGTGGGAGACGTCTCCCTGTACGCTAGTAGTTTCCATAACAGTGAATTCTGCTTCCATTCATTTATCTTGATCTCGTTCACATGCATTTTGATTAACGAGTTCCCCTTATCTAGTCGTTGAGACAGGAAGTGATGTAGGTGACCTGCGACAATTAAGCTTTTTAATGAGAAATGCGTTCATTAATGACCTCATCGACTCAATTTTAAAGCATTAACGGATTGATTTAATTAACACATTTCATTTGAAAATCACTTGCTACTAAAGCTCTCGTTACTATATCACAAGTTCAATACAATAACACTGGTTTTTGAAAATCCTGCCCTGTGTGTCTTATTAAACACAGAGTAAAACCAGGAATGGATCAAACTGCTATAAAATGTGAGACTTATTTCCATCCCTGGAAATGAGACAAAAGTCAGCCTTCTGTCTGAACATTTTAACTCTACATTCATTGACGGTGAAACACCACTTTAAATTTTATCTATATTTTCACCACAACATGCCTTGTTTTTTCAGTATGCTTTACCAGATCTCTCTGTGCTTTACAATGCCTCCCTATGCTTTACCTTACCTCTCTGTGCTTTACAATGCTTCCCTATGCTTTACCATACCTCTCTGTGCTTTACAATGCCTCCCTATGCTTTACCATACCTCTCTGTGCTTTACAATGCTTCCCTATGCTTTACCATACCTCTCTGTGCTTTACAATGCCTCCCTATGCTTTACCATACCTCTGTGCTTTACAATGCTTGCCTATGCTTTACCAGACCTCTCTGTGCTTCACAATGCTTCCCTATGCTTTACCAGACCTCTCTGTGCTTTACAATGCTTCCTTATGCTTTACCAGACCTCTCTGTGCTTTACAATGCTTCCCTATGCTTTACCAGACCTCTCTGTGCTTTACAATGCTTCCCTATGCTTTACCAGACCTCTCTGTGCTTTTACAATGCTTCCTATGCTTTTACCAGACCTCTCTGTGCTTTACAATGCTTCCCTATGCTTTACCAGACCTCTCTGTGCTTTACAATGCTTCCCTATGCTTTACCAGACCTCTCTGTGCTTTACAATGCTTGCCTATGCTTTACCATACCTCTCTGTACTTTACAATGCTTCCCTATGCTTCACCACACTTTCACTGGGCTTTATTAACGGCTTGTCTCAAAAAAGGCACAGATGCAAGTTCCTACTCATTCTCTTATAGATTTATTTAGTTTTCAAGAGACTAAAACTTTCACATCTTGTTGAATTGAATCCTTATTATTGTCCTGCCACAACACTTGAACCACTTCCTGTTCCGCAGGTATTAGTGTCCCCCCAGACTTGTAACCACTTTAGAGTTCTATGCCCAGCAAACTGAGTGTGTTGTTTCAGGTGGGGCTGGCATGGGTAGAAAATCCGAAATCGGGTACCCGCCGGGCAATAATAAAATAATTTTTAAAAAATGACAAATATTAATGTTTTAAGTGCATCGTTGCAGGACTTGTTGTCTGTCCTGTTTGTCTTGTCTATCTTATGTTATGTGTATTGTAAGGAGAACGGGTCACACCGTTAGTTAGCAGCGGGAAAAGGGGGACTGCAGACCATGGGTCGATTGGTTGAGCCGGACAGCGGCGGGAGATGAGGAGCGGATATATAAGGGGGTGCATGAGTGACAGGAAGGGGAGAGAGTGACAGAGTGAGAGAGTGACAGAGAGACTGACAGAGAGTGGCAGAGAGAGTGAGAGAGAGAGTGACAGAGTGGCAGAGAGAGTGACAGAGAGAGTGGCAGAGAGTGACAGAGAGAGTGGCAGAGAGAAGCGACTTGAGCGAAAGCAAAAAAAGATAACAATAAAAGGGTTTGTCATTTTGGTGGCGTGAATTCCGGCCCCTGACAGGAATTCTCTGTTTATTAACAATAAACTTTAAAGATGGAGAATTCCACACTGTCTCCCTGAGTCCTGCTTCATAAACCTGACAAAAACGCTACAATATATTTGAATTCTATATTGTATACATACATTTAGTCCCTTCAGATCAGTAGTCTTGTGTAACCTTTTTAAGTAGTGGAAACATCAAAATAATAATAATAATAATAATAATAATAATAATAATAATAATAATAATAAAAATAATAATAATAATAATAACAATAATAATCATCATCATCTCAGTTATTAATGTTAAAGGGGAACTGTAATGGAAATTAACATATAACCATTTCAATAGAAAACATGTTAACTAAAGTTTTTGACGGATTTTTAGCCTCTCCTTGAGCAGTATATCGTATATATAAACCATTAAAACAAATTAACATCGAATGTATTGGAGCTCTCTTCCGTCGTGCTTTGTGTGACGTCCTGTCGGTGACTCGCTCTATAGTCACACATAGTATTCTATTAAGCGTATGTCCCGTTCTATATGACGTAGCCATTGTTTTGTTATGGCCGCCCTCTGTTGGGCACACAAAAATACTTTTTATTTCTGTTTTTCCTTTTGTTATTTTGCACCCGAACGCTTTGCTTTCCGAAATAATTCACCCTGCCGGCGTTCACTGGTGCGGGGGGCTGTCAGCGATCTGACGGAACAGCGGCGCCAGAAAGGATCCAATATGGCGGCGGCCTGCATTTCCAGCTGACCCAGAAAGCTGACAAAAAAACTGAATTATTGGCCAAACGCTGTACTTTTTAACAGAATTGGCGCAGCGAGGCGCATGTTATGTATACAGAGCACTTAGAGAGCCTTGTTATTTTGAGTACAGTTCCCCTTTAAATGTGCTTCACGCTGCGGGGTTTTTTGCGACACCTACTGGCCACATTCTGCTGTTGTTGTTTAAAAACACCGAAGAGCGTTGTGTGGATTTCTTTACCAAGCAGCAGAAAACGGAATCTGCAAACTCTACCAAGGAAATATTTTTCTCAAAGGAGGAATCACTAGCACACTTACTTAAATGTGCTCCATAAATATATATATATATATATTTTTTATATAACTAAATAGGTACGCGTTTCGTAAATGTGCGAGTTTGAGTAATTGTGTCTTTGCACCTTAGCATTTTGGAGTGCTGTGCTTTTTATTTATAAATTTACTTCTTAAAATAAAATGTTTACAGTTTCAGTCTGTTTTCTGGAGTACACAGCTCATAATACTTTATTTACTTTAAAATAAAGGCTACTTATTTGATCTTTTGGGTAAGAAACTATATCTGCGCAATAATTTTAGATAAAGCATTGGAAGCCACACGGTTATTATTATTATTATTATTATTATTATTATTATTATTATTATTATTAATGGATCACAGAGTTACCCCTGACTCAAGGATGTTATCTTGTTTTCTCGATTTAGTTTCTGATTTAGTTCCTGAGAAGAATAGTCGTCGCAGTTATTAATTGAGTGTACCTGCCGCTCGCTGTGTTACTGTTTTCTGTAAACCTTGATATCCTGTCTGTTAAGAAAGGGCTTCATGCAGAAGTTTGTTTTAACGTTGTATTTATTACACTGGCCAGAGACCCGCGCTTACAACTGTATTGTCATATTTTCTTTAAATTCTCAAAATAACAATCGATACCAGGGTAGAAAAGAGACCCGTGTCTGGTAATTTCAACCCGACCACGCCTGTTTAATGTGTGTGTGTACTTAACTGACTTCAAATATTTTTAAAGACTTAAGAGTATATGTTCTTTTAATATTATTATTATTATTATTATTATTATTATTATTATTATTAAAAAAAAGTAAACAGTCGTTACCTATTTTCTTGGGCGGATCTCGGAGCTCCGGTGCAGAAGCGAGCCCCCGACGACCACTCAGACACAAGCCGAGGAGCAGCAACGAACCGGCGGGGAAGCGCCGCAGTCTCATGGCTGCCGATCTTCAATGATATCAGAAATGTTTCAACAATAACGATGATAATATCAATAACGCGCACAATAACAAACAGACAGCTCCGTGCTGAATGACTCGGCTTGTGTACACTTCCTTGTTCTGTACTCGTTGGAGAGTTTCGTACGTTAGGACAGGAATACGTTTAAAACTAAGCTAATCCAGTCGCCTCTCCCCCAAGACTAACCTTTGCAGAGTTCTTACGTCTACCCGAGTCAAACTAATCTTCTAGTCTAGATTAGATACAAAGTACACTGTGCAGTACTCCCCGTATCTCTCCCCTCTTCGCCTGTGTCAGTTTAGTTGAAATATATTACTTTTATTGAGATGAATGTCGTCCTTGACTTTTTAAGTACAAAGAAAAAATGTCTGTGTACTTTAACTTGAAACACTAAGGTCTCTACAGTTTGTGGCTACACTCCTTATAGTCTGTGCACGTTAAGAAACTGTTAGCAGCTTGATTCGTTGTTACAAGACAAAAACTTCAATACGATACGGTCGACCGTGTGCCTGTCACCGTATCTCTGAAAATTCTTACCAAATTAGGCTATTACTAGCTTACAACAAAACTTTTACTTTAGCTTTGACTCGGTTCAGTGCGTAGATATAAAATAATAATAAGCAGACGATTCAAAGTTTTACGCCTTGAACATTCTGCAGCTATGTCCCTGTATTCACCATGTTGGCTCTAGTTGCTCTAGGGGACCGTGCGGCGTTGACTCCACATTAGAGCCAACATGGCTCCTGTTTCACGATCTGTTCTATAGACTTCCACATGGGCATGCTCCAGATAGAAATGCACTCTGGGATAGCCAGACCTCCATGGTGGTTATGCTAGGGTTACACACCGTGTAATAACAGCGTAAACCATTCAGACATTACTTCACTAAAATTACGAGGTCATCATGCATATGAGCTCATCATGCATTTGCTTGCTAGTCTCCCATCTGTCCCCATATAAAGACTGGAAGAGTTTTATTTTATATCTGTTACCATACATGAAAGGGTTAGACAGTCTAATTACATTCCAATGTATTTGATATATTTTAGTTTATATAGCGCCTTTCATACCACAGTATCTCAAAACACTTTACATGTCGGTACCAAACATGCAATATCAAGAAGCAATAGAAATGACAAAATAACAATAATAATAATAATAATAATAATAATAATAATAATAATAATAATAATAATAACACGTCTAAATATGGGGGCAATTTTTTTTTTTTTTTTTAAATGTCCTCCGTGTGGTGATGTTGTGTATTAACCCGATTTTTTCTTAAATGGTGGTTAATTTAAATTAGAACACATTTTCTATGGTAATAGACCACCGCTGGCTATGGGAAAGGAAAATGGAAGTGAACATTATTATTAGGCTTCCAAGCCAAAGGCTGGGGAAGCCTATTGTTATTGCTGTGTTTATTATTATTATTATTATTATTATTATTATTATTATTATTATTATTATTCCCAAACATCATCGCAGAGTTATGAAAACGCATACGTAAGTAGATGCCTATGGCTGGACAACCAGACTGGCGTCCCCAAATGAAAAAGTCACATGGTTCGACCGCCATCTTGGATCTCGTGGAAATTTTGGGAATTTTTCAAAACTCTTGCCGTTAAAAAGAACTTATGGCAGCAGATAGTGCAGCAATGGCCTATAAAAAACATATGTTCAATCAAGGTCGATTGAACAATTACTTTGCCCGCTACGCTGGATTGGCGTCAAATATTCAACAATCTTCTTGTCTTAAAAATCAACGTCAATCAACACCTAAATTGGCACACATGTTCATGTCCAGGTCCTTTCTACCGTTTGTAAAATCCACGCTTTTTCGTTAGAAAACATGGCCGCGGCGCGCAAATAACCGTTTCATGACAGCTCTATTTTCATACATTTGTGCATAAATCCAAGGTGCAATACACTACAGTCATGAAACTTTATATGACAATAGAGACTCACGTGAAGTACTGGTGATATAAAAATGACACATTTTGGTCACATGGTTTGGTGGCCATATTGATAATTGTAAAAAAAACTTTGCAACCCATAGCAAGAACACCATTGCACTTATGCTCTTCAATGTCAACACAATTGTACAGACCATTGGAAAGTAATAACTGCTGAAGATTGAAACAGATTGCTCACACGGCGCGGCGGCCATATTGGAATTTACGTTGAAATTTTAACTCCTAGGGCGTGCCGACAGGGTCATAGTTATAATGGAACACGTATAGGAAGTCATATGTGCTCTATGAAAAAACGCATCACCCGTGACCTCTGACCTCTCCTAAAGGTCAAACGGTGATGCATGACATCATCAACATACGCAACTGGCTATAAAACTGCCTATAACTTCTTATTGGCTGCACCAAAATGCACGAAACTTGACACGGATGTAGTGGACTATGGGATGTTGTGCCATGGTCAATATTTGCGGCCTTTTGGTCACATGGTTGTGATAATAACATTTCATCTTGGATTTAATGAAAATTTCTTGGGCAATTTTAAAAGTCTTCTCATATTTGTGCCAAAATTGACAGTTAGCACAGTTGTGATAATAACGTTTCATCTATAATAACCAATGCGCTTAAATTTCATGATAACTGCTTGGATGGAAGCCTTTATACTTGCTAGCAACTCTAGTTATTATTTATTTCTTAGCAGACACTCTTATCCAGGGTGACTTACAATTGTTACAAGATATCACATTATTTTTACATACAATTACATTATATTTTATACATTATTTTTACATACAATTACCCATTTATACAGTTGGCATTTTACTGGCGCAATCTAGGTAAAATACCTTGCTCAAGGATACAGCAGCAGTGTCCCCCACCTGGGATTGAACCCACGACCCTCCGGTCAAGAGTCCAGAGCCCTAACCACTTCTCCACACTGCTGCCCAAACATAACAGTTTCTTAGCAGGATTTGGGCAGTGTTGCCAGATTGTGCGGGTTCAAGCCCAATTGGGCTTGTATTTTTTGTATTGTGCGTGAAAAAATGGCTTTGGGCGGGTGCCTATTTTTTGGGCTAGTTTTGGGCATTTCTGCGGGTATTGCATTTGGATATATTTTGAAAAGGTTACGATATTTTTAAGCAAAATACTAAGCTATATGATACACAACCCTTAGTGTTTACATCACTGTTGCTAAACATTGTAACAATAACACGCATCAATATCTGTCATATGACGTACATTTCATTATTACTTTGGGCTACAGCACGTTCTAAAAGGCACAGTCTGGTAACAGGCGTTATTGCAAATGAGAATTTATTCTCAAGGGTTTTACTTGATTAAAAAAAATGAATGATTGATTGATTCGTATGATTCATATCAGCGTTATTCCGCAATTAAAATAAAAAGCTAAAATTGAGCACCCCCCACGTCACATTATAAGATACGCAAACAGTACCATTGAATAGCAGTTAGTTTTTGCAGGAAGCATTAATTGGTACACTTTCAAATTCGAAGGAAGTTCCACAAACTCACCAGAGTGCCATCAATCAATTATAAACAAACGTAGGCCTACCATTTTACTTTACACATTACAAACACGTCTGTGTACTAATAATAAAAAACAAGTATTTATATTAGTTTATCTCGAGTTAGTCTTTGTCACGTGGATGGAAATCCAGGTGACAAGGAGCTTGAGGAGCTGGCACACCTACAATTCATGGAAGTCTGCACCCCTAGCAGACTGACAGCCACCATGGAGACAGAAGAGAGTCAAAACAGCTGGATTCAGATAGGCAGAAGCAGGGAAAAAAATAAACGAATACAGCATACAAACAAGCTGTTTATATGTATGAAATGAATGAATACAGACAAATCATTTTTACCGTAAATAAAAAATAAATAAAACCAATAAATATATTTAATTTAGTCATAGGGAAAGTTTTTTTTTATTTAGTCGTTGCCAATTATTTTTTATTATTTTCTCCCAATTTGGAATGGCCAATTATTTTTTAAGGATCAGCTCACCGCTACCACCCCTGCGCTGACTCGGGAGGACGAAGATGAACACGCACTGTCCTCTGAAGCGTGTGTCGTCAGCCGACCGTTTTTTTCAAACTGCGGACTCACCCAAGAGCTACAGCATCGGAGGACAACACAGCCCTGGGCAGCTTACAGGCAAGCCCGCAGGCGCCCGGACAGACTACAGGGGTCGCTGGTGCGCGGTGAACCGAGGACAACCTGGACGACCTAACCCTCCCTCCCCCCGGGCGGCGCTCAGCCAATTGAGCGCCACCCCCTGGAAGCTCCCGTCCTTGGTCGGCAAAGGAATAGCCTGGACTTGAACTCACGACATCCAGACTATAGAGCGCATCCGGCACTCTACGCGGAGCGCCTTTACTGGATGTGCCTCTCGGGAGCCCCTATAGAGAAAGGTTTTGACTAAAAAAATAACAGGTAGACAATAAACAACGGGGTGGAACAACCAAAACAACACGTCCTAACAAAAAATAAATAATAAGGCTGAACTAGAGGGAGAGAGTGAGAGAGAGACACGAATGAATCATATCCGGGTAAACAGGTGGTGGGGGTGGAGGGAGTGAGAGTGTCTAATGCTTCAGCGTATGATACTCCTTGAAGCATGGAGCAATGCACAGAGCTTGGCCCTGCCTCTTTGCTGTCACTTGATGTTGATGGTAAATATTCTTCACTTACGCCTTCACTGACACACTCGCTAACATCCGATTCAGTGGAAGAATTTTATGTATTTGAATTTTAATCAGAATCTGAATTCAGTATTGTTTCTAATACTTATTTCTCACTGAGCGATTTACGCCGGTTTACAAACACTGTTGACATTTTTTAAACTGGGATAATTATATGCAATTCAGTCAATATCTGGCAGATGGCGCAAGAGACAAATAAAAGGTGTTACAGAAACCTAGTTTTACAAAACTATGTGATCAGGGGTTTTGTAGGCTCAGTAATTCAAGTTTAAAATTGCAGAATTGACCGGTACGTTCATAGTCCCTGGGGACCAGAGTGCAGCGAATGTACCGGTATGTTCGTACTACTCAAAGGGTTAAAAGGCATGTCGTATGCAGACAGGCTAAAAGAACTGAATCTATTCAGTCTTGAACAAAGAAGACTACGCGGTGATCTGATTCAAGCATTCAAAATCCTAAAAAGTATTGACAATGTTGACCCAGGGGACTTTTTCAACCTGAAAAAAAGGACCAGGGGTCACAAATGGAGATTAGATAAAGGGGCATTCAGAACAGAAAATAGGAGGCACTTTTTTACACAGAGAATTGTGAGGGTCTGGAACCAACTCCCCAGTAATGTTGTTGAAGCTGACACCCTGGGATCCTTCAAGAAGCTGCTTGATGAGATTCTGGGATCAATACGCTACTAACAACCAAACGAGTAAGATGGGCTGAATGGCCTCCTCTCATTTGTAAACTTTCTTATGTTCTTATGTTCTTAGATGACTCGGCCAGTCCTCACTGTGGATAACAGCGTCATCTATGTAAGCAGCGGTGTACTGCTGATGGGGCCTCAAAATGCGATCCATCATCCGCTGGAAAGTGGCTGGTGCTCCGTGCAAACCAAAGGGCATGGTCCTAAATTGGTACAACCCAAAGGGAGTCGAAAACACCGTCCTCTCTCTGGATTCCGGGGTCAGGGGTATCTGCCAGTACCCCTTCGTTAAATCCAGTGTTACCTAGACGCTCCAGCAACTCATCTACCCGGGGCATGGGATAAGCGTCAAACTTAGATTTTTCATTAACTCTCCTGAAGTCAATGCAAAATTCTGTTGACCCGTCAGGCTTAACCACTAAAACAATCGGACTGTTCCAGTCACTTTGGGACTCCTCTATTACCCCCAGTCTAAGCATCTCATCAATCTCCGCCTTCACTACCTGCCTTTTGTGCTCAGGTATGCGGTACGGCCTCTGGCGAACTAGTGCCCCCGGCTCAATCTCAATGTGATGGTGGGCTACTCGAGTCTGCCCCAGGACGGGAGAAAACACATCAGGAAACTCCGCCACCAGCGCCCGAGCCTGACATTTCTGTGTTGGTGTCAGATTATCTGCAGATCTGTACCAACCCCTTTTTCGCCAACACAGAAAGATCAGGTCCTAGATCTGTGATGTCATCTGCTTGCGCCACTAACAAAGCCTCTGTTGCAACCAGGGCTTCAAGAGGTTTACATGATAAATGTGCTTTTCTCTCTGTCGCTCCGGCTGACACATCTCATAATCCACCGTCCCAACCCGGTGTGTAACCTCAAAAGGTCCTTGCCACTTCGGCAGAAGTTTGGACTCAGAGCTGGGTAACAATAGAAGCACGTTATCCCCGGGCTGAAATGAAACGTGCGTAACTGGGCCCCCCTGCTATGTTGGGTCTCCTGTCTGTGCTGAGCCTGCTGCAAATTGTCATGTGCCCATTTTCCCACAGACGTTTGCGCAGGTCCAACACATACCGGACAGTATTGATCGAATTATCATGCTGCTTCTCCCACATCTCTCTGACCAGATCGAGCACACCCCGGGGTCTCCGCCCCTACAGCAGCTCGAATGATGAAAACCCTGTAGAAGCCTGAGGTACCTCTCTGATAGCAAAGAGAAGGGAAGGAATCAGCTGGTCCCAACATGTTTTTGAGGGTCTTATTAAAACGCTCCACAAGACCATCAGTCTGGGGGTGAAAGACCAAGGTCCTAATGGTCTTAATCCCCAAAAGTTTACATGTTCCACGGACTAGGTGGGACATAAAGTTGGTGTCTTGGTCGGTCAGTATTTCCTTGGGCATCCCCACCCGGGAGAAAGCCTTCACGAGCTCATTGGCAGCAGACGCAGATCGGAGGGGAATGGCCTCTGGATAAAGTGTAGCATAATCCAAAATGACCAATAGGTGTGTGTATCCTGCCACACTCCTTTCTAGTGGTCCCACTATATCTACTCCAATACGCTCAAACGGAGCTTCCACTAGGGGCAACGGCACCAGTGGAGCTTGTGGAAAAGCTCTAGGGCTAGCATTCTGACACTCCCCACAGCGTTCGCAAAAACGCCTGACGTCACCATCCAGCCCCAGCCAATAGAACCGTGTCACGAGCCTCGCTTTCGTCTTGTCCCTTCCCAAATGACCAGACAGGGGAATAGGGTGAGCAAGCTGCAACAAATCCTCCTTAAAGGGCTGAGGAATGAGCAACTGGTGACGCACTTCCCCCGTCTGAGGTAATTTTTCAACACGGTACAAAAGGTCTCGATCAGTTTCAAAGTGAGGGTACGTGGCGGTGCGTCTGGGCTCGACCACACGACCATTAACCACCGCTGCTTGGTCAAAGAGCCTGCCCAGCACGTCGTCACACCCTTGCTCGAGTCGGAAGTCACGGAAACGAGCTAAAAAATCAGCTCCCATGGCTTCCAGCTCGGGATCAGGACTGTCCTGAGCGTAAGTAGACCCCTGCACTGGCTCCGCGGCCTTCCCCCCAAGACTCTTCATCAATCGCCCCCACCTGAAACTTCTCGGACTCTCTCCATTGCCAGCCCTCATTCTCAGCGGCCTGGCATTCCCGTTTAGTTTTACAGGCTTTAAACCTGTGACAATACCATTCCGGGTCATGAAAGGGGAAGATTTCTCCAATTACTTCCTCTTTCTTAGTAAATGGGGAGGACGGGGCTGTCAGGGCAGCTAACCAATCCTTGAACTACCCACAGTCCCGTCCTGAAACTACTGGTACTGGCAATCGAGGACACAAACCCAACTGCACTCTCATCACCTGCTGACCAATTTTTAAACTCACAAACATCTTAGGTGCGCACATCCCCATGAATACATTTAATATGCACCTGTCCCGTTATTTACTGCCCTGGTGAGATTAAGCTCTCTTGTATTAGGGACTGACTACACCCTGAATCTAAGATATCCTGGGTTTGTGTATCATCCACTGACACAGGAATCACAAAACCCGTCTGCTGGAGTGACTGATGGAATGGAACAGTCTTACCTGGTCGGATGAGGTCACATCCCATAGCGGGGCAATCCCGGTCGATGTGGCTCACCACCCAGCTTGTTCCACACATCAGTGAACTGGTTTCTTGTCAGGAAGCTTCAGCAGGAGGTTAAAACACAGGACCCATCAAAGGGGCTCGACGGTAGGGTGGCCACGCGAGACCCCGGTCCAACAATGCAGCAGCCCGTGGGTGACCCCACTCTGTCCCAGTTCTCAGCTCCCACCGCCACACTCCATCCAAAGACTTGGCTACCCCTCCCCCCCAGTCCCTTCGCCATCCCTGGGGCCAATAGAAAGGGTGATGCAGGAGTAGCGCTGTTCCCAGGCAGTTTAACGGGCGTTGGTTCTGCTGCCTGGTACTGCTCTGTCAATTGGATCGCCCGATCCAGGGTGGCGGGTGCCTGTCGTTGCACCCACAAGCGCGGCCCCAGAGCCAAGCACTGCAGGAACTGCTTGACTACGGTCACCTCTACCAGCCTGGCAGTGGTGGTGGCTCCCGGGTTCAACCATCCCCGGGCGTAATCCTGCAAGTGGTGCGCGATGGCCCTGGGGTGTTCCTCCGCAGAGAAGCTCTCCTCCCGGAATTTGCGGCGGTAGCCCTCCGGAGTCGCACCCACGCGTTTGAGAATGGCAGCTTTCAGCCAGATCCAGGGTCCTCGCCACTGCCTGCGCCTCCCCCATCAGCTGGGGCAGGAGGTAGCTAGCCCAATCCTCTCTGGCCCACCCGGCAGAGATCGCCTTTGCCTCAAACACCTCCAGGTAAGTGTCCGGCCGATCCTCTGCCATCGTTTTTGTTGGCCGCTGTAGCATTGGGTCGGCGCAGCAGTGCTTACACTCCCCTGCACCACCGCAGTAAGGGTTTCTCAGTCAGGGTTTGGTCCATCATCACTGCGAATTGCTGCGGGTCCATTCTGCCTCCCTCGGCTATTGCACTGCTTTGGTTGGGCAGTGCCAGTGAATCCCACGTGTAGAAGGAATACCAATACTGGTAAAACAGTTCAAAGCTGGCGCACTCACAGGTGCTCAAAATAATAATGAAAACAAAAGGCGAAATGAAAAGGGAAAATAAAACACAGTAATAAAACTACAAAATAAAGGTGCTGCTTACGCAGTGCCCCCACTGCCGCTAAGCCGGTCAGCTCGGGATCTCTGTCCTACGCTGCTATACACTATACACTGGGGTGGCCAAGGTTCCCCTATCACTACACACGTCCCCTCGGGTACGTAACAGATTTTAATAAAATTGTTTATTTATTGCTGGCTATTTTCCTTATATATACAGTGCCTATAGAAAGTCTACACCCCCTTTCAAAATGTTCACATTTTGTTGCCTTATAGCCTGGAATTAAAATGCATTAAAATAGTTTTTTTTTTCATTTATCTACACATCCTACCCCACAACTTCCAAGTGAAAAAAATATTCTAGAAATTTGTAGAAAATTAATTAAAAATAAAAACTGAAATAGCTTGGTTGGATAAGTGTCCACCCCTCTTGTAATAGCAATCCTAAATTAGCTCAGGTGTAACCAATTGCCTTCAAAATCACACACCAAGGTAAGTTGCCTCCACCTGTGTTAAATTGTAGTGATTCACATGATTTCAGGATAAATTCAGCAGTTCCTGTAGGTTCCTTCTGCTGGGTAGTGCATTTCAAAGCAAAGACTCAACCATGAGCACCAAGGCGCTTTCAAAAGAACTCCGGGACAAAGTTGTTGAAAGGCACAGATCAGGGGATGGGTATAAAAAAATATCAAAGGCCTTGAATATCCCTTGGAGCACGGTCAAGACGATTATTAAGAAGTGGAAGGTGTATGGCACCACAAGGACCTTGTCTAGATCAAGCCGTCCCTCCAAACTGGATGATCGAGCAAGAAGGAGACTGATCAGAGAGGCTACCAAGAGGCCAATGGCAACTTTGCAAGAGCTACAGGCTTTTATGGCCAAGACTGGTCAAAGTGTGCATGTGACAACAAAATCCCAAGCACTCCACAAATCTGGCATGTATGGTAGGGTTACAAGAAGGAAGCCATTACTCAAGAAAGCCCACCTTGAATCCCATTTGAAGTATGCAAAAAAACACTCAGGAGATTCTGTAGCCATGTGGCAAAAAGTTTTGTGGTCTCACGAAATTAAAATGGAACTTTTTGGCCTAAATGCAAAGCGTTTGTTTGGCACAAAACCCAACACAAAAAAAAGAACACCATCCCTACTGTGAAGCATGGTGGAGGCAGCATCACCCAAAGAACACCATCCCTACTGTGAAAGCATCACCCAAAGAACACCATCCCTTGTGAAGCATGGTGGTGACAGCATCACCCAAAGAACACCATCCCTACTGTGAATGGTGGTGACAGCATCACCCAAAGAACACCATCCCTACTGTGAAGCATGGTGGGACAGACAGAACATCCATCCCTAAAGAACACCATCCCTAAAGAACACCATCCCTACTGTGTGGTGACAGCATCACCCAAAGAACACCATCCCTACTGTGAGCATGGTGGTGACAGCATCACCCAAAGAACACCATCCCTACTGTGAAGCATGGTGGTGACAGCATCACCAAAGAACACCATCCCTACTGTGAAGATGGTGGTGACAGCATCCCTCCCTACTGTGAAGCATGGTGGTGACAGCATCATGAACACCATCCCTACTGTGAAGCATGGTGGTGACAGCATCACCCAAAGAACACCATCCCTACTGTGAAGCATGGTGGTGCAGCATCATGTTATGGGGATGTTTCTCATCGGCAGGGACTGGGGCACTTGTCAGGATAGAAGGGAAAATGAATGGAGCAAAGTACAGAGAAGTCCTTGAGGAAAACCTGCTGCCCTCTGCAAGAAAGCTGAAACTGGGACGGAAGTTCACCTTTCAGCATGACAACGACCCAAAGCACACAGCCAAAGCTACACTGGAGTGGCTAAGGAACAAAAAGGTAAATGTCCTTGAGTGGCCCAGTCAGAGCCCCGACCTAAATCCAATCAAAAATTTGTGGCATGACTTGAAGATTGCTGTCCATCAACGCTCCCCAAGGAACTTGACAGAGCTTGAACAGTTTTGTAAAGAAGAATGGTCAAATATTGCCAAATCTAGGTGTGCAAAGTTGGTAGAGACCTATCCCAACAGACTCACAGCTGTAATTGCTGCCAAAGGTGCTTCCACCAAGTATTAACTCAGGGGGGTGGAGACTTATCCAATTATGATCTTTCAGTTTTGTATTTTTAATATATAATTTTTTTCTCAATAAAAACTTTTTCCCCCTTAACAGTGTGGAGTATGGTGTGTAGATAAGTGGAAAAAAATCCTCATTTAAATGCATGAAACTCTGAGGCACTGACACAACAAAATGTGAAAAAAGTTCAAGGGGGTGTAGACTTTCTATAGGCACTGTATATATATATATATATATATATAACATGGCTTGGAAAAATAACAACCTCTGAGTATATATACGCTATATATACGCAGCAACACATGCGTATTGTGACAGGATGAGTGGTGCGGTGCGGTAGATATATAATGTCCAGACTGTTTCTCTCAAAGAAATGTTCTTTTATTTTTACAAACAAAAATACCAAAAATAATCCAAATGAAAAACAATAATCCACCCTGCTATCAATGATATAATCGGGTTAAAACAGGAACAAACTCAGTTTCCAAAAATAAATAATAAAACACTCCACAACCACAATCCTCCGTGCACGAAAATGTGCTCTTCTTCTCTGGGGATCGTGGTGCGTGCACTGTGCTGTGTTGTGCTGTGTTGTGCTGTGTTGTGCTGTGCTGTGTTGTGTTGTGCTGTGCTGTGTTGTGCTGTGTGCTTCTGCTGTGGTGTTGATGTGTTGTGCTGTGCTGTGTTGTGCTGTGCTGTGCTGTGCTGTGTTGTGTTGTGCTGTGCTGTGCTGTGTTGTGTTGTTTGTGCTGTGCTGTGTTGTGTTGTGTTGCTGTGTTGTGCTGTGCTGTGCTGTGCTGTGTTGTGTTGTGCTGTGCTGTGTTGTGTTGTGTTGTGCTGTGCTGTGCTGTGCTGTGCTTGTGTGTGTGCTGTGTTGTGCTGTGTGTGCTGTACTGTGCTGTGTGCTGTGCTGTGTTGTGCTGTGCTGTGTTGTGTTGTGTTGTGCTGTGCTTTGTTGTGTTGTGCTGTGCTGTGTTGTGTTGTGCTTGCTGTGTTGTGCTGTGCTGTGCTGTGCTTTGTTGTGTTGTGCTTGCTGTGTTGTGTTGTGTTGTGTTGTGTGCTGTGTTGTGCTGTGCTTGTGCTGTGTTGTGCTGTGTTGTGCTGTGGTGTGCTGTGTTGTGCTGTGTTGTGTTGTATTATGCTGTGTACTATGTTATGCTGTGTTATGTTGTTGTGCTGTGTTGTGTTGTGTTGTGTTGTGTTGTGTTGTGCTTTGCTGTGTTGTGTGTGCTGTGCTGTGTTGTGCTGTGCTGTGCTGTTGTGTTGTGTTGTGCTGTGTTGTGCTGTGTTGTGTTGTGCTGTGTTGTGCTGTGCTGTGCTGTGCTGTGTTGTGCTGTGTGTGTTGTGCTGTGCTGTGCTGTGTTGTGTGTTGTGCTGTGCTGTGTTGTGCTGTGTTGTGTTGTGCTGTGCTGTGCTGTGCTGTGTTGTGCTGTGTTGTGTTGTGCTGTGCGATGAGGGGCATGCTCTGGGGTTAGTGCTGGCTCAGTGGCTACAGCATCCCGTCCTCCTGCTCCTCTGTGAAAACACAAACAAACACGTAACAAAACAAAGACATACACCAGCTCCGGCCGGTCGCTCTAGTTTCTCAGCGCAATGGGAGGTACTGACGTGGCTGCTTCCCCTTTATACCCAGAAAACTCCTCCCTGCAATCAGCGTAGCCATGGTTTCTCCAATAGAGGGCTGCCCGCAGCTGACTGCAATGGAATCGTCCTGAGTACTTGCAGCCACGCCCCCCTAATATGGTTACCTTCCGGTTTCCACCTCACGACCGGGTGGCAGATCTAGGAGGCAGCTCACCTTCCCCCTTACACAGCGCCCTTTCTAGTTGGGAGGGAGATTTACAGCACTGACCCTTTCTCTCTCTATCACAGTATATATAGCGTATAGCACGGCTTGCACACTAATGTGCCGCTTCACACTGAATAAACCACTACACACCACTACATTCTAAATTCCATGACAAACTGCCATTTTATTTGTTATTAATTACAAAACCACAGCCAAAAATGAGTGGCATTTCACCCATTTCCTTTAATATATTTGTGGATGAAACTCCACATAACTGGTACAACACCAACTTTGAGTGAAAAGAGCAGTCCATCTGAAAAAAAAAAATAAGTGCACCAACAAGAGTAGACACATAACAGTAATGAGGAACAGCTAAATGAAATAGAAGAAAACAAAATAATTGAAAAAAACTACAGCATGGGCTGTTAATGTACTTAAAGAAAAAAAATATGGCCATTCATTCAGTATTCAGTCTCCAGTTTTATAACGCTGAGCTGCACTAAATACATATTTTAACAGTAGAGGTTTTAATCTCTGCTGACAGCGAGTTTAAAACCAGCAATAATGTATTCCTGTCAGTCAGGAAAACTCTTAGAAAAGCAGGTAAAGACAAGGCCAGACACCACCCCCCGAATTACCAGCCTGGGTTTGAAGTGTCTGCGGGAAACTGAGGTTCTGTCCCCTGACGCCGCGGTCGGATTGGTGCGGAAAGTCTGGTTTGATCGTCAACTTAATCTGGCACGACTTGGACGCAAGGGTGTCCAACAAAAACATCTTTTGAATCCAAAAGGATGAAAATGTACTTGAGTATGTGCGCCTTGCTGTAACAGGGGAGATCTGTGCTGACTATCTGGTGCATGCGTGGTTCTGCAGGAAGAGGGCAGCAGCCTCGTAAGATCCGCCTGTCAGTCATGGCAGTGACACGGAGAGGTGGGGAAGAGGGTGTGTTGGATTTCCCTCTCTCTGAGTGGCTGAGAGGCGGGCCTTGGGGGATTGCTCGGCCCATAAGAACTGCGCTTGGTTGTGCATTCGGGGGGCCGGAGAGAGGATACCCAGTGACGCTGGCGGAAGACATCAGTGTAAACAAAGAGCAGGCAAGCATGACTGAGTGAGACAGCCTGCCTTAAAAGAAACTAAAAAGTAAAAGAAATAATTACGTACCCGAGGGGACGTGTGTATTGATAGGGGAACCTTGGCCACCCTAGTGTATAGTGCACAGCGAAGCATAGGACAGAGACCTGAGCTGACTGGCATAGCGGCAGTGGGGGCACAGTGTACGCAGCACTTTTGTTTTGTAGTTTTATTACTGTGTTTTATTTTCCCTTTTCATTTCGCCTTTGGTTTTCATTGTTATTTTTGAGCACCTGTGAGTCCGCCTGCCTATACCAGTGTTGGTAACCTGTGGTCCTGATTACTGTTGCCGGTATTCAGGCCACAGACAACAGCGCCCTCTGCAGGCCAAAATAAATCAGTCTTTGGGAGCGGCGTTTCAACTAAAGTTTTGTCTCTGTGTCAGTGAATTGCCCAGCACCCTTCCACACTTGCATATAAGGAGTTCACAAACTCACTTTAAGATCCAGCTTCAGTCGCCATCGCAGCTGCTCCCTTTACTTCCTTAATGTCATTTGAAACTCCGCCCATCATCACAGCTTGTGCTCAGTCGTCTAGTTTCTAGTGAGTTGGCACTTTTGATGTATACACAATACACAATAAAAGTTTCTGGTTTTGTCTTAATTTAAATGTGTTTTAATTATTTTAATTATTTTTCTTCCCACAAATGACAGGTAGCCGTGTTAAAGGTGTTATAAACCACTTTGGGTCGTGTGGTTCCGATGATATATACCACTTCTGGGGTGATTAAAAGCCCTCGGCTGACGCCTTATCACCACCCCAGGCGTGGTATATATCGTGACCCCCCACGGCCTGTCGTGGTTTATACCTTACATATATATAATCGTATATTTGTTGTTATTCATAGAAAAAGATAGGGGCCCAGAATTGTATGTTTGCCTATGGCCCTGTGATGTGTTAATCCGGCCCTGGGTAAGGTCTGTCAGAAGTAACATGCCTTATTAGTTTTTGCTTTATTAATATGTTCATGTAATTGGTTCAGTTTTTATTTTTTAAAATCCTTCTTAGCATAACTCATATTTGGTTTCCCTCAGCTGTACAGTGACGCTTTCAAACGCTTCTAGAATTGTAACTTTATTTAAAATATATAGGAGGCTGTGTGGTCCAGTGGTTAAAGCAAAGGGCTTGTAACCAGGTTCAAATCCCACCTCAGCCATTGACTCATTGTGTGACCCTGAGCAAGTCACTTAACCTCCTTGTGCTCCGTCTTTCGGGTGAGTCGTAGTTGTAAGTGACTCTGCAGCTGATGCATCGTTCACACACCCTAGTCTCTGTACGTCACCTTGGATAAAGGCTAAATAATAAACAAAATGTTTCAACAACTTTCCTTTTTTTAAAATTTTATTTTTTTAGTAAATCACTGCAGATATTCCTCACAGCAGCTTGAATCATATTGGTGAGTCAGGGAAAGATGCCTTAGATAGATTTGAGTGCAACCGAAAATAATAATGATGATGATATATATATTTTTTTTTTGAAATTTAGTCGTTGCCAATTAGTTTTTATTATTTTCTCCCCAATTTGAAATGCCCAATTATTTTTAGGCTCAGCTCACCGCTACCACCCCTGCGCTGACTCGGGAGGGGCGAAGATGAACACACGCTGTCCTCCGAAGCGTGTGCTGTCAGCCGGCCCGCTTCTTTACACTCTGCAGACTCACTGTGCAGCCACCTCAGAGCTACAGCGTCGGAGGACAACGCAGCGCTGGGCAGCTTACAGGCAAGCCCGCAGGCGCCCGGCCAGACTACAGGGGTCGCTGGTGCGCGGTGAGCCGAGGACACCCTGGCCGACCTAACCCCTCCGTCCCGGGCGACACTCGGCCAATTGTGCGCCGCCCCCTGGGAGCTCCCGTCCACAGTTGGCTGTGGAATAGCCTGGACTCGAACCGGCGACGTCCAGACTATAGTGCGCATCCTGCACTCTAGCGAGTGCTTTCACTGGATGCGCCACTCGGGAGCCCGATGATATTTTTTTTACATCAGTGGTTTTGTTAAAAACACATTTTCCCTTTCTAATGAATCTCGACTGATGAGTCCTAATGCTCATTTCAATAACTAGCAGGTGAAGGAGGTATTATTATTATTATTATTATTATTATTATTATTATTATTATTTAAATCTTTAATAATAATAATAATAATAATAATAATAATATTCTCAAAGTAAACAGAAAAGTGTTAAAGCCACAGACTCCCTTTATAACAGTTTTCACATTTCACTATTTGCATCATTTTGTAAATTGAATACGTGTAACTGTGTTTTGCCCTATTAAAAACAAGAAGCTCTGACACAGATTCTGTAATGTGTCATTGTAGTTTGTAGATGTACCACTTTCTGGCCCTACACCGGTAATTAAAAAGAAAGATCAACAACTTAATAAAATAATATACAGTAAATCAGATGTTGAATGCAAACTACTTTTTATTGGGTTTCTACTTTGTTTAGATACAGAACTGCAGATCTATATGAGAGGCAGAGAGATGACGGCAGGGCACGGAACTGCTGAGTCGAGTTTCTTTACCAAAGTCCAACATGCCCGCAGAGAGACACGTCCAGGATGAGCAGATCGACCCCGAGGCAGGCACCGGCTTCGATAAAGAACATCTCACCTGAAACACACACAGAGCAAACAAAGCAATAAAGCCGTGCTCGTGAGAGCAGCAATACTGTGATCCTCAGGAGTCTCTTCACTTAGGGGTCGATTTGATCAGCCAGTACATTCAATAATAAGCGTTTTCCACTAGAAGTCTTTCTCATCAGTGGCTTCACAGTCAAAACGCTTGTTGTTTAATTTAGATTATTTCAGTATTACTAAATATAGCACCATTGCATGTTTTATATTTAAGGTTTTTTTTAGAGCATTTTACAGCACTGGGGAATCCCCCCTGGCGTGAACCAACCATTTATTTCAGGGGTGATCCCAGGAAAACCAAGAAAGGTGGTTGATGCAATCCATTCCCGGGTGCTGTGAAATGCTTCAATGTATTCCAGCTGTAAGATACTCTAATATAATGTGTAAAATACTCTAATACAATTCAGCACAGTATAGGTTGATTAATCGACCCATATGCCTCTTAAAAACATTTCTAAGCCTTGTTCTGACTGCCTCTCTTTACTGAATATGAGTATAAATCACAAAGTCACTCTTGGAAGATCAAAAGTCACATTTCAAAACAGTCCAGTTTGAGTTTTCCGTTGTATCAGTAGACTGACAACCGAAAACAGTGTTTCATTATACCTTGAGAGACAGGGTCGACTGGACATATTAACTGATATGAGACAGGGCTGATTATCTGTATTAACTCATACAGCAGGGGGGTCCAATCCCGGTCCTGGAGGGCCATTCCACTCCAGGTTTAACAGGTAGAATTAGATAAGGAACTACTTCAGGGTCTGGATGGAGGTTTAGTTGGTTCAATTAAACAATTTAAAACAGGGTTGGAACAAAGACCAGGAGTGGAAGGGCCAGCTTTGGCCCCCCCTGTGATCCCGTCTGGGCCTCACCGATCTGCTCCTGTGCCCAGTAGGCCGGAAGTCCCTGGCACAGTGCCTGCACGGGGGCCCCCAGCTTCCCCTGATCCTTCATCGGGACGGGGTTCACGTTGTACTTCTTGCCTGGGGGAGGGGGGCTCTGCTTGTGATTCTGAGAGAGAGAGAGAGAAAGAATGGCATCAGGAATATCATTGGGAGGGGTGGAGTAAACAGCAGAATTTGCTGTTGCAATGTGTAGCTATCCTGTCACAGTCTGAGAGACACGCTTTAGAGACACTGCTGCACTTTCTGTTCACGCTGCATTTGATGCACCTGTAAATCTGTATGCATGTATTGCATTTGTTGAAACATGAAGTATTTCTAGTGATTGATGAGTATCCTGTTGGATCCGGATGCTCCTTGGATAGCGAGCTGTTTGCTGTCTTGAAATTCTCTGTTACTATCTGTGACAGGCTAGCTGCAGGGATGACGTCAGGCCAGAAAGAATCACACAGACTGGAGTTGAAACTGAGTCGCTGAGGCGCTCAGTATGTTTATTAAACAAACAAAAATAAACGATTGAACAAAACACAGGACAAGGCACTTTACACCAAAATAAATAGACAAACAAAACGGACTAACACTTAAACAGTGGACGAACAGACAAACAAACACGGTGAGTAAAAAATAAACTTATATTTCCTCTTTTAAATTCTCTCCTCTCCACACCCGTTCTCCACTCACCGAACACACAACCCCGAGTGAGTAAAACGTGCATCTATATATACTGTTGTGCCGGGATTCAATTACTAATTAATTATTCACTTGAATCCCAGCACGTGAATTAATTCTGTGCAACCCCGTGCTCACATATTAAATACTTTAAATGCACGTGAAGTGAAGTGCAATCCACAGCCTAAATACAATTATACATTTTAAACACTCATGCTCATTACCCACAGTATATCCTGTGTACCAACTACAATACACCAACATTAACACACGCAACATACAACATAAAACACAAGAATACACACAGGGGCGGGGCACATTGCCACACTATCATATACAATATGCATAATATCAGGCATGGTTCATTTTACTTTCATGGAACTGCCATCACTCTATTTACTATCATCTCTTGCTGAAATCTGGCACTTGGCCTGGTTCTCCTCCTACCTTCTTGTTTTTACCATGTGTATCAGATCCTCCAAACTGTCCCCAAGGGTCAGTCTTGGGTTTTCCTCATTAATCTACATTTTGCCCCCTCATCGCATCCTATGGTTTTCATACCATTTCTAGGCTGATGATGCTCAGATTTTCCTCTCCTTCCCCACCTGTGACTCCACCATCTCCTCCTGTGTTGTGTCTGTCTGTTTTCCTCCTGGATGCACTCTCATGTTTTCAAACTCAACCTGTAAATTGTCCTTTTCTGCTCCTCCTGTTTCTGATGTGTTCTGTTTTGAATCTACCACTGTGTTCTTCCTCAGTAAGAACCTTGGAGTCACCCTGACCCCTGTCTTTTCCCAGCACATCTCCATGTTGTGTTTTCCTGAGCAACATCCGTGTTGTGTGTGTCCTGGTCCAGGCCCTGTTTCTCCCGCCTGTGTTGTCCTCCTGTGGCCTCCCTGTCCGTGTCTGTCATTTTGTGTGTTGTGTTTTCTGCTCGCTGTGTTGTGTGGCTCCCGTGCTGTGTTTTACTAGTGATGCCTTGTGTGTGTGTCCAGCTGTGTTTTGTCTCCGCTCCGTGCACTTAGCTCACCTGTGTTCCCCTGTCTCCAGAGCTGTGTTTTTGTGTCCGCAGTGGTGTGTTTTCCCTACAGATGTCAGGACTGCCCAGTCCTTGACCACATTGTGTTGTTCAAACAGCACCTGTAGAACTGTTTGTATCCTGTGTTTTGTGTGTTGTTGCTTTGCCCCCTATTTTACTGTGTTTAATCCTGTACTTCAGAATACTGTAATCTGCCAAGTTTTAACCTGTAGTACTTTGTTTTTAATCACATCCTGATGTTATCACTATTTAATCATATCCTGTGTTATCACTATTATCTGTGTTTATTGAATTGTGTTTGTCACTCTTGAACAAAAGTTGTTGTATTTCTTGCTGTTATTGTATTACTTGTGTTGTTTGTATTTGCTGTGTAAGTCGTGGATAAGTGCTAAGAAATAAATAATAATAATAATAATAATGGTTCGTTTTACTGCATGGAACTGCCATAGATTACATTTGTGAAATGAACTTGCTATTGCCCCATTCTTGTTTTTTCCATGTGTATCGGATCCTAGGCTGTCCCAGTGTGCTTTTTGTCATTAATGCTGTTGTGTGTGCTTTTGTTTTGTGTGTGTTATGTGTTGTGTGTGCTGTGTTTTGTGTGTGTGTGTGTTGTGTCCACTGTGTTTGTGTCACAGTGTTGTGTGTGTTGTGTTTTGCTCACAGTGTTGTGTGTGCTGTGTTTTTGCTTGCTGTGTTGTGTGCTGTGTTTTGCTCACAGTGTTGTTGTGTGTTTTGCTGTGTTTTTTGCTCACAGTGTTTTGTGTGCTGTGTTTGTTTGTGTTTTGCTCGCTGTGTTGTGTGTGCTGTGTTTTTTGCTCACAGTGTTGTGTGTGTTGTGTTTTTGTCACAGTGTTGTTGTGTTTTGCTGTGTTTTGCTTGCTGTGTTTTGTGTGCTGTGTTTTGCTCACAGTGTTGTGTGTGCTGTGTTTTTTGTGTGTGTGTGTGTGCTGTGTTGTGTGTTGTGTGTTTTTTACTCACAGTGTTGTGTGTGCTGTGTTTTGTGTGCTGTGTTGTGTGTGCTGTGTTTTTGTGTGCTGTGTTTTGTGTGCTGTGTTTTGTGTGTGTTTTTTGCTTGCTGTGTTTTGTGTGCTGTGTTTTTGCTCACTGTGTTTTTGTGCTGTGTTTTGTTTGCTGTGTTGTGTGTGCTGTGTTGTGTGTGCTGTGTTTTGTGCTGTGTTTTTTGCTGTGTGTTGTGTGCTGTGTTTTGTGCACAGTTTTTTGTGCTGTGTTTTGCTGCTGTGTTGTGTGTGCTGTGTTGTGTGTGTGTGTTTTTGCTCGCTGTGTTTTGTGTGCTGTGTTTTGCTCGCTGTGTTGTGTGCGCTGTGTTGTGTGTGTGCTGTGTTTTGTGCGCTGTGTTGTGTGTGTGCTGTGTTTTGCTCACAGTGTTTTGTGTGCTGTGTTTGTTTGCTTGTGTTGTGTGTGTGTGTGCTGTGTTTTGCTCACAGTGTTGTGTGTGCTGTGTTTTGCTCACAGTGTTTTGTGTGCTGTGTTTTGCTTGCTGTGTTTTGCTCTGGCTGCAGTGAGTCTCACCTTCTCGTTGTCCAGAGTCTCTCTGAGCTTATCCAGGGCAGGGAAGGTGTTCCGGTTCATTTTGGCTGCATAACATGCCCGGCCGTCGAACACCCTGTACGCAATGATCCCCTGAAACAAAGCGCACATCCACCCAGTGTCACGCAAAGTAGATCCAACCCAGGGGGCTTCAAAACCCCCTCCCCTCTTCCCCTCCTCTCTTCCCCTCCCCTTAGCACCTCTTCTCTCCCCTCTCCACCCCATTCAACTCCTCCTATTAGAACACCATTCATCTCTCCCTTTTCCTGTATTCCTCCCCTCCCAACTTCTCTCCCTGCCTTCATCTCTTCTTCTCTCTCTATTTATCTATCTAGTCCCCCTCTCTCCCCCTCTCCCCGGCACTCACGTTCTTGTAGTCGAAGAGGACAGTGGCTGAGTCTCGCCCGGCCCACACATGCTCTGTCGCCAGCTGCTCCTCCTTGTTGATGAGCAGCATGTAGCGAGACAGACCCCCGTCCTTCCGAGTCTTAGAGACGGACACTGCCTGAATACAGAGAGGGGAGAGGGGAGAGGGGAGGGGACAGGAGGGGGAGAGGAGAAAAGGGAGAGGTGAGAGGGGGACTGTATTATTGAGTATAAGGAATTTAAGAAATACAAAAATAAAAATCGATTTAAAACACATGGTGCATTATAAGCAAACACTGCAGTACACAATCACTGCTTATACTTATACATACACACGCACAATACAAGATGAAAACATTTTAGTAGAGGGTAAAGTCACAATGCCAAAGCTAGCTTGTAAAATAAATACTTTTTTTAAGCTGGGCTATGACATTTTATATATATATATATATATATATATATATATAGGTCAGGTTAGGGTTGGAGTTTTATCTATCTATCTTTCTATAAAATATAAATGATTATTTACAGTAGAACCTCAAATTTCTGTCTGTCTGTTACTTTAGGTTACTTTAGGTTGTATTATTTTCAATATTTTGTTTTTAATAATATTTTATTGTTTTCCCAAAATAACATCAATACATGATCAGTTCATCTGCTAGTGTACAATAAACGAACCCCACATGTCAGTGAATGGACACGCAGCCGGCGATTGAATGTTACAATGAGACTGAAAGCAGGAGTGAAGAAACGAAAGGGGCACAGCCAGGGTTCATTTGTGCCGGATCCCAGATCCACTACCTTTGTGTCTGATAGACTAGATTTATACAGTTCGCAAAATGATGAACTGTATGATATTTTTACATAACATGTACTGATAGACCTTTGAGGTCCCACTGTCTAAAGCTGCTAATCACACACAGGCTGCAAACTCACCTCTTCAGCAAGAACCTGAGCCAGGAAGGCTGCAACAAACACTGCGAGCAAGGGCTGCAGGAAAACACACAACAAAATCATGAAGCTGAAGAACTGGGGATCAATTAAACACACGACAAGGTCATGAAGCTGAAGAACTGGGGATCAATTAAACAAAACAAAATCATGAAGCTGAAGAACTGGGGATCAAGGTCATGAAGCTGAAGAACTGGGGATCAATTAAACACACGACAAGGTCATGAAGCTGAAGAACTGGGGATTAATCAAACACACGACACACAGACACAGCTGAGCTTCAATTAAACACACGACACACAGACACAGCTGAGCTTCAATTAAACACCACAGACACAGCTGAGCACAATTAAACACACACACAGACACAGCTGAGCTTCAATTAAACACCGACGACACACAGACACCGACACTGAGCAGCTGTTAAATTAAACACCACACACAGACAGTGAACTGCTGTACAGGACCACAGTCTGCGCTGTTCAACAGCTCTTACAAATCCATTGTAAAGCTGCCATTGCTTCAACACCGTGGGTCTGCTAATGGTTTTGAATTGGTACCGTCTTCAATAGTGAATAAGGAACAGTAATAAGGGCAATCATACCGTATACAGTACAGGTCTGGAAATAAAGACTCCTTTGCACAGCAGCTTCACCCATTAGCCACACTGTACAGGTAACAAGATCAGGTGAGTCTTATTAAACTCATAGTAAAACCAGGACTGGATCAAACTGCTCTGCAGTGGGAGTCTTATTCCATCCCTGCAGTGCATAATATATAGCAGACTATTCTATTGATAACATCACAGATGTCTTTGAATCAAACAGTTTGTATCAGATAAACATTAGTTGTACCATTCTAATTATTCTTACTAAACACACTTATAATACAGTGGCAGAAAGCCCATTAAGTAATATATCAGGTAGAGATCAGCTTGCATCCCTATATGATATTCTTTATGTATTTTCAATAAGTTGTCGGCTCTTACCTTAGCCATGGTTCCAGTGGGAGTCGAGTGTAGACTGGTACCCCCTGCCTGCCCGCTATATAGCAGCCTGACACCCACAGTGTGCTGGACATGAGCCAAACGCAGACAGGCACAACAAAGACGAGGAATTCTGTATTGATACATGTTCACATATTGACTGAGGTGGGAACATCTGATAACTGAGCCAGTTCCCAAACAGCTAATCAAAACGAAGATAAGAGGCTGAAGGGAATTCCAGCATTCTGAGCCCCCTCTCACCCCCTGAGAGAAAGGGTGCTCCCTCCAATCCAGGGCAGGCTTGAGGCATGGAGACTGAACTGCTCCCTCTCTCTCACCCCCCTGAGAGAAAGGGTGCTCCCTCCAATCCAGGGCAGGCTTGAGGCATGGAGACTGAACTGCTCCCTCTCTCTCACCCCCCTGAGAGAAAGGGCACTCCCTCTAGTCCAGGGTAGGCTTGAGGTATGAATTTCACTAAATCACCGCTTGTCTCATCCTTGCACACATTTTTGCCCGATCTAATGGAATATCAAGGCAGTTTGATGTTTTTTTTTAATGTTCCTAGGATGACTTCTAAAAACCCTAATGTTGCTAGCATGTTTGGTTTTTAGGTGTTCCTATAAGTGAATGTGTTGTATGTAGGGGGTGTCTGTTATTGTATGTTGTATATTATTCTATATCACCAGTCCTGGGAGTGTAGATCTCACCTCACAATGTCAACCACAAAGCATTCTAAACGTTTCAACCACATCAATATGTTAATATATCAGTCTGTATTATAACTGCTTATAATATGTTTCCAAGTGTTCGATGGCTGCCTCTAATAATAATAATAATAATAATAATAATAATAATAATAATATCTTTAGTTTTTTATAGCGCCTTTCATAATGGACCACCATCACAAAGCACTTTACAGAGGTAGGCTGAGTCACTTACAATAGGACATTGATTTAACATCTCATCTGCAGGATGGAGCACAAGGAGGTTAAGTGACTTGCTCAGGGTCACACACAGTGAGTCAGTCAGTGGCAGGGGTGGGATTTGAACCGGTGACCTTCTGGTTACAAGATGAGACTGTACTTTCTCTTTCACTCTTTGGGTGACAGACCTGACTTGATTAGAGGCAGCCACTGAACACCTAGAAACATACAGGGGATGCCATGTGGAGCAGTGTGCTGTTCTCTGGCTGCTCAGACTGTGTGTGTAGAAAGAGACACGCACACCCGACAGACACACTTTAGAACTCACAAGCATAGATACTAGAACCTAAAAGAAAGTCTTGTGTTGTTTTTACTTTCAGACTGTGCCGTGCGTTCTATCCACGGGATGACATCTGCTCACATGACAATGACATGTTCCGGAATTCAGACAACTCCTTAGCAGTGATTGGTTGATTTTGCATACTTGGTTTTTATACACTGCTTCCATGTATTTCCTGCCTTCTGGTCTGAACTTTAAAGTACAACACAATACAATACATTTATTTTTATACAGCGCCCTTTACACCATGGCATCCCAGAGTTCAAAACAAAACAAGAGCGCTCATGTGTACAACACACTCAGATACAACCAATTGTGTAAAAGCACATTCAAAAGTATGATTTCAATGTCGACTTCAATCCAGTGTTTAAACCTGCGTAACGATGTCACCGAATAGAGTTCCACAAGCGAGGAGCACAACAGCAGAAAGTTCAGACTCCAGCTGATTTAAGACAATTTTGTGGAACAATTAAAAGTTTTGCATTTTCAGATCTCAAGAACGAATAGGAATAGACAGAGTTAGTAGTTATTGGGGATAGGGTGGCCCTAATCCATATAGTACAATATACAGTAAGTGATAGTGTGTGTGATAGTGTGATGGTTATAGTGTGTCTATGATAGTGTGTTATAGTTATAGTGTGTGTATAGTGATAGTGTGTGTATATAGTTATAGTGATAGTGTGTGTATATAGTTATAGTGTGTGTCTATAGTGATAGTGTGTGTATATAGTTATAGTGTGTGTCTATAGTGATAGTGTGTATATAGTTATAGTATAGTGATAGTGTGTATATAGTTATAGTGTGTGTGTCTATAGTGATAGTGTGTGTCTATATTATAGTTATAGTAGTGTGTGTCTATAGTGATAGTGTGTATATAGTTATAGTGTGTGTCTATAGTGATAGTGTGTGTATAGTTATAGTGTGTGTCTATAGTGATAGTGTGTATATAGTTATAGTGATAGTCTATGTGTAGTGTGTGTATATAGTTATAGTGTGTGTCTATAGTGATAGTGTGTGTATATAGTTATGTGTGTATGTCTATAGTGATAGTGTGTGTATAGTTATAGTGTATAGTGTATATAGTTATAGTGTGTCTATAGTGATAGTGTGTATATAGTGATAGTGTGTGTAGTGTGATGTATATAGTTATAGTGTGTGTCTATAGTTATAGTGTGTGTATAGTGATAGTGTGTGTATTATAGTGTGTGTCTATATAGTGATAGTGTGTGTATAGTGATGTGTGTGTATATAGTGTGTGTATATAGTTATAGTGTGTGTCTATAGTGATATAGTGTGTGTATATATAGTGATGTGTGTATATAGTGTGTCTATAGTGATAGTGTGTGTTATATAGTGATAGTGTGTTATATATGTCTAGTTATAGTTATAGTGTGTCTATAGTGATAGTGTTATGTATATAGTTATAGTGTGTGTATATAGTATAGTGATAGTGTGTATATAGTGATAGTGTGTCTATAGTTATAGTGTGTGTCTATAGTGATAGTGTGTGTGTATAGTGATAGTGTATATATGTGTGTCTATAGTGATAGTGTGTATATATTATAGTGTGTGTCTATAGTGTGTGTCTATAGTGATAGTGTGTGTAGTGATAGTTATAGTTATGTGTCTATAGTGATAGTGTGTGTATATAGTTATAGTGTGTGTCTATAGTGATAGTGTGTGTATATAGTTATAGTGTGTGTGTGTCTATAGTGTGTATAGTGTGTGTATATAGTGTGTGTGTGTAGTGATAGTGTGTGTGTGTAGTGATAGTGTGTGTATATATAGTTATAGTGTGTGTCTATAGTGATAGTGTGTGTATATATATATAGTGTTATAGTGTGTGTCTATAGTGATAGTGTGTATATAGTTGTAGTTATATATAGTTATAGTGTGTGTATATGATAGTGTGTATATAGTTATAGTGTGTCTATAGTGATAGTGTGTGTGTGTATAGTTATTTGTATGTATTTATTCATTCATTTTTAACCAGGAATAAACCCACTAAGACTGAGGCCTCTTTTTTTTTTGAAAGGGGTTTTTAAAAAAAAAAAAAAAATTTTTAAATGTAGTAGCCGCCAGTTCTTTTTTTTTTAACCCAGTTTTCGCCCCAATTTAGCATGCCCAATTATTATCTGTATCCCCGGCTCACCACTCACAACCCCGCCGCCGACTTGGGAAACGGAGGCTGCCAAGCCGTCATTTTTTACGCACTGCAGATCCACAGCAATGCCACCAGACCTATAATGCTGGAGGACAACACAGATCTGGCAGCTCCTGCAGAACCACAGGCACCCTATCGGCCACAGGGGTCGCTGATGCGCGGTGAGCCGTGGAATCCCCTGCTGACCGAAGCCCTCCCTACCCGGGCAGCGCTCAGCCAATTGTGCGCCGCCCCTAGGAACTCCCAGTCACGGTCGGCTTTGACATAGCCTGGATTCGAACCTGCGATCTCCAGGCTATAGGGGCACATCCTGCACTCCGGAGGCGCCTTTACTGGATAGCCACTCGGGGAGCCCTGATGAAAGGGTTAATGTTAATGCACTAGACTATTTATTTATTTATTTATTCATTCATTCATTCTTTAACCAGGAATAAACCCATTGAAACCGAGGCCTTGTTTACAAGAGTGTCCCGGCAAGATGAGCAGAAACAGACAGCAGTGATTTCATCCCTAAAAACAACATCACTCTAAAAGACAATGACATCATACATTCAATCTGGGGTCAGAAGCATTTACACTTCCATACTTGGAACCGACTCATTAAAATCAATGTAATCTCAGTCATTATTCTTCGTTTAGCAGCTGATTCATTTGGGTTATTTATCTGATGCTTGATCATATCCCGGATGCTCTTGTCCAGACTATTCCATGCCATAGAGGGCGTTGTAGCTAAATGCTGATCGGCCAACCCAGGACCTTCTCAAAGCACTTGATAAATAAGTGCAAGACTAGATCGTAAGCTATGTTTACCTGTAGCAACAAACCTAGGTAATGGGCAACAAACCTATTACAGTTTTACACACAAAAAGTACCCAGTGCAGTCGCCTTCTACAATGAAGTGACATCCAATTTAAAGCCAGTAACTGTCAGTGATGGGTTGAAAGTGGAATTCTAATACAATCTGGTTGCTTTGTTCATTAGTCCATCAATTTTTTTTTAATTGCTCACAGAGGCATGTAAAAATAAAGTACCACCATAATCAAACAAAACAACATACAGCTCTTTATAGCACGATTTCTATTTGAAGTGTAAAAGCGATTGTGTCGTTGTGTGTTGTGATGCGTCTACACAGTGAATATGGAGCAATCCCACACTCTGTATGGATACTAGTGGTTGATAACATGGGAAAGGCCGACTGCCTATAAAGCAAATATAGGCGGAGGGGAGTGATGTATAACTGATTCCTTATCAATCTGATCCAGGTTTAGATCTAGCTGAGCGGCTCACTCCAAAGCATAATTTACACTTTTTCATTGATGTGGAAATGTTCCCCCTCATATCGCAGGAGTACTAAAACTTTTATTTCATGATACATTTTGGTATAATCACTAGTCAGTATAGAAGTCAATTGGAATAAATATGGTATCGCATCCAGGGTCACTGGAGCGGTGTATTGTCTAATATATGCCTCCCTGCCAGAATGTACTACCGGTAGTAATTTGTGGCAGATATATTATAAAATATGCCACCTTACCAGAAATTGCCACCCTTACATGTTTTGTTATTTTCTTTATTTATTGGTATTTAATTGTAATGTTGATACTTTTCTTGCTTTTGTTATCATCTCTGGATACTTTATATTAGAACATAAGAACATAAGAAAGTTTACAAGCGAGAGGAGACCATTCTGCCCATCTTGCACATTTGGTTGTTAGTAACTTATTGATCCCCCAGAATCTCATAAAAGCAGCTTCTTGAAGGATCCCAGGGTGTCAGCTTCAACAACATTACTAGGAGTTGGTTCCCCAGACTCCTCCAATTCTCTGTGTAAAAACGTGCTTCCTGGTTTCTGTTCTGAATGCCCCTTTATCTAATCTCCATTTGTGACCCCCTGGTCCTTGTTTCTTTTTTCAGGTCGAAAAAAGTCCCTGGGTCGACATTGTCAATACCTTTAGAATTTTGAATGCTTGAATCAGATCGCTGTGTAGTCTTCTTTGTTCCAGACTGAATAGATTCAATTATTATATGCCTTTTAAAACCAGAATAATGTTCACTCTTCTTTGCATTCTTTCTAGAGCAGCAATATCCTTTTTGCTAGTGAGGTGACCAGAACTGAACACAATATTCTAGATGAGGTCTTACTAATGTAGATTAGGAATAGCAGAGGACCTAATACTGATCCCTGTGGTACTCCACTGGTTACCTCACTCCATTTTGAGGCTTTTCCTCTAATCAGTACTTTCTCTTTTGTACATGTTAACCATTCCATAATCCATGTGCATGCCTTGAATTCCCACTGCGTTCAGTTTGAGAATTAATCTTTTATGTAGGACTTTCTCAAAAGCTTTCTGGAAATCTAAATAAACCATGTCGTATGCTTTGCAATTATCCATTGTCGATGTTGCATCCTCAAAAAAATCAAGCAGGTTAGTTAGACAGTTAGACACAATCTCCCTTTCCTAAAACCATGCTGACTGTCTCCCAGGATACTGTTACCATACAGGTAATTTTCCATTTTGGATCTTATTATAGTTTCCATAAGTTTACTAATAAAATAGAAGTCAGGCGTATTGGTCTGTAGTTACCTGGTTCGGTTTGTCTCCCTTTTTGTGGATTGGTATTACGTTTGATATTACATTGATCTGCGTGTGATTAAATACATAACCTTTACATACAAAAAAAAAAAAAAAATATATATATATATATATGGTTAAATACTATCTATAATATATATATATATATATATATATATATATATATATATATATATATATATACATATATATATATACACAGTGCCTTGCATAAGTATTCACCCCTTGGACTTTCCACATTTGTGATGTTACAACCTGGAATTAAAATGGATTTAATTGGGATTTTTACTATTTGATTTACACAACATACTTAAAACTTTGAAGGTGCAAAATATTTTTATTGTGACACAAAAGTTAATTAAACAAAAAAAAGACATTTGTTGGTTGCATAGTATTCACCCCTAATCAATACTTGGTAGAAGCACCTTTGGCAGCAATTACAGCTGTGAGGTCTTTTTGGGTAAGTCTCTAGCAGCTTTGCATCTGGATCCTGCAATTTTTGCCCATTCTTCTTGGCAAAATTGCTCCAAGCTCTAATCAAGTTGGATGGGGACCGTTGGTGAACAGCAATTTTCAAGTCTTGCCACAGATTCTCAATCGGATTGAGGTCTGGGCTTTTGACTGAGCCATTCTAAGACATTCAGGTTCTTGTTTTTAAAAAAACTCCAGTGTAGCTTTGGCTGTGTGTTTAGGGCAGGGGTGGGCAATTCCCGGTCCTGTAGGCGGTGTCCCTCCTGGCTTTTGTTCCAACTTTGCCCTAAATTTGGTGGACCAATTAATTACCAATTGTTGGTCTAATTAAACAATTTAAGTTACAGTTGGAACAAAAAGCAGGAGGAGTATCACAACCCTCAAATACCAATTTAAGTCATTGTCCTGCTGGAAGGTGAACCTCCGCCTTAGTCCCAGGTCTCTTGCAGACTAAAACAGGTTTTCCTCTAGAATTTCCCTGTATTTGACTCCATCCATCTTGCCCTCAATCCTGACCAGTTTCCCAGTCCCTGCCGATGAAAAGCATACCCATAACATGATGCTGCCACCACCATGCTTCACCGTGGGGATGGTGTTCTCAGGAGTGATGAGCAGTGTTGGTTTTAGCCACACATAGCGTTTTGGGCTTAGGCCAAAAAAGTTCAATTTTGGTTTCATCAGACCAGAGAACCTTTTTTCCACATGTTTGCTGTGTCTCCCACATGCCTTTTGGCAAAATCCACAGGATTTGATATGGGTTTTCAGCAATTGCTTTCTTCCACTCTTCCATAAATCCCAGCTTTGTGGGCGTCCGGGTTATAGTTGTCCCATAGACGGTTTCTCCCATCTCAGCTGTGGATCTCTCAGCTCCTTCAGAGTTACCATTGGCATCTTGGTTGCTTCTCTGAGTAATGCCCTCCTTACCTGGCTACTGAGTTTTGGTGGGCCTTTGACCTTCTCTGGGAGTCAGCGGTTGTGCCATATTCTTTCAATTTTTAATAATGGATTTATCAGTGCTCGTGGGGATGTTCAAAGTTTGGGATATTTTTTAACCCAACCTGATTGGTGCTTCTCCAGAACTTTATCCGGACTTGTTTTGATGGCTCCTTGGTCTTCATTTATTTAGTAGGCGCCTTTATCAAGGGCGACTTACAGAAGACCTTAGGTGTGTGAACTATGCATCAGCTGCAGGTCAATTACAACTTCGTCTCACCGAAGAGCGAACACTGGAGGTGGTTTGCCCAAAGTCACACAATGAGTCAGTGGCTGTGGTGGGATTTGAACCGGGGACCTCCTGGTTATAAGCCGTTTCTTTAACCACTGGACCACAGCCTCCTTCATGATGCTGTTTGTTTAGATATGCTCTCTAACAAACTCTGGGGCCTTCCAAAACAGGTGTTTAATCTGAAATCATGTGAAACACCTTAATTGCACACAGGTGGACTCTATTCAACTAATTATGTGACTTCTGAAGGCAATTGATTGCACCAGAGCTTATTTAGGGTGTCACAGCAAAGGGGTGAATACTTATGCAATCAAGACTTTTCAGTTTTTATTTGTAAATAATTTTGAAAATATGTAATTTGTTTCCCTTCGACATTATGGACTATTTTGTGTAGATCAGTGACAAAAAAATCTAATTAAATCCATTTTAATTCAGGTTGTAACACTACAAAATGTGGAAAAAGTCAAGGGGGTGAATACTTATACAAGGCACTGTATATATATATATATATATATATATAGTGACGGATTGGCTCTTGGTCACAGTCTTCATTCCCTCCTCAAATAAACAATTTGACACCGGGAAACAACAAAACAACCTATCCGGTCTCAGGTCCTATCTAAACAGAGATGTCTATCTAATTATGAGGCCGACTAGGCCTGTTACATCTCAAAACCAAATCATAATCAATCTTTTTATCAAAATACCCTTTCTAATGTTTTTTTGTTTTCCAGTTTTCACAATAATAATAATAATTTTCCACTCGTTTGGTCTCAAGTCACCAAAAACTCCCACAATACCACCTCTCAACCTCCCACATACACATGTCTTTTAAAACATATCAATTACACCATTAAACAATTACCAAACATGAAACCAAACAACAAACTCAGACTAGAGTCAACCCTGACTCAACCCACAGGGTCCTATGGCCCCAATGCATTATTCCTGCACAATAATATTTATTTTAAACCAAACTTATTTGTTTTTTAATTTTCCTTAATTAACACACAATTATCATTTACAAGTTTATTCATTAATACAAACACTTTACATGATTTGATTACTTTGTTCACCAACCAGTTTGTTTATGCTGTCCTTTCACATTTTGTTAGTTTTCTTTAACCAACCCTTCACAATATATATATATATATATATATATATATATATATATATATATATATATATATATATATATACACAAAAAGGATATATATATATATATATATATACAAAAGGATATTGCTGCTCTAGAGTGCAGAGCAACCAGAAATTATCCTGGGTTTAAAAGGCATGTCGTATGCAGACAGGCTAAAAAGGAATTGAACTGGGAGGCTGTGTGGTCTAGTGGTTAAGAAAGGGCTTGTAATCAGGAGGTCCCGGTTCAAATCCTCCTCAGCCACTGACTCATTGTGACCCTCAACAAGTCACTTAACTTCCTTGTGCTCCGTCTTTAGGGTGACATGTAATTGTAAAAGTGACTCTGCAGCTGATGCATAGTTCACACACCCTAGTCTTGGATAAAAAGTATGCTAAATAATAATAATAATAATCTATTCAGTCTTGAACAAAGAAGACTACTGCGGTGATCTGATTCAAACATTCAAAATCCTAAAGGTATAGACAATGTCAACAGGGGACTTTTGACCTGAAAAAAGAAACAAGGACCAGGGGTCACAAATGGAGATTAGATAAAGGGGCATTCAGAACAAAAATAGGGAGGCACTTTTTTTACAGAGAAAATTGTGAGGTCTGGAACCAACTCCCCAGTATTGTTGTTGAAGCTGACACCCTGGGATCCTTCAAGAGCTGCTTGATGAGATTCTGGGATCAATAAGCTACTAACAACCAAACGAGCAAGATGGGCCGAATGGCCTCCTCTCTAGTTGTAAACTTTCTTATGCTCTTCTTATGTACCCTTGACACTGGCTCCTCTCACAGCTGCAATGACTTCTTGCATATCTTTAAAAATAAAATACTAGACATCAGAAATGATTCCACAGACCCCTTCTATTAAGGGAGGACTCAGCACAATTTTACCGACTACACCTATTAAAGGCTAGTATGGGAGCTTTTCTTTGATTACCTTACAGGGACTGACAGAGCTAGTTCAACATATGAGATCTACTACGCTCTCTATTAAAAAGATGTTCTTGGTGTTATTAACACCCTTAAAATTATAAATAGTTCACTTTCCTCTGGTACAGTTCCCTCAGCATTAAGGTAGCTGTGGTAAAGCCTATGCTTAAAAACATAATTTGGACCCTAAAGTCCTCAATAACAAGGGAGATCTGTGCTGACTCTTCTGGTGCGTTCATAGTGCTGCAGGAAGGAGGGCAGCTTAGCCCCACAACTCCTCCGCCTGTCAGTCATGGCAGTGACACAGAGAGAGGTGGGAGAGAGGGTGTGTGGGCTTTCCCTCTCTCTGAGTGGCTGAGAGGCGGTCCTTGGGGGATTGCTGGCCTATAAAATAACGTTCTGTTGTTCCCTCAGCTCTGCCCAGGAGTGACCGAAACAACAAGCTAGCTCTACTCTACCAGAACCGAGCAGCCCAGGAAGAAAACCAAAAAAAAACCCAAAGAAAAAGCGTTTAAAATATTGATAGCAGGGAAACCTTGGGCAAACCCTTAAGTGTATAGGAAGCAGGCTGAGGGATGGAGTAAAGTGTGGGCGGAGACGGAGGCCATCCATCGGCAGGTCGGAGATGCAGCTGCAGACTGCACACCTTTTCTTTGTAGTTTTTGATTACTGTGTTTATTTTCTCTTTTTGATTTAAGCCTTTTGTTGTTATTATTTGAGAGCACCTGTGGAGTCGTCAAGCGGAGTCTGTTTACCTGTGGGTATCTCTGTGGTCCTGTCTACCATCGCTGGTATTCAGGCCCCACGGACAACAAGCGCCCTCTGGGGCTAAACTAAAACGCGAAAAAAAAAAAAGCAGTAATAAATAAAACTGGGCACCTGTCTTGGTGTTGTCAAATACACTCTTCTGTCTCCCATGTCGGTGAATACCCACACACTCTTCCACAATGGTATATTAAGGCTTCAGTCTGGTTTTCATGCTGCACATAGCACGAGGCGGCCCTTGTCAGAGTTGTGAATGATCTGCTGATAAATAAAGGGTGGTGAATACAGAAAAGCATGACGGAAATAAAATGTTACTTCCATCTTTTTTTTTTTTTTTTCCGTAAGTGAGCAATTATTTTTTCTTCCAATTTAGAATGTCCAATTATTTTTCATCTCACCCCCGCGGGGGCGAAGATGAACCTGCGCTGTCCTCCGGCGTGTGCCATCAACCACTTCAGCTTCTTTACCTGCAGACTCATCGTGTTGCCACCACGGAAAGCTACAGGCGTCCTGGGAGGGACAGCATGGGCAGCTTACAGGCAAGCCTGCAAAGCGCCGGCCAGACTACAGGGGCCGCCCAGGTCTCTTGGCGGTGAACAAGGACACCCTGGCTGACCTAACCCGGCCAATTGTGCGGCCCCTTGGAACTCCTGTCCCGGATTCGGCAATGGAATAGCCTTTACTCGAACTGGCGGCGTCAGGCCTATAGGGGCATCCTGCACTCCCGCAGCGGATATCCTTTACGAATACACCCACTCAGAACCCCCCTTTCTGTCACGCTTTTTTCTTAGCCACCCTTTTGAATGCTGCCCATTTTTATTTCGGTCATGCGTTTTCTGTATTCGTCACCCTTCTCTGTGAATTCGACATGCATCTTTGTAGATCCGCTACACTTTTAAGATGACACTGACTTGCACGTTTGGGCCACCGTAGGATGTGATCATTCTGCTGA
>CM072700.1:2976431-3041431 GCA_036884735.1 Huso huso
TTCAAAATGTCACATTGTTAAATTTGTCAGTATATGGACAACTACAAAGTGGTATGTAACAGTGTTACAGTAACATTATTCAGCATGTTTCATTTGACTTTATGAAACAAAATGAGTTCATTCTATAGTCTGAAAAACATTTTGGCATAACTAAATAATAAACACGCGTACGTGTTGGGGGGTTCTAATAAAATATAATTGACTTTAAAATGACCTGAGCAGCCTCTATCGATAGATGGAATGCCTACTAGCTTTCGGTGCACGGCTGGGGGGTACAGAACTACTGCAGGAACGAAAAATACAATCGACCAACGAAAAATAAAACTCGCCAACATCAGAATCCTATGCACACCCAATAATAAGGATATTGGATAAGGGTGTCTGCTAAGAAATAAATAATAATAATAATAATAATAATAATAATAATAATAATACGGGCCCAGCCTTGTTCCTAGCAGCTCGACTCTTCAGTACAGCTTACTTCTTCAAAAAGGTGAATAATTGTTTACCCACAGAATCATATATGTTTACAATTTTAGATGACCCGATTTTAGATAAACCAATTTGTTGCTCATCAGTTACAGGCCCATTTCATAAAAGATTATGGTAATTTCCGGCCAGTAAAATAAATTACCGGGCAGTATTTAAAGCATGATTTATAAAACTACAGGCTGGTTATTTTACTGTCCAGTAATGGTTTTTGTTGTGATTTTCCATCATGGACAGTTACCCAGATATTTTATGTAACCAATCGTCAGAGGTATACAAATGAGCCGTGTCCGCTACTTAACACGTCAATGGCATACACAGTCTATGGCAAGTCATCAGGGTCATAATGTATAGACACAACTCGTGTAACGGGGGGGGGGCGAAGGCAACTGAGCCAACCCAGCATAGGAGCATGGGCAGCTGCAGTGGGGCTGTACTGCGCTCAAGCCAAGCCACGCCGTGCCATGAAGGAATCCGACTACGCCAGCTCTATAGAGAAAGAGCAACTCAAATTTAACGTTTCCCCATTTTGTACTGTACAATTTCAAGAACTTTTGAATATATTTCTTTCCATACATTTACAATACTAAGTGCAAGGTATTTTACAATAACATTTGAGTTGTGACCCTTTTGTTGCAACAGAATACATTTTCATAAGTCCTTGAACATGCTTTGATTCTCAAAAGCGTTTAAAAAAATAATAATTAAAAAAACTCCAGTACTCTGGGGCCCACTGTAGTTCACCACCCTCCCAAAGCAGACTTTTATCTATTTGTTTTGGAGATGCTCACAAGAGCAAATTTGCCAAACTAAATTATATTTAAATAACAGATTTTTTTATTTTTTGTAAGAGCAGGTCATCATAGCTTCACAGTAGCCAAATACATATTCCTCCAAGAAGTGCCCACACAGTCTGTGAGGGATGTACAGGGTGATTAGAAAGTAATTTTGTACAATACCTTCAGTGCTTATAAAGAAAGAGGTGCTGGGGGGCAAGCAATGACAATAATACCGTTCTTAAGAACTGCACATTCAAAATCATAACACGTTTATTTGAGAGAGTATTGCACATACTAGTGTTAGATTTTATAATCACGTATTCTACACCATATACAAAAGTAGTAGTGTGTGCAGAAAAATAAATTAAAGGCAACTGCAGGACAAAAAAAAAAAATCAATATGCCTGTATACATAGGCAGGCAACCCGTAGGGCAGAGGGGCAGTGCCAGCTCCTCTTTGATTTGCTTGTCCACTCTTTTTGCTCTGTGTATATGCACTGTTATTCTATGTTCTGTTATGGTTTGGCATTGAAACGGTTTAAAATGAAGAAAGTGGAAAGGCATTCAGATGACTCCAGAAGGCCAACATTGATAAAAAAAAAATAATAATAAAAAAGAAAAACGATACACCGCACCCTACACAAACATTGGTTTGACCCAGGGGTGAAATTCTACCGGTACTCACCGGTACTACTTGTTTTGATGCCGGTACTCGGTACCGGGACTTATTTAATCTGCTCATCATCCAACGCGGACGCATTCCATCCACTCACGCAGTCCACTAGTGCAACGTTTCACAAATGCGCTTTCATTCAGCTGCTTGCATTCTGTTTCCTCACATGTTTCTGTTAGCTGCTATTGGCCACAATTACCGTCAATATAATCACTGCATGTTGATTGGCCGAGCTTTCATTCTGATCAGATTTCATTTTGGCATGAGTCACAAATCTCCGCCCATTTCGCATTGTGTCAGTGCTCATTCGTTGATCAACGAGAGAAGACTTTAGCAGTGCAACATGTAAACAGCGGTATGGAGTACTAATCATTATTATGAAGTAAAAGTGATGTTCTTTAGTGTGGCGGAGAAACTATCTGAACTTTTCGAACGAACACTGCTGCACATGAATTTGAAGGCAAAAATCCACGTCAGTGTTCGCCATAAATTACATAGTTGATAAATATTAGAAATAATTATCATAACGCGTTTTGCCTTCCACCGATTTACCACGTTGCCAAAATTTGCGTGAAATTTTCTAAAATGGCAAGTGATGTGTGGGACAGTAGAGATTAAAATAAAACAACTGGATCAAACCGCAGCTTCAGATCTGGTAAGCGAGTCAGAATAACGATACAGATGGAAGTGTGCTTCAAACTTTTCAAACACGGGCCCAACTTGCAAGGTACATGTTAAGCATAGTGATCAACGTTTTGACTTGATCCTAGTATTTTCTGAGGACTGTAACAAAATGAAAACCAAAACGGTGAGGTGTTTCTAAAACATTTTGAAGAGTTTAAGTTAAATGTGAGTTTTTACTTGCGTGCACATCTAAAAAAAGGCAGAAGTAACCCACAGTAAAGATATTTCTGTATGAAAATGTGTCTTTTGCCAGTTTGTTTCTTGTGCAGAATCCACAATACCAGGGACAGAATAAAAATAAAAAGTCTACTTTTATACTGTTTCTGCCTGGAATAGATCATGGTAATTAACCTACACAGAAACACAACAGAGAAGCACACAGAACATATTGTAAGATAAGTAATAAGTACAAAATAAATAAAAGAAACAGGGATATATGTTCTAATCCAAGGCTATTATTGTAGCATGGCCAGGTCCTGTTGTAGGGTCTGGAAACTATGGGGATGATTTCAGAGAATACTATGGCGATTAAAGTGGCCAAATACATCATTAGTAGTAGTAGTGCCTGTTACACAATACATTTCAGGGGTATTTTAGCTCCTATTGTGCATTGTTTGACTTAATTTCTTCATAGCACAGCTGTTTTTTATACAATTTTTTAGATCATCCCAAACAAAACTCCTCTACAGCAGTTACTGCACAGTGTAATTTGTCTCAATGCTTGTCATTTATGGTTTAAGTGTTATATTACAGCACATGACTGAGTGATACATGCAGAGGATACAACGCTTTCAGTGTCTTCAGCTTCTTTGTTTATGGTGAATTGGTTATAATTGATCAGTTATTTATTTCTTTGTCACAAGGCTGGCTGAGTGGTGACGTCAGAACCAGGAAATGAACAAGACAGACAGGACGGATGAAATGGTAAATGCGCTTGCTTGCGCCGGTTTATTGTAAATAAAAGGTCTGAACAAAACACAACACAGGACACGGCACTTGAGGCCAAAATAAACAGACAAACAAAACGAACAGACACTGACACACAGGGACGAACACTAAACAGACACGTACCGTGCTGGTCCACCAGCACCACGTAGCAATTGCTCACTATTATTATTTTTCTCCTCACTCCCGTTCCTTCTCCCTGAACACACAACCCCGAGTGAATTATATGTGCATCTATATATACACACAATTGTGCTGGGATTTAATTACCAATTAATTATTCACTTGAATCCCAGCACGTGAACTAATCTGTGAAAACCCTGTGTTCACATATTAAAGTACTTTAAATGTACGTGAAGTGAAGTGCAATCCCCGTGCCTAAATACAATTAACATTTTAAATAACTTGTGCTGCACACACCCATTTATATCCTGTGCAACCATATCTATACACCAACATTAACACACCACACGCAACATACAACACAGAAATGCACACGGGCGGGACACATTGCCACATATCCTCCCTCCCTTGTGCGCAGCACACATGGCCTCAATGGCCACCTCCCCCCTGAAAATCCCAAAGGTCTCGCTTAAAGTCCCGGGCCAAGAACAGGGACTTCAAGGGGTTCATGGGCGGCAATGTTGCCAGTAGCCAGGCTGCTACTGGCCATGCTGTCAGCAGACGTGCTGACAGCGTGGAGAGTTTCTCATCCCGCTGTACCCCTTGGTGGTCTCCAGACCTCCCCCACCTTCTTCAAAGTCGGCAGCTCCCTTTTGTGGGGCTCCGGCCACAGTACTTCCGGCAGCGAAAGTGCTGCAGCGAAACTGCTGCTGGGGTTGGTGGCCTCTGGACCTCCTCCCCCTTCTTCATGGCCGGCAGCTCCCCTTGGTGGGGTTCTGGCCACAGTACTTCCTGCTGCAATGTGGAGCAACAGGCAGCCCCAGGCGATACGGAGCAACAGGCAGCCCCAGGCGATGCGGAGCAACAGGCAGCCCCAGGCGAAGCGAGGCAGGCATCCTTGGGCGGTGCGAGGCAGGCATCCTTGGGCGGTGCCAAACTCAGCTGCAGCTCCTCTGGTGGTGGAAGTGGGAGCGGCAAGCAATCTTCCCACAGCGGTGAAGGCGGAACCAGCAGGTATTCACCCTCTGCTGGTGGAGGAGGCAGAGGCAGCTCCTGCTGCTCTCCTCCTGGTGGCAAAGGTGGTGGAGGCAGAGGCAGCTCCTGCTGCTCTGCTCCTAGTGGCGGAAGCGGTGGAGGTGGGAGCAGCGTGTAGTCTCCCCCTGTTGCAGGGGACTGGTGCGGGTCTCCCTCACTTGCAGGGGACGGGTGCGGCTCTGAAGGAGCAACCAGCAGGCATTTTCCCTCTGCTGGTGGAGATGGGGACAGCAGGCATTTTCCCTCTGCTGGTGGAGATGGGGACAGCAGGCATTCTTCCTCTAGCCCAGTGAGGGTGCAGGTAGGTGTGGCTCCTCCTACTTGGAATTCAACTTGCTGGGGCAGTCCCATATCGGCAGCCAAGTAGTTGATCACCACGGCTGCCGGATTCACAAAGGGCACTGGGGAGTAGTGCTGTTCCCAGCGTTCCCAATGTTCCCCATCTCTGGCCCACCTCAGGTCAACAACCTTCGGGCGGTCCTCCCAGTTTCACTCCGGTTCCGACATCCAGTCCAGCATCTCCTCAGAGGATGGAAAGGGGTCTGTCTCCTCCCTCCTGGGCTGTGGATGCTCTGGGACCTCTCTCCATTCCTGCTCCTTATCATAGCGGAAAGGACAGTCTGCAAACGGATGCTTCTGTTCGCAGAGGGGGCACACCGGCGATGGCTGGTCATATCGCCCTGGGTTCCTGGCCTTCAGGCGGACTTCCTCGGTGTCCTTCACCTCCTCCTGCTGTTGCTGAGGTTGCTGCTGCAGCTTCTTGTGGCCCTTCCCATTCTTTTTTTTCCCCCCAAAAGAACGGGAAAGAAGAAAAAAAAACAACTTTTTTTTCACACAAAAACACCTCTCCTGGTCTGACACTTGGAGGCGCTGTTATCCCACGGAGGACACCATATGTCACAAGGCTGGCTGAGTGGTGACGTCAGAACCAGGAAATGAACAAGACAGACAGGACGGATGAAATGGTAAATGCGCTTGCTTGCGCTGGTTTATTGTAAATAAAAGGTCTGAACAAAACACAACACAGGACATGGCACTTGAGGCCAAAATAAATAGACAAACAAAACGAACAAACACTAACAAACAGGGACGAACACTAAACAAACACGTACCGTGCTGGTCCTCCAGCACCACGTGCATTTATTATTTTTCTCCTCACTCTCCCCCGTTCCTTCGCCCTGAACACACAACCCCGAGTGAATGAAACGTGCATCTATATATACAATTGTGCTGAGATTCAATTACCAATTAATTATTCACTTGAATCCCAGCACGTGAACTAATCTGTGAAAACCCTGTGTTCACATATTAAAGTATTTTAAATGCATGTGAAGTGAAGTGCAATCCCCGTGCCTAAATACAATTATACATTTTAAATACTCGTGCTGCACACACCCATTTATATCCCGTGCAGCCATCTCTATACACCAACATTAACACACGCAACATATAACACAGAAATGCACACAGGGGTGGGACACATTGCCACAGGCTTATTTTGTATTTATAAATGTATCGTGTACCAATATGTATACATTTTTGAAGTATTCATTCATTGGTACTCAAATTGTCTCTGTTTTTAAAATGTTTACACCCAGCTTATATGCACATGCCTTCCTGATAAAGAACTGGAACCAGGAGAAATGCACATGTTGTCACAGCTGTGATATTTCGCTTGCAGTTGTGGAAAAGGATCCTCTCCTGTTAGCACAAGTTTCCTTTGCAGCACAGCTACGGTTATCTTTCTCATAATATTATGTTTAAAACTTTCATTTGAATGACAAATGGCAAAGAAAGACAGCACAGCACAGTTACATTAAAATACAAGTAACTGATAAATGGCAGAAAAATCGCCAATGCTTATTTGTTACTGTATTCCCTCAGTTTGCAAATACCTGCACAATTCATTCAAATGATATAACATCTCAAATCTGTTTCTCATACAGCACACCTTACCATATATCAAGCTTCTTTTAAACTAAAATAAATAGAAAGAAATAGATTGAAATAAATAGATGGAAAAATCCTGCCTGTTATACTACTCGGTTTCATAGTAAAATTGGATTAGAAAATGCAACATATTCCTTGCAATTTATTTGGTTACAACTTCTTGAACAAACTAACAATTCCGTTTGACACTAACATGTATTTTCAATATACAGCTACGGCCAAAAGTTTTGCATCATCTAGAATGTTACCATTGAGACAATTATATAGATGAACATAATTTATATATTTTATTTAACATCATGTCATCATAGAAACTATAAAGTCATATCCAACAGTCTACCAGAAGCCATAATAGTAGTACAGTATTTCATGTTAGACTTCAAAATGTCACATTGTTAAATTTGTCAGTATATGGACAACTACAAAGTGGTATGTAACAGTGTTACAGTAACATTATTCAGCATGTTTCATTTGACTTTATGAAACAAAATGAGTTCATTCTATAGTCTGAAAAACATTTTGGCATAACTGTAAATAATAAACACAAGCAATATCGTGTTGGGGGTTCTAATAAAATATAATTGACTTTAAAATGACCTGAGCAGCCTCTATCGATAGATGGAATGCCTACTAGCTTTCGACTCTCCATCCGGCTGGGGGAACAGAACTACTGTACTTTTCTTCCGCAAAAAATACAATCTGACCATGGCGAAAAATAAAACTGGCCAACATCAGAATCCTATGCAGGTGATAATAATAAGGATATTGGATAAGGGTGTCTGCTAAGAAATAAATAATAATAATAATAATAATAATAATAATAATAATAATAATAATAATAATACGGGCCCAGCCTTGTTCCTAGCAGCTCGACTCTTCAGTACAGCTTACTTCTTCAAAAAGGTGAATAATTGTGCTCCTGTTAAATCGATACCTGCTACGAATCCCATCATAATACAGAGCAAGTCGCAGCTCAACTCTGCGGGGTCTTCATGTCTAGTCCACACAAGCACGCCGAAGCCGGGCATTTTCTCAGAGCAAGTACGCTACACACATGATTTATGTTTTCCAACCAGTAAAGCAGCCTATCCTGTTCAGATGAGTTAACAATGCAATTCAGTGTATGCGTTGCAAATAACAAACTACTTAAATTATTTAATTATTGGATAATTAAACACAGACGGTTTTTATTATTATTACTATTGGCTTAAATATATTTTTCTAAACGAAGAAATTATTCTAGGAAATGATACCGTTAGACGCATCTCGTTCTCCGCCTGGTCTAAGGCACGTGTTAATTATGATGCGGCACAATACAGATTTATGAAACAGATTTATTAATAATATGCTAATGAGAAAATTGGTCTCTATGGGCACGTTATTCTTCAGTTTTGTGACGGTAAACAGTGTTTATGAATCACCCATGAAATACTGTCATGTTAAACACTGTTACTGGCACGATAAAGGAGACGGTAAGTTTTATGAATATGGGCCAAAGTCACATATATTTGCTGAATTGTGAAAAAAAAAATGATATTAAAAAGAACTTTATAGGCCAAACTCAATACATCATACCCCTTTCAGATGGGCGTTTCCTTTTTTTCTGAGCTAAAATCATTTGGGCAGCCCGGGCAAGCACAGTACACAGCGTACCACGTTCTAACGGGTACCACAAAATAACAGGACACCGGTGGTTGTAAATTCAGCGCTCACGTAGAGCTACTTTTACCTGTAGAGTAGACGGTCCGGTTTGCTCCCACCCCGTATAGGCACTATATCATCTGCAGCAGTAGACGGTTATAACAAAGAAGACTACGCGGCGATCTGATTCAAGCATTCCGAAACCTAAAAGGTATAGACAATGTTGACCCAGGGGACTTCTTTGACCTGAAAAAAGAAACAAGGACCAGGGGTCACAAATCCAGATTAGATAAAGGGGCATTCAGAACAGAAAATAGGAGGCACTTTTTTACACAGGTAATTGTGAGGGTCTGGAACCAACTCCCCAGTAATGTTGTTGAAGCTGACACCCTGGGATCCTTCAAGAAGCAGCTTGATGAGATTCTGGGATCAATAAGCTACTAACAACCAAACGAGCAAGATGGGCTGAATGGCCTCTCGTTTGTAAACTTTCTTATGTTCTTATAAATGACACATTACAGAATCTGTGTCAGAGCTGCTTGTTTTTAATGGGGGCAAAACACAGTTATAGATATTTAATTACTTGTACACAAATGATACAAATAACAAAATGGTGAAAACTGGGACTGCTTTTGGGGAAGATCTGCATATTATATGAAAGTCTGGACTTGAATAAACAAAGGGCAAGCAGGCTTGCAGCAATGCATTGAAAACAACTTAACCAGTACTTTAAACTAGAAATGGGGGAACGGAGGATTTTAAAAAACGTTTTACCAAATATAATAGAAGTTATAGAATCAAATCACTCCCGTTGCTCTGTGGTTGTTAAGAAAACTCAAGGGGCTTGCTTAAATCATCTAATATGTATCCCCGTTTCATCAGTTCATACCCCTGATGAATCAATCAGTTTATGTATAGCATTATTTAATACCAGATCTTTATCATAAACTCGATTTTTTATTCTTAACAGAAACCTGGCTACATGCTGATGAAAGTGTGGCACTGATAGAGGCATCTGTTCCTATCCAATTTTAAATAACTTTAGCATAACAGAGGCAGAAGTGTTAAAGGGACTAGGAGCTCTTAAAATAAACAAATCCCCTGGGCCAGATGAGATCCTCCCAATAGTACTCAAAGAAATGAAAGAAGTTATTTACAAACCGCTAACCAAGATCATGCAACAGTCTCTTGACACAGGGTTGTACCGACAGACTGGAAAAATGCAAGCAAGCGTAATACCGAACCACAAAAGGGAGACAAAACCGAACCAGGTAACTACAGACCAGTAAGCCTGACATTTTCTTTTATATGTAAACTTATGGAAACTATAATAAGATCCAAAATGGAAAATTACCTATATGGTAACAATATCCTGGGAGACAGCCAGCATGGTTTTAGGAAAGGGAGATCATGTCTAACTAACCTACTTGACTTTTTGAGGATGCAACATTGAAAATGGATAACTGCAAAGCATACGACATGGTCTATTTAGATTTCCAGAAAGCTTTTGACAAAGTCCCATCAAGAATTTTATAAAAGATTAATTCTCAAACTGAGCAAAGTAGGGATTCAAGGAAATGCATGCACATGGATTAGGGAGTGGTTAACATGTAGAAAACAGAAAGTACTGATTAGAGGAGAAACCTCAAAATGGGTGAGGTAACCAGTGATGTACCACAGGGATCAGTATTAGGTCCTCTGCTATTCCTAATCTACATTAATGATTTAGATTCTGGTATAGTAAGCAAACTCGTTAAATTTGCAGGCGACACAAAAATAGGAGGAGTGGCAAACACTGTTGCATCAGCAAAGGTCATTCAAAATGATCTAGACAGCATTCAGAACTGGGCAGACACATGGCAAAATGAAATTTAATAGAGAAAAGTGTAAAAGTATTGCATGCGGGCAATAAAAAATGTGCATTATAAATATCATATGGGAGATAATGAAATTGAAGAAGGGAACTATGTTAAAAAAGACCTAGGAGTTTATGTTGACTCAGAAATGTCTTCATCTAGACAATGTGGGAAGCTATAGCCAAAAAAAGGCTAACAAGATGCTCGGTTATATTGGAGAAGTGTTGAATTTAAATCAAGGGAAGTAATGTTAAAACTCTACAATGCATTAGTAAGACCTCACCTAGAATATTGTGTTCAGTTCTGGTCACCTCGATTTTTAAACCTAAAAAAGGATATTGCTGCTCTAGAAAGAGTGCAAAGAAGAGCAACCAGAATTATCCCAGGTTTAAACGGCATGTCGGTATGCAGACAGGCTAAAAGAATTGAATCTATTCAGTCTTGAACAAAGAAGACTATGTGGCGATCTGATTCAAACATTCAAAAAATCTAAAAGGTATAGACAATGTCAACCCAGGGGACTTCTTTGACTTGAAAAATGAAAAAAGGACCAGGGTCATAAATGGAGATTAGATAAAGGGCATTCAGAACAGAAAATAGGAGGCACTTTTTAAACAGATAATTGTGAGGGTCTGGAACGTTTTCCCCAGTAATGTTGTTGAAGCTGACACCCTGGGATCCTTCAAGAAGCTGCTTGATGAGATTCTGGGATCAATAAGCCACTAACAACCAAACGAGCAAGATGGGCTGAATGGCCTCCTCTCGTTTGTAAACTTTCTTATGTTCTTATGTTCTTATCTCCCCCAAACTATTCATAGTTTCAGAAGCACACCCTGTGGGGCTGGGTGAGGGACAGGCTTCCATTCACCACTCCAATTATAATGTGACACAAAATATTACTGACAGCTATTCCTCTTTTGAATCATTACTACTAACCTTAACTTTAAAAAGTCAATCACCAGTGATTACTGTAGTTATTTACAGTCCACCCAAATCCAGCCTACCTATTATCACAGAATTGATTATCAGTAAAAAGGTCTAATTAAGCAAATGATCAGTTCAATTCAGGGTCTAGTTGAGTAATTGAGAGCTCAGCTGGAATGAAAACCAGCAGACCCAGGGGGTCCCCAGGACCAGGATTGGGAAACCCTGCTCTAGATGATGTTCAGCATGTTAAAGGACCTTCTCACAATCGTGGCCATACTTTAGACCTAGTCATCACTCGTGGCTCAGCCGTTCACAACCTGTCAGTGTTAGATCTAACCATCTCCGATCATTTTGCTATCCTTTTTAAGACCAATCTACCGCTACCCACCCAAACTGCTCTGCTGTGTACTGTTAAACGGGTAATACAACTGTAATTCTTCAACTGTACCAGAGCTGTCTCACATGCTAAGATTAATGCCGCCTGCTGCTACAATTCTGAGGGTTCAGATTTCTTTACGTACTCTTTTTATTTGCTCAGCACACACTTATCTCAGGGGAGACATTAGGAGGACAGAGATGTTATTACTCCTAGTGGGGTATGGTTCATGCTCTGGACCCGCAATATAGACAGATGACTAATATAGTACCCAAGAAATTGACAGACTCATGTATTAAAAGTGTTTTTTACGAATCAGAGTATGATCAGTACTCATTCGGTTTATTAATGATTAAATATTGGATTGAGTAGCTACAAGCTACTTCATATCCCCAGCTGACAGACGTTCTGGGCAGTCCAGTGTCTTAACAGATATTAACGTTAACACTTTAATACATTTTTATGTATTCGTGCAGCCTGCAGGCCTGGCCACGACCACGACACTAAAAGCACCCAGTAGCCTATTTCAGCACATTCAACAAACGTTCTCCTATTTTCTAAACATAGCGTGAGTCCCTTATAGCAATACATGCAATACATGTGAGATAAAATAATAATTGATTAATGCTTACCCTTTAATATAAATCGTAAAGGAATATGACTGTCTTCACCAGGCAAATGGTGAAGACAGTCATAATGTGATTATATTTTGCTAAATTAAAGGTATGTGTTTCTTTTAACCTCATACTGTGTTTCATCATGTTTTTAATGAGTCAGTTTTGATTCCATATACTATTGTCTAACAGAGTATTTGACAAAAAGATTGCCTTATACAACATTCAAGTCAATTAGTTTCAATAAGTTTAAGTGGTAATAATTTCCATTACAATTATTTATCCCTTAAAAAATACACTAACCAGGCTCTGACCTGTACCTGACTCTGAGAATATGCTATTGCAAGCAATTTCCACAGTCTCTTGTTTTTTCAAGGCCAAAGTCTGTGCAAACACTTTTTAGATATATGACCTATCAATGTCTGTTAAGCCATAATTTTTGCATATTATTTCAAGATATATTCTTATCTGTGCTAAACCACTAATTCCATAAACCTTAAATTCCAAATCTATAAGACTTGCAGCTTTGTTGGAGTGGAACATAAGAAGACCCCTCCTTTCTCTACAGCCCGTACATCTTGATAAGGAGAGAGGCCCCTTTTTCAATGCAGCAGTTTCAAAGAACCACATTATAATGACTCCATCTACCATCATTAGACAATAGTATAGTGGATTAACAACAAGGTACATTATAGTATATTATTACAAACTTAACACAACACCTTTTATATTCTATAATTCAATGTATATCATAATGTCTAGAGGTCTTTTTGTTCAATAGAAGGAGAAAGAAACTGTACCACTTTCCCAATTAATTAAATCGAATACTGCTCCAGCTTTTAATCTTCTTATCACTACAGTAAAGTCATGAACAAGCAATAACACTCGTCAGTTTTAAATAATGTTTTCTTATTATAGCAAATACTTAAAACATATTATTAACCTTATGAAATCAAATAATTATTTTTAGTTTCAAATATCGTGCTGTCTAAAAAAGGGTTAATCATTTATTTTTACGAACCTGTAATACCTGGCTTTTGTGTCTAATTTCTATTTTTCTTTGACCGTTATAAACTATAAACAGTGTCAATTAGCACTGAACCTTTTTTAACTATAAATGTGGCATTATAAGATAAACTTTGAATTAATTTACTTCAGTTTAACAGTTGCTCGTAGAATTTATAATATCACTTTATTTCTTTGGTGAATCCCTCTAAGATTTAAATCCAAATACAGGCCAGTATAAATGCATTCAACTTATATATATTTTATAATGACTGAACTAGGCTTGACCCTGTCCTTTGTTCATACAAAATCCAGCCGAAACAGGTTTCTTCTTAAGACCTTGGCTGCTAAGTTTTAATGTTGATTTATATGTTGCAAAGAATCCCTTTCTTATCTTGTTTTTGGAAACATAAATTTATAGGTGTGATTAACGTCCACTTTTTTAGCCGAAATTGTGCATTTTTATCAAGCGTCGTGCTTTCTGAAGATTAGATATACAAACAGTAAATCGTTCATTATATATTTTCTTAGAAATTCCCAGATTACTAAATACGTAATTAATTTCCTGTCAAAAACAACGAGTGGACTGACCTATTTCATGGAGCAAGAGAGCCATCCACTGGCGGTACAAGGATACTCTCTCTTTATCCTTCCTTCCAAAAAACCTCTAACACTTCATTTTTATATCAAAGTACATTCCATATTGGAAATTGTCTAGCACATGTCCAGCATATCCCCACGTTCCCAGCAGGATTCAACTTCTGTGCCAGGTTAAGCTCTAGTTGGTTCCACAAGAAGTCCCTTGATCCAAAGTTTCTCCATCACAGGTGTGAATTTCCATGGTCTGACTTCATTCCTATAAGATACTTGGACACATTTAGCTTTACATATTATTTCTGTATATTTCCTTTTGTTCACACAGGGTCATTTTGCAAGGTATGCCCTCCATCCAGAATACTAAAGGAGGTCAAAACTCACTGTGATTCATATTTTTGGGCACTCAGTTGTTGCCTTGCCCTACATCATCAATTGGCAGACTTAACATAACTGAATCTGAATCAGTTGAACCATTTACTGTAGCTTACTGAGATCCTCCATGCAAAGGGGTCCGATGTTTTACTACATGGAATAACTAGTTCAGCGTCACCTGCGACACAACTGATGAGGTAGCAGACACTTGACAAAGTGGTCCCAGTAAAACTAGAAAAATCTCCCTAAAGCAATGGTGGGCAATTCCGGTCCTAGAGGGCCGGTGATGAAATAACACATTGCATGTCCACGATGAAATAACACATTGCATGTCCACAATGAAATAACAAACTGCATGCTCACTATGAAATAACACATTGCATGTTCACTATGAAATAACACATTGCATGTCCACAATGAAATAACACATTGCATGTCCACAATGAAATAACAAACTGCATGCTCACTATGAAATAACAAACTGCATGCTCACTATGAAATAACAAACTGCATGCTCACTATGAAATAACAAACTGCATGTCCACGATGAAATAACACATTGCATGTCCACAATGAAATAACAAACTGCATGCTCACTATGAAATAACAAACTGCATGCTCACTATGAAATAACAAACTGCATGCTCACTATGAAATAACAAACTGCATGTCCACGATGAAATAACACATTGCATGTCCACAATGAAATAACAAACTGCATGCTCACTATGAAATAACACATTGCATGTCCACAATGAAATAACACATTGCATGTCCACAATGAAATAACAAACTGCATGCTCACTATGAAATAACAAACTGCATGCTCACTATGAAATAACACATTGCATGCTCACTATGAAATAACAAACTGCATGCTCACTATGAAATAACAAACTGCATGCTCACTATGAAATAACAAACTGCATGTCCACGATGAAATAACACATTGCATGTCCACAATGAAATAACAAACTGCATGCTCACTATGAAATAACACATTGCATGTCCACAATGAAATAACACATTGCATGTCCACAATGAAATAACAAACTGCATGCTCACTATGAAATAACAAACTGCATGCTCACTATGAAATAACACATTGCATGCTCACTATGAAATAACAAACTGCATGCTCACTATGAAATAACACATTGCATGTCCACAATGAAATAACAAACTGCATGCTCACTATGAAATAACAAACTGCATGCTCACTATGAAATAACAAACTGCATGCTCACTATGAAATAACACATTGCATGCTCACTATGAAATAACAAACTGCATGCTCACTATGAAATAACACATTGCATGTCCACAATGAAATAACAAACTGCATGCTCACTATGAAATAACAAACTGCATGCTCACTATGAAATAACACATTGCATGTCCACAATGAAATAACAAACTGCATGCTCACTATGAAATAACACATTGCATGTCCACAATGAAATAACAAACTGCATGCTCACTATGAAATAACAAACTGCATGCTCACTATGAAATAACACATTGCATGTCCACAATGAAATAACAAACTGCATGTTCACTATGAAATAACAAACTGCATGCTCACTATGAAATAACAAACTGCATGTCCACGATGAAATAACACATTGCATGTCCACAATGAAATAACAAACTGCATGCTCACTATGAAATAACAAACTGCATGCTCACTATGAAATAACACATTGCATGTCCACAATGAAATAACAAACTGCATGCTCACTATGAAATAACAAACTGCATGCTCACTATGAAATAACACATTGCATGCTCACTATGAAATAACAAACTGCATGTCCACGATGAAATAACACATTGCATGTCCACAATGAAATAACAAACTGCATGCTCACTATGAAATAACAAACTGCATGCTCACTATGAAATAACACATTGCATGCTCACTATGAAATCTGGAAGCCACATCTATTAAAGTATAGCATGGCTCTGATGTTCTTATTTTTCCTCCCTTATTGAAACAAACAAAAATAACTCTCGGGTACGTCTGTCCGTTATTGATAAGCTGGTAAATCGGCCCTCTGATGCTCCTGCACATTTATAATCCTCAACTTTTAAATGTGAGGAATTTCTTAAATACTTTCAAAATAAGAATATTAATATTAGGAATCAAATTTCCATGGATGGCTCTCCTTTGAATACGCAGTGTAATCAGATTAGTTTTGCTATGGAATCTTTCTCTCAGATTACAGTACAAGAGCTCAATAAATTGGTAATGCAATTTAGTTCTTCCACTTGCTTGTTGAATCCAATTCCAACCAAAATTCTAAAAGCAGTTTTCAATGATTTGAGTGAAATTATCTTGTATATAATAAACAGTTCACTGACATCAGGAGTAGTTTTCCCTCTGCCTTAAACATGGCTGTGGTTAAACCTCTGCTTAAGAAACCAAACCTAGACCCCTCTGCTTTAAAATATTATAGAGCCATTTCAAATCTGCCATGTCTAGCTAAGGTTCTGGAAAAGTACTAGCAAATCAGCTGAATTCAGAGAGTAACAAAGTGCTTGAAACGTTTCAGTGGGATTTCGGTTCTGCACACAGTACAGAGACTGCGCTCATCAGAGTGCTGAATGATCTGCTGTTAAGTGCAGACTAGCTGTGTATCCATTCTTGTTCTTTTGATGTAAGTGCTGCATGTGATACAGTGGGCCATACCGCTTTAATTGATCGTCTCAGAAGTTGGTTTGGTTTGTCCGGTATTGTCTTAAAATGGTTCAAGTCATATCTCACTAAGACAGCAATTTGCTTCATTAGGAGACTGTGTCTGGATTTCCATGGGTTGCCTGTGTCATTCCCCAAGGCTCTATACTGGGACCCATTCTTTTCTCTTTGTACACGTGTGACAGGATGGCCTGCAGTGGTGAGGTGTGGTGACGTCACGGACCAGGAAGTAACTGAAACCAAAACAATGGATGGGTGGGTGAAGCTGAATGCAACTGCATTCAGCGTATTTAATAAATAAACAAACAAAAGATTTAAACAAAACAGAAAACAGAAACCAAAGGGCACGAGGGCCAAACAAATAAACAGACAAACAAGTAAGTGTTGTGCTGGCTAATCCAGCATGTTTTAGCAATTGTATTGTCTCCTTGCTCTCTCCTCTCTCCTCTCTCCGCTCTCCGTACTCTCCTCTGTACACTCAACCCCTGCCGAACGGACAGCTGCAGCTTCTTATACTCTGGCCGAGGGGTTAACTAGTTGTTAATTATCTTATTACCCCTCGGCCAGAGTCTGCACGCGTTTGGTAAGGATGCATGACTGTCAGCTAGTTACATAATCAGTAGCTGATCAGTCATGCATCCTCATGGGGTTTTTAAATATAAATAATAAGAAATACGCGGCGCTGTTATCCGCGCCGCAAACAATAATACAAATAATAATAATAGGGGCGGGACACTCCGCCACAACATGTTACTGCTGGGTGAGGTAATCCATAACTTGCACTGCTACGAGATGACACACAGCTCTCTACATCTCTGTAAAACCTGATCATACCCTGGCTGTATCAGCCTTAGCTGAATGCTTTAGTGATGTGAAGAGGTGGGTGTTCCACATGTTTTGCAGTTAAACTGATAAGACAGAGGTTCTGTTATCAGGTTCTCAGCAGCAACCAGAAGCAACAAAATCTCTAAAAATAGATCTGGGCAATTTGACCACAAACATAAAAACGGAAGTGAAAAATCTAGGGGTCTTATTTGAATCTGATTTATCTTTTGAGTCACTTATTCGCAATGACACCAAAGTGTCCTTTTACCATTTGTGAAACTGTTAAAAGTAGGTCATTTCTGTCTTTATCTGATGCTGAGAAACTAATTCATGCTTTTGTGTCTTCCCTACTTGATTATTGCAATGCTCAATATTCACAGGGCTTCCGGGTCACGCCATAAATCACCTGCAGCTGATACAGAATGCAGCTGCTAGGCTTCACTGCAGCTGGTACAGAATGCAGCTGCTAGGCTTCACTGCAGCTGATACAGAATGCAGCTGCTGTCACTGCAGCTGATACAGAATGCAGCTGCTAGGCTTCACTGCAGCTGATACAGAATGCAGCTGCTAGGCTTCACTGCAGCTGATACACAATGCAGCTGCTAGGCTTCACTGCAGCTGATACACAATGCAGCTGCTAGGCTTCACTGCAGCTGATACAGAATGCAGCTGCTAGGCTTCACTGCAGCTGATACAGAATGCAGCTGCTAGGCTTCACTGCAGCTGATACAGAATGCAGCTGCTAGGCTTCACTGCAGCTGATACAGAATGCAGAAGGCTTCACTGCAGCTGGTACAGAATGCAGCTGCTAGGCTTCACTGCAGCTGATACAGAATGCAGCTGCTAGGCTTCACTGCAGCTTATACAGAATGCAGCTGCTAGGCTTCACTGCAGCTTATACAGAATGCAGCTGCTAGGCTTTACTGCAGAACGAAAAGAAAGAGACCATATAACTCCTGTGCTGGCTTCACTGCACTGGCTTCCAGTGAAGTTTAGAGTTGATTTTAAAATGTTACTTCTGACTTATAAAGCACTTAAAGGTCTGGCACCACATTATATAAAGGAGCGTCTAGTCACATACATACCATCTCGTGATTTAAGATCAGCTGATGCAGGCCTGCTGTGTCTCCCACAAGTGTAACACAGAGGAAGGGAGAGAGAGCTTTTGGTCCGTGTGCTCCCGGATTGTGAAATGCACCGCCACCTCATATCAGAACTGCAACATCAGTTCATGACTAAGTCAAAATTGAAAATGTACTTTTTTTAGATTAGCTTTTTTATTTAGATTTTCTCCTATTTTTTAGATTAGCTTTTTTTAAACTGGATTCTAAACTTTATTTCATTTCTATACACATGAAATGTATTTTGATTTTCTTCTGTGTTGTCCTGTGCAGCGCTTTGATATGCTTTTTGCATGAAAGGCGCTATATAAATAAAGTATAAGTATAGATTGTTATATAAAGGGGGCTGTGGCTTTTACACGTTTCTGTTTACTTTGAGAATATTCTTCTTCTTCTTTTCGGTTGCACTCAAATCTATCCAGAGCACCTTGTCCCTGACTCACCCATATGATTCAGGCTGCTGTGAGTAATATTTGCAGTGATTTACGTCAAACACGGTTTTTTTGGTTGAAGATTGGTTGAGACATTTTAAAATACCTTTAAAACTCTAGAAGCGTTTGAAAGGTCCACCGTACAGCTGATGGAAACCAAATACAAATTCTTGTAACAAGAATACTAAAAACAAAACAGAACCAATTACATAAGCAAAAAATAAAGGCACGTTACAGACAGACCTTACCAATATGGACGGCGCTCGATGTTGGTCTGCGGGACGCCACTCTCCTGCGGTGATTGGCTGTTCCGCTCGACGGGCTGGCCGTAGGGAGCCGGGAGAGCGGAAGTGAGGTAGCGGTCTGGTGGGGCGCTGCTGATATGTGGAAAGTAGTAATGTCGGAGCAGGTCGGTAAAGCGCTGCAGACGGTGATAGAGAGGGTACAGCAAGCGGCGGGTCGCCGGCCTCAGGTATGTGCCGAGAGGAGCTGGGCGGCGGGTTCAAACGCCAGTATTAAGCTTTGGGGAGAGCTGTCTGTAAAACCTTTAGACTGCATACAACTTGAACCGTACCGTGACTAAGACAAGTGTGCAATGCTGCCCAAGTATGCCGGTATATATATATATATATATATATATATATATATATATATATATATATGAAAACACAACTTTATATGTATTGCGAGTCCGGCTGCGGTCTAATAGTACGTAAAGTGTGTTCTTGTGTCAGCCACAACCATAATAACACGAAGTAACTGTAGGGGCAGCAGTGTGGAGTAGTGGTCAGGGCTCTGGGCTCTGGACTCTTGACCGGAGGGTCGTGGGTTCAATCCCAGGTGGGGGACGCTGCTGCTGTACCCTTGAGCAAGGTACTTTACCTAGATTGCTCTAGTAAAAACCCAACTGTATAAATGGGTAATTGTTTGTAAAAAAGAATGTGATATCTGTATAATATGAAATAATGTGATATCTTGTAACAATTGTAAGTCGCCCTGGATAAGGGCGTCTGCTAATAAATAATAATAATAATAATAACTGCTTCAGTATTAAAATGCATTCTCAATGATCGATTGTAATAATCATCATCATCATCACGGCGTGCTCATAGTTATTATCCCAAACGGATCAGAATGGGATCCACACAGCATACTATACAGTAAGTATTGAAGCTCTCTGTGTTGTGCATGCAGAGCACCCTGCACAGAGGAGTAGAAATCGTGACTCTACACGCGCGTGTGGGAGTGTGGAGCGGAACAGCTGCTGAGCGCGTTGTGTTTAAAGGTGTAGTGCTCTGTCCTGGGGTTTCCAATCAGACCGTCACCCCCACATTTACTTCATGTTTTGTAGTAGTTTTTGTATCATTTTCACACACCCCACTATCACTGTCGAGTTGAACTTTTTACTTGCAATTACATTAAAATCTATGTTATCCAAACTAATGGAACCGGGGGTGTTAGTATAATTGGATTACAGATGCGATGTTGAATGTTATAGATTATAGATTTCCATTGCGGTATGTCAACTTTTGGCTATGTCTGCTGGAAAACGTAGCAATTGTGGCAATGTGTCCGGCCCCTGTGTGCATTCTTGTGTTTTATGTTGTATGTTGCGTGTGTTAATGTTGGTGTATTGTAGTTGGTACACAGGATATAATGTGGGTAATGAGCACGAGTGTTTAAAATGTATAATTGTATTTAGGCAGAGGATTGCACTTCACTTCACGTGCATTTAAAGTATTTAATATGTGAGCACGGGGTTGCACAGATTTAGTTCACATGCTGGGATTCAAGTGAATAATTAATTGGTAATTGAATCCCAGCACAATTGTGTATATATAGATGCACGTTTTACTCACTTGGGGTTGGGTGTTCGGTGAGAACAGGAGAGAGAAGGAGAGTAAAAGAAACTAAAATAAGTATTTGTTTTGACTCACCACGTTTGTTTGTTTGTCTGTTAGTCCACTGTTTGTTTAAGTGTTAGTCTGTTTTGTTTGTCTCTTTATTTTGGCTGCAAGTGCCGTGTGCTGTTTTTGTTTAAAACCTTTTTATTTTGTTCATTATTAAACGCATTTCACTTCGCAGTACTGTGTGTTTCTTCCGGGTCTGACGTCACCACTACAGCCTGCTTGTCACACAATCTATAGTAAAAAAAAAAATATATATATAATAAAATGATTAGGCGATGTGCAAGAAAGCGTGCTAACTCTGCTCTAACCCTGCTCAAACTCCTGGCTCCTGATCATTTCAGTAATAATAATAATAATGTACTCCATTGAGGGGAGTTCTGAGACCCAGGACTGGGTTAGTTTCTTTAACAAGCCTCTCCTCTCACACACCCCTCTCCCCTCCCTGTTTTAGACCCTGCCCGCGATCCAGCCGCGCCTCGTAGCCGTCAGCAAAACCAAACCCGCGGAGATGGTGCTGGAGGCCTACAAGCAGGGCCAGCGCAACTTCGGAGAGAATTATGTGAGTGCAGCCTGCGATTCCAGAGGAGTCTGATTGCATTGTGCGTGTGTCTGGGGGTGGATCTCCTCTGAGTGGCTGAGGAGTTAATAACACTGACGTCAGCGTGACCCGTGCTGCCTCTCCACTGCAGCTTGCTCATCAGTCGAGCAGTAAGGCACTCCTCTTTGAAGCGTATGGCTGGTGGTTCCTGTCCAGCCCTCCCCTCTCCATTCACTCCAATGGGCTGGGATGCCAGTTCGTTGTGTGCCTCTCGGCTGATCGATCTCTTTGCTGTTTCAGGTGCAGGAGCTGCTGGAGAAGTCTTCAGACCCCAAGGTGACGTTGATTTCAGATTATTGAGATTCACTGTATATTATGGGGCTCGGAGATACAAGCTGATTTTCACTCCACTCAAGGTCAGAAAGCTCGCTAATGGCAAACACTCTGACACTGGGGTGGACATGAGCTTGTGTCGTTCGGCACACTATACAAAATATCTATTTATCCATCTGTCTATCAGTCTGTTTGTGTATCTGTCTGTTTGTGTGTGTTTTTTGTCTTGTATTCTCAAAGCAGGTTTTTCAGTTTTCTTTTCTTTCAGATCCTCGCCTCCTGCCCAGAGATAAAGTGGCACTTCATCGGACACCTACAGAAGAACAACGTCAACAAGCTGATGGGTGAGGACCCCTGGGATTCAACTGTGACATCACAATGTTCCCAGTGACATCACTATGCCCCTCCCCCTCTCTAACCAACCAGCTGCTTTCCTTTTTGACATGATTTCGGCCAGTAACAGTATAACGCAGGGTTCGTACGCTAGTCTGGAAGTGTGGAAAAAGTATAGAAAAATGCAAAACTGATTTCCAGGGCTTGAAAATGCTTGAAAAACCATGTCTCCGTTATGAAAGTTTTGAAAAAGTCTGGAATTTTACTAGCATCACAGGAGAATTAAAATGATTCCGCAATTTATTTTTTTATTATTAATAATAATTGATCTCGAAAGCGGGTCAGCAGCTCTAGCGGCAACTGTCTAAGCAATTTACTATTAGCAGCTATATTGCTTGCGACCAAATCGTGCGAGGATTGCCCCGTGTAACACCCCTGACAACGTCCTGACAACTCAAGCAATCCTATCCAGTCACCACACCGGTATATGTCACATGACTATGTCTGCTCCAGTGAAACGAAGGGTAAAATGGACTCTACGACAGCCAAGGCTATGATTTTTTGAAGTTACAGCTGGAATTACAAGCTACTGTACTCTGCTCACCGAGATTCACATTTTGTTATCTTGTTGCCTTTATTAAATTGTTAACGTTATTTCCCAACCCAGGAAAAAAAAAAAATCGAATACAGTAGTTATCACCGACTAAAAAAAAAAAAAAACAAACTCTTTCTGTAGCCCCTATGGTTTGTACACACGTAGCATGCTAACATCGCTTTTTTCATTTCTTTAATGTGATTAATAAAATGTATCGTTAATTTTATTTTAAATATATGGTGCTTGCTTGTAACTTACAATACCGAGTGCAGTAACAGTCTCGGGTCCAAACCGTCAGCTGAGTGTACTATTTACATCCTCGCTAGATGGCCTTCATTATACGATTAAATACTGATAAAAAACAATCAAACTGCTGCTGATGTTGGCTCCTACAGCTCTGTGCAACCGGCACGGCAAAGCAACAATGATGATTTTGTTTTTTTTTAAATAAGGAACCAAGATTTAAATTAACTTTTGCAATTGAAACAAAACTGAAACTTTAAGAACATAAGAACATAAGAAAGTTTACAAACGAGAGGAGGCCATTCAGCCCATCTTGCTCGTTTGGTTGTTAGTAGCTTATTGATCCCAGAATCTCATCAAGCAGCTTCTTGAAGGATCCCAGGGTGTCAGCTTCAACAACATTACTGGGGAGTTGGTTCCAGACCCTCACAATTCTCTGTGTAAAAAAGTGCCTCCTATTTTCTGTTCTGAATGCCCCTTTATCTAATCTCCATTTATGACCCCTGGTCCTTTTTTTCTTTTTCAAGTCAAAGAAGTCCCCGGGTTGACATTGTCTATACCTTTTAGGATTTTGAATGTTTGAATCAGATCGCCGTAGTCTTCTTTTTGTTCAAGACTGAATAGATTCAATTCTTTTAGCCTGTCTGCACAACGACATGCCTTTTAAACCTGGGATAATTCTGGTTGCTCTTCTTTGCACTCTTTCTAGAGCAGCAATATCCTTTTTAACGAGGTGACCAGAACTGAACACAATATTCTAGGTGAGGTCTTACTAATGCATTGTAGAGTTTTAACATTACTTCCCTTGATTTAAATTCAACACTTCTCACAATATATCCAAGCATCTTGTTAGCCTTTTTTATAGCTTCCCACATTGTCTAGATGAAGACATTTCTGAGTCAACATAAACTCCTAGGTCTTTTTTCATAGTTCCTTCTTCAATTTCACTATCTCCCATATGATATTTATAATGAACATTTTATTGCATGCAATACTTTACACTTTTCTCTATTAAATTTCATTTGCCATGTGTCTGCCCAATTTTGAATGCGGTCTAGATCATTTTGAATGACCTTTGCTGCTTCAACAGTGTCTGCCACTCCTCCTATTTTTGTGTCGTCTGCAAATTTAACGAGTTTGCTTACTATATCAGAGTCTAAATCATTAATGTAGATTAGGAATAGCAGAGGACCTAATACTGATCCCTGTGGTACACCACTGGTTACCTCACTCCATTTCGAGGTTTCTCCTCTAATCAGTACTTTCTGTTTTCTACCTGTTAACCACTCCCTAATCCATGTGCATGCAATTCCTTGAATCCCTACTGCGTTCAGTTTGAGAATTAATCTTTTTATGGGACTTTGTCAAAAGCTTTCTGGAAATCTAAATAGACCATGTCGTATGCTTTGCAGTTGTCCATTTTCAATGTTGCATCCTCAAAAAAGTCATGAAGGTTAGTTAGACATGATCTCCCTTTCCTAAAACCATGCTGGCTGTCACCCAGGATATTGTTACCATATAGGTAATTTTCCATTTTGGATCTTATTATAGTTTCCATAAGTTTACATATAATAGAAGTCAGGCTTATTGGTCTGTAGTTACCTGGTTCAGTTTTGTCTCCCTTTTTTGTGGATCGGTATTACGTTTGCTATTTTCCAGTCTGTCGGTACAACCCTGTGTCAAGAGACTGTTGCATGATCTTGGTTAGCGGCTTGTAAATAACTTCTTTCATTTCTTTGAGTACTATTGGGAGGATCTCATCTGGCCCAGGGGATTTGTTTATTTTAAGAGCTCCTAGTCCCTTTAACACTTCTGCCTCTGTTATGCTAAAGTTATTTAAAACTGGATAGGAACAGGTCGACATGTGGGGCATGTTGTCCGTGTCCTCCTTTGTAAAAAAATCTGTGAAAAGTAATCATTTAAAATATTTGCTGTTTTTTTTTTTCTTCATGTATGATTTTGCCATTTGTGTCTCTTAGACATTTAACCTCCTCTTTGAATGTTCTCTTGCTGTTATAATATTGGAAAAACATTTTGGAATTGGTTTTAGCCCCTTAGCAATATTGATTTCTATCTCTCTCTTGGCCTTTCTAACTTCCTTTTTTGACTTGTGTTTGCAGTTCCAAGTACTCTTTCTGTGTGCTTTGTTTTTGGTCCCTTTAAACGCTCTGTAAAGTGCCTTTTTCGCTGAATATTTTTTTTTTAATTGATCTATTAAACCATTTTGGCCATTTTGTTTTAGATTTAGATTTGTCTACTTTTGGGATGTAATTGTTTTGTGCCTCTAGTACTACATTTTTAAAAGACAGCCACCCTTTTTCTGTGGATGTTTTCTCTATTTTACTCCAATCTACTTCTGTTAGTCTCCGTTTCATACCTTCATAGTTTGCTTTTCTAAAATTGTAAACCTTAGCTTTAGTCATTACTTTTGGGGTTTTAAAAATATTTCAAATGAGACCATGTTGTGGTCTGAGTTTGCCAATGGCTCTCTGACCTCTGTTTTAGTTATTCTGTCTTCATTATTTGAAAAAGACTAAATCAAGGCATGCCTCCCCTCTAGTCGGTGCCTTGACAAATTGCGTTAGGAAGCAGTCATTTGTCATTTCCACCATTTCAATTTCGTCCGTCGTGCTCCCCCCATTGGGTTTCCCCATTTTATATGGGGAAGTTGAAATCCCCATTAGTATGGCTTCTCCTTTTCTACACGCATTTCTAATGTCATTGTACAACAGATTATTTTGCTCAGCGTCTGAATTTGGCGGTCTATAGCATGCTCCTATTATTATGCCCTTTGAATTTGTGTCCATTATTCTGACCCATATTGATTCTGCATTGTTTTCTTTGTCCTGATTTAACACCTGGGCTTCAAGGCTATTTCTTATGTATACGCTACCCCTCCGCCTCTTCTGTCCTGCCTGTCTTTCCTATACAGTGTGTACCCACTGATATTATATTCGTCTCCATCACTCTCAGACAACCAAGTTTCTGTAACACCTATCACATCGTAGTTACTTGTTAGTGCAGTAGCTTCAAGTTCTAACATTTTGTTTCTGAGACTTCTAGCATTAAGATAAATACATTTAATAGTGGTCTTACCTGAGTTGTTGCCCTTGTTTTGATGTAGTCTCCTTCTGTTTTTTTGTTTTCTCCCCCTTCCTTTCTAGTTTAAATGCTTCTGTACCGCCTGAAGGATCCTTTCTTTAAAGTAGATTGGTTCCCTTTCTGTTTAAGTGCAGTCCGTCCCACCTGTATAGATAGTCCTTGTTGTAGAAAGTGCTCCAATGTTCAAGAAAGGTGAAGCCTTCCTGTGTAAAACGATTTCAGCCATGCATTTTGATTTTGTATTTCCAGCTGTCCATATGGTCCTTTGCAAGGCGCCGGCAGTATCCCAGAAAATACCACAGTTTTGGTCTTGTCTTTTAATTTCCTTCCTAGCTCTCTGAATTTGTTCTGCAGGGATCTTGGCCTGTCTCTTTGATGCGCTTTTATTTGGGGGTGGGGGGGGGGGGGTTGTACTGTGGTTTTAAACAAATAGGATACAGCCAGAATACTGGATGCAGCCACAGATAGGTACTGGACTTGTAATTCAACTTTTATTCACAATCTCATTGCTGTTATTATTATTATTATTATTATTATTATTATTATTATTAGTGGTAGTAGTGACAAATACTGTAATCATAAAGACAATCAAAGAATAAAAACAGTACTAATATTAATAATTTAGCTAATGCCTTTACCCACAGTGACTTCCTTAACTTACTCCAGCAGCTTGTTCGTTTTGGATTGTCCTTTTACTATAGCGAACAAAAGGCTTTGGACCCAAACAGGGTTGTTCTAGTGAGGGTGTGCTGTATTTAGTATTTGACCTGTATGTTTAATATACCACACTTGCACATTTTAATCTGTAATGCGTGCACATTTGTTATTTAATTTTTGTTATTTTTCTCCTCCCATAGTGTTCAATATTTAACAGAGGGTATGAAGAAGTTTGGATCAGAATCCAATCTCATCCCTTACAAAAAAAGAATATACTGCAAGTATACTTTGCCAAAATTGTCTGGTTTTAGTATCCTATTGGTCACATAATACTATCCTATTTTGGCATAAGTATACTTGCAGTATATAACTTTTTATATTCTCTTTGTAAATAATACAACGTAGTTCTCAAATATTGGGCATTTCTTAGATTGTATCTTCTCTTTTGCATACCTGCATTGTCTCTTGCTAGATATGCACTCCAGATTCTAACAAATACTTTTAGAAAACCAGGAGCAACTTCTGCTCTGGATCAAAAAGCTATAATGCTCTGCGGCTGCCCGCCTATGTGGATAACTATTGAAAAACTAGCAGAAACTAACTTAAACACAAGTCTGGGAAAAACAAATGGATGTCTAGAAAAAGTATGGAAAAAGTATGGAATTGTGATGTTGAAAAAGTGTATGAACCCTGATAACAGCTTTCTTTGACCTGATGAGTTCCAGATGTAATGTTTTAGCTGCCATCACATTTCTGTGGAATCTTTAGACTTTTTGTCTATATGAGCCTTTATATTTGGTTCTTTCTTTGTGTGCGTGCGTGTCTGTCTCTGTCTGTGTGTGTGTGTGGTTGTGTGTGTTCGTGTCTGTGTGTGGTTGTGTGTGTGTTTGTGTCTGTATGTTCGTGTCTGTGGTTGTGTTTCTTTCACTGTGTGTGTGTGTGTTCGTGTCTGTGTGTTTGTGTTTCTCTCACTGTGTGTGTCTGCGTATATCTGTGTGTGTTCGTGTTCGTGTTTGTGTCTGTGGTTGTGTTTCTCTCACTGTGTTCCTCTCCAGGCGTCCCCAGTCTGTTCATGGTGGAGACGGTGGACTCGGTGAAGCTGGCTGACCGGCTGAACAGCTCCTGGCAAAATCTGCGGGCGAATGCACAGCGGCTAAAGATCATGGTTCAAATCAACACGAGTGGAGAGGACAGTAAGTGAGGGGGGTTCTGGGGGAGGGGGGCGCTGTGTTTTTTTGTTATTAACAACACATATTCGTTTTTGAGCTCCCAGCAATCTGGAGGTGCTGTTTCTAGGATTTTAAGTATTAGGGTGACCCTCCCTGTAAGACAATTTAAGATGTGATATACTTAGTTTTAAATTGGGGAAACTGCCCTTACCTTGTGTGTGTGTGTGTGTGTGTGTGTGTGAGTGTTTCTGTTTGAGCCTGTGTATTTGCCTATGATTCTGCCTTTATTTGTGTTTCTTGTAGGTAAGCACGGTCTGCCCCCTGGTGACACAGTGGCGGCAGTGCAGCACATTGTGTCTCGATGCACCGCCCTTGAGTTTGTGGGCCTCATGACGATTGGACGGTACGGCTATGACCTCAGCGAGGGGCCCAACCCTGACTTCCAGGTAGACGCCCCCTTCCCCTTTCTCGCTCTCTTTCTCCCTCTCTCGCTCTCTCTCCGTCTCTCTGGTTGTAACTAGTTTCTTGCTGGTTTTCCCTGCAGATGCTCCTCTCTCGACGGAAGGAGGTGTGTGAGACGCTGAAGATGCCGTACGAGCAGGTGGAGCTCAGCATGGGCATGTCGACGGACTTCGAACACGTGGTGAGCGACTCTCTGTCTCTGTCCGTTTCACTTTTGGTTATACAAGTATTGCCAAGTTAGTTAGCAGCAGAGATGTAAATAAGACACCCTATTGCATAGCAGTATTATCCACTCCAGGTTTTACTAGGAGTTTAATAAGGCACACCTGAGCTTTTTACCTAAACACTGTGGCTAATCAAGCTGGTAGTAAAACCTGGAATGGGTGAAACTGCTGTGCAATAGGAGTCGTATTTCCATCCCTGGACAAATTATTATTATTATTATTATTATTATTATTATTATTATTATTATTATTATTTATTTCTTAGCAGACGCCCTTATCCAGGGCGACTTACAATCGTAAGCAAATACATTTCAAGTATCACAGTACAAGTAATAATACAATTAAGAGCAAGATAAATACAATGACTTTGGTTCAAGCAAGTACAAGTGTGACAAAATACAATTCAATAATACAGCAGATAACAGTGTCAGTGATAGTTACATCAGGATATGATTAAATACAAAATACTACAGATTAAACACTTGGCAGATTACAGTACTCTGAAGTACAGGATTAAATGCAGTAAAATAGGGGGCAGATAAGAGCAAGTAAAGAGCATTTAAGGAAGAGTGATAAGTGTCCCAGGGGAAAACAGGAGTTCTACAGGTGCTGTCTGAAGAGGTGAGTCTTAAGGAGGCGCCGGAATGTGGTCAAGGACTGGGCAGTCCTGACATCTGTAGGAAGGTCATTCCACCACTGCGGAGCAAGAGTGGAGAAGGAGCGGGCTCTGGAGGAGCATAGAGGAGGTAGAGCCAGTCTTCTAGTGCAGGCGGAGCGGAGAGGTCGAGTGGGGGTGTAGGGAGAGATGAGGGTCTGGAGGTAGCTGGGTGCAGTCTGGTCAAGGCATCTGTAGGCTAGTACAAGAGTCTTGAACTGGATGCGAGCGGTGATCGGGGGCCAGTGGAGTGAGCGGACAATGCGGCTGGTGGAGTTGAAAGGTCACAATGTCACGTGATCCGAATGGAAGGAAGTTCAGGCTCGGCACGTGGGGTTCTCCAGGCAAGCGTGAATTTAAAGAACAATAAGAATTCTGTATTGGAGAATCGGAACCCAGACCCTGGGCCAGCGATAAAATACCAGAAACAGTACAGGGAATGTGAAACAATAACTACACTGGCATGCACGGCAAACTCATGGGAGGGATACAGAACTCTCTAGTCTTTATATGAGGATATGTGGAAGATGCAAATGCATGATGACCCTCAGATGAATGATAACCCCTGCCTCGCCTCTCCTCTCTCAGATGAATGATAACCCCTGCCTCTCCTCTCTCAGATGAATGATAACCCCTGCCTCGCCTCTCCTCTCCTGTCTCAGATGAATGATAACCCCTGCCTCTCCTCTCCTCTCCTGTCTCAGATGAATGATAACCCCTGCCTCTCCTCTCCTCTCTCAGATGAATGATAACCCCTGCCTCTCCTCTCCTCTCTCAGATGAATGATAACCCCTGCCTCTCCTCTCCTCTCAGATGAATGATAACCCCTCCTCTCCTCTCCTCTCAGATGAATGATAACCCCTGCCTCTCCTCTCCTCTCAGATGAATGATAACCCTTGCCTCTCCTCTCCTCTCTCAGATGAATGATAACCCCTGCCTCTCCTCTCCTCTCAGATGAATGATAACCCCTGTCTCGCCTCTCCTCTCCTCTCTCAGATGAATGATAACCCCTGCCTCTCCTCTCCTCTCAGATGAATGATAACCCCTGCCTCTCCTCTCCTCTGTCAGATGAATGATAACCCCTCCTCTCCTCTCCTCTCAGATGAATGATAACCCCTGCCTCTCCTCTCCTCTCCTCTCCGATGAATGATAACCCCTGCCTCTCCTCTCCTCTCCTCTCTCAGATGAATGATAACCCCTGCCTCTCCTCTCTCTCAGATGAATGATAACTCCTGCCTCTCCTCTCCTCTCCTCTCTCAGATGAATGATAACCCCTGCCTCTCCTCTCCTCTCTCAGATGAATGATAACCCTGCCTCTCCTCTCCTCTCCTCTCAGATGAATGATAACCCCTGCCTCTCCTCTCCTCTCTCAGATGAATGATAACCCCTGCCTCTCCTCTCCTCTCCTCTCAGATGAATGATAACCCCTGCCTCGCCTCTCCTCTCTCAGATGAATGATAACCCCTGCCTCTCCTCTCCTCTCTCAGATGAATGATAACCCCTCCTCTCCTCTCCTCAGATGAATGATAACCCCTCCTCTCCTCTCCTCTCCTCTCTCAGATGAATGATAACCCCTGCCTCTCCTCTCCTCTCTCAGATGAATGATAACCCCTGCCTCGCTTCTCCTCTCCTCTCAGATGAATGATAACCCCTGCCTCTCCTCTCCTCTCCTCTCAGATGAATGATAACCTCTCCTCTCCTCTCTCAGATGAATGATAACCCCTGCCTCGCCTCTCCTCTCCTCTCTCAGATGAATGATAACCCCTGCCTCTCCTCTCCTCTCTCAGATGAATGATAACCCCTGCCTCTCCTCTCCTCTCTCAGATGAATGATAACCCCTGCCTCTCCTCTCCTCTCAGATGAATGATAACCCCTCCTCTCCTCTCCTCTCAGATGAATGATAACCCCTGCCTCTCCTCTCCTCTCAGATGAATGATAACCCTTGCCTCTCCTCTCTCAGATGAATGATAACCCCTGCCTCTCCTCTCCTCTCAGATGAATGATAACCCCTGTCTCGCCTCTCCTCTCCTCTCTCAGATGAATGATAACTCCTGCCTCTCCTCTCCTCTTCTCTCAGATGAATGATAACCTCTCCTCTCCTCTCCTCTCTCAGATGAATGATAACCCCTGCCTCTCCTCTCCTCTCCTCTCAGATGAATGATAACCCCTGCCTCGCCTCTCCTCTCCTCTCTCAGATGAATGATAACCCCTGCCTCTCCCTCCTCTCCTCTCAGATGAATGATAACCCCTGCCTCTCCTCTCCTCTCCTCTCAGATGAATGATAACCCCTGCCTCGCCTCTCCTCTCCTCTCTCAGATGAATGATAACCCCTGCCTCTCCTCTCCTCTCTCAGATGAATGATAACCCCTCCTCTCCTCTCCTCAGATGAATGATAACCCCTCCTCTCCTCTCCTCTCCTCTCTCAGATGAATGATAACCCCTGCCTCTCCTCTCCTCTCTCAGATGAATGATAACCCCTGCCTCTCCTCTCCTCTCCTCTCAGATGAATGATAACCCCTGCCTCTCCTCTCCTCTCAGATGAATGATAACCTCTCCTCTCCTCTCTCAGATGAATGATAACCCCTGCCTCGCCTCTCCTCTCTCAGATGAATGATAACCCCTGCCCTCCTCTCCTCTCTCAGATGAATGATAACCCCTGCCTCTCCTCTCCTCTCTCAGATGAATGATAACCCCTGCCTCTCCTCTCCTCTCAGATGAATGATAACCCCTGCCTCTCCTCTCCTCTCTCAGATGAATAACCCCTCCTCTCCTCTCCTCTCTCAGATGAATGATAACCCCTGCCTCTCCTCTCCTCTCTCAGATGAATGATAACCCCTGCCTCTCCTCTCCTCTCTCAGATGAATGATAACCCCTGCCTCTCCTCTCCTCTCTGATGAATGATAACCCCTCCTCTCCTCTCCTCTCTGATGAATGATAACCCCTGCCTCTCCTCTCCTCTCCTCTCTCAGATGAATGATAACCCCTGCCTCTCCTCTCCTCTCTCAGATGAATGATAACTCCTGCCTCTCCTCTCCTCTCTCAGATGAATGATAACCCCTGCCTCTCCTCTCCTCTCTCAGATGAATGATAACCCCTGCCTCTCCTCTCCTGTCTCAGATGAATAACCCCTCCTCTCCTCTCCTCTCTCAGATGAATGATAACCCCTGCCTCTCCTCTCCTCTGTCAGATGAATGATAACCCCTCCTCTCCTGTCTCTCCTGTCAGATCGAGGTCGGCTCCACTAATGTGCGGGTCGGTAGCACCATTTTTGGGGAGCGGTTTTACCCCAACACGCCCAGTCCTGAGAAGAGGTCAAAGGTCGTGGCCGAAGAGGCAGCACAGAAGCTGGATGGGCTGACAGTGAAGGAGCAGTGAGGGGGACCCCGAACCCCGAACCCAAAAACCAACATCCTCCAATTCAAGAGGCAAACAGAAACCACGCTCCTCCAACAACAGACACCCCCAAGAACCTGGATTGGTACCTCCCTGCGGTGTTGCTTGCATGAAATCGGCCAGTTCTATTGATCTAAATGGGGGGTGGGGGAGAAGAGCGACAGTCTCGGTACCACAGTTTAAGTAATTGAAGTCTATTTTTGTCTTTTAATAGTTTGTAAAAAAAAACTCCAGAGAGGCTCCTGCTTTGTTGGTTTAAACTGGAGCCTCTGTCCAGACCAATTACAATAGAACTCCCCACCTTTTTATATATTCTCCTATTTATTAATTATTTTCTTTGTGTCACGAATCCAGTGCACTGCCTATCTGATTGTGATGAAACGGGATTCGGACATTCTTTTATTTAAGTTTCTGAGTGGCAGAATCTGAGGCTGTATTTTACGCTTTTTTATTTACACCTAGAAAACCACTTTATCAAACTTAATTGTATGACTTTCTTAAGCTATTGAGAGCATCAGAATCCGAGAGTGAGAGGAGGTGCCCCTCCCCTCTGTCTTGAGCACTGTTCATCTGAAAGCTGCCGTCTGTGTGTCTGTGTGTGTAAGTCTGTTCCAGCAAACAATCAGATGCCCAGGAATCAGCGATGGCAATAAGACTCCCATTGCATAGCAGTTTGATTCACTCCTGCTTTTACTATGAGTTTAATAAGACACACCTGAGCTTGTTACCTGTACACTGTGGTTAATCAATCTTGTGTTAAAACCTGGAATGGGTGAAACTGCTATGCAACAGGAGTCTTATTCCCATCCCTGAGGAATGTTTCTGAATTGAGCTGTGCACCGATGTAAATGATTTCCCACATGTAGAGGATTGATTTAATGTAACTGATGTAAATGATTTCTCACGTGTAGAGGATTGATTTAATGCTTGTTCTTTCTGTATTAGGATTTGGTGTGTGTGCAGAGCGAGCAGATCTTAATAAAGACCACTCTCCCGATACGTATTGCGATGTGCAGGTCGTGACACAATATGTCTGTTTGAACTACATTGCAGGTCGGGGTTCATTCCTGTGTTTCAAACCAATTCCCATTCCCATGTAATCAATTCCAACACAGCATTGATTACAATTAGCAGTATTCTGTTAAAATGAGCTTCTCACAGTGGCAACACATTACTTACATTGAAGTCACTCATCTAAATTGGCTTCAAATGAAAGCAGTTGAACAATCACAGTGACGATGTCTCTAAAATATCAACTGAAATTCCTTTGATTGGAATGGGAATTGATTTTAAAAAGGAATTGGAAATGGAATTGACCCTTACTCTGCTACAGAGCTCTGCTGTACTTTTGTCTTCTATCACGACAAACCGTCCATCATGGAAAGAAAGCATCCCGAGTCATTGATACACAGTGAAGCGGGACCCCCCTAATAATCATGGGGTACAGGAATGGGCAGATTGGTTAATAGGACTCTTCTGACCACTCACTAAAATGCATCTGGTTCAGGTACACTTAGTCTAACACTTCCCTGCTGCTTCTGGAACGGTACAGAATACAACACACATGTAAGGCTGTCCGTTTAAACAGAAATACAAATCCTAACAGTGATCACTTACTGAAGATGAAATAGAAAACTAATGTGTTAACCATAATCTTTTTTTTTTACATTTCATCAAGTGCCAATAGCTTATAGTCAAGGGGGCATTTCTGAAGTCTTTCAAATCTGTCAGTGAGTTGACACAGTTAACCTAAACTATTACTTTTAGTGCAGTACAGAAGCCAGGACAAAAGGACACAGTGGAGATAGACCTGGGAGATGCTTGATATTCTGTGTGAAAAGGAAGTGGGTCGTTTGGGGATAAATACAGATGGTAAAACACGTGTTACTGGAAGTACAGTTTATGCTATTAAAAGGTTCATTCTGTTTAATTACATTCAATGTAGACTCACCTATAGGGTGCCAACACGCCCAGTCCTGAGAAGAGGTCAAAGGTCGTGGCCGAAGAGGCAGCACAGAAGCTGGATGGGCTGACAGTGAAGGAGCAGTGAGGGGGACCCCGAACCCCGAACCCCAAAAACCAACATCCTCCAATTCAAGAGGCAAACAGAAACCACGCTCCTCCAACAACAGACACCCCCAAGAACCTGGATTGGTACCTCCCTGCGGTGTTGCTTGCATGAAATCGGCCAGTTCTATTGATCTAAATGGGGGGTGGGGGAGAAGAGCGACAGTCTCGGTACCACAGTTTAAGTAATTGAAGTCTATTTTTGTCTTTTAATAGTTTGTAAAAAAAAACTCCAGAGAGGCTCCTGCTTTGTTGGTTTAAACTGGAGCCTCTGTCCAGACCAATTACAATAGAACTCCCCCACCTTTTATATATTCTCCTATTTATTAATTATTTTCTTTGTGTCACGAATCCAGTGCACTGCCTATCTGATTGTGATGAAACGGGATTCGGACATTCTTTTATTTAAGTTTCTGAGTGGCAGAATCTGAGGCTGTATTTTACGCTTTTTTATTTACACCTAGAAAACCACTTTATCAAACTTAATTGTATGACTTTCTTAAGCTATTGAGAGCATCAGAATCCGAGAGTGAGAGGAGGTGCCCCTCCCCTCTGTCTTGAGCACTGTTCATCTGAAAGCTGCCGTCTGTGTCTGTGTGTCTGTGTGTGTAAGTCTGTTCCAGCAAACAATCAGATGCCCAGGAATCAGCGATGGCAATAAGACTCCCATTGCATAGCAGTTTGATTCACTCCTGCTTTTACTATGAGTTTAAGACACACCTGAGCTTGTTACCTGTACACTGTGGTTAATCAATCTTGTGTTAAAACCTGGAATGGGTGAAACTGCTGTGCAACGGGAGTCTTATTCCCATCCCTGAGGAATGTTTCTGAATTGAGCTGTGCACCGATGTAAATGATTTCCCACGTGTAGAGGATTGATTTAATGTAACTGATGTAAATGATTTCCCATGTGTAGAGGATTGATTTAATGCTTGTTCTTTCTGTATTAGGATTTGGTGTGTGTGCAAATGAGCAGATCTTAATAAAGACCACTTGTTCTCCTGTATTAGGATTTGGTGTGTGTGTGCATGTGCAGATTTCAATAAAAACCACACAATATGTCTGTTTGAACTACAGTGCAGGTTGGGGTTCATTCCTTGGTTTCAAACCAATTTCCATTCCCATGTAATCAATTCCAACACAGCATTGATTACAATTAGCAGTATTCTGTTAAAATGAGCTTCTCACAGTGGCAACACATTACTTACATTGAAGTCACTCATCTAAATTGGCTTCAAATGAAAGCAGTTGAACAATCACAGTGACGATGTCTCTAAAATATCAACTGAAATTCCTTTGATTGGAATGGGAATTGATTTTAAAAAGGAATTGGAAATGGAATTGACCCTGACTCTGCTACAGAGCTCTGCTGTACTTTTGTCTTCTATCACGACAAACCGTCCATCATGGAAAGAAAGCATCCCGAGTCATTGATACACAGTGAAGCGGGACCCCCCTAATAATCATGGGGTACAGGAATGGGCAGATTGGTTAATAGGACTCTTCTGACCACTCACTAAAATGCATCTGGTTCAGGTACACTTAGTCTAACACTTCCCTGCTGCTTCTGGAACGGTACAGAATACAACACACATGTAAGGCTGTCCGTTTAAACAGAAATACAAATCCTAAGTGATCACTTACTGAAGATGAAATAGAAAACTAATGTGTTAACCATAATCTTTCTTTTTTTACATTTCATCAAGTGCCAATGTAGCTTATAGTCAAGGGGGCATTTCTGAAGTCTTTCAAATCCCCGAGTGAGTTGACACAGTTAACCTAAACTATTACTTTTAGTGCAGTACAGAAGCCAGGACAAAAGGACACAGTGGAGATAGACCTGGGAGATGCTTGATATTCTGTGTGAAAAGGAAGTGGGTCGTTTGGGGATAAATACAGATGGTAAAACACGTGTTACTGGAAGTACAGTTTATGCTATTAAAAGGTTCATTCTGTTTAATTACATTCAATGTAGACTCACCTATAGGGTGCCAACAAAGAAAATGTAACTGCCATTGTAGTACTGGTATGTGCCCACCAGATGACGCTAATGGGCACACTAAAAAAAAAAAAATCAAATAAAATGTACAGTAAATAAAAACCTATTTTAATGAGTTGTTTTCTTTCTATTTTTTTTCTTCTTCTCAACTGCATTTAATCCCTGCTGATGTGTCTGTGTGTCTATATAGGGCTGGAAATAAGAGCCATTGCATTGCAGGTAAACTATTCCAGCTTCACTGTAGCCTTGATGCTTACATGGTGGCTGCTAGTAAAGTAATTGTTGCTAATTCTTACCTGGTTTGCACTTCCACTGGCTACATGGGTCACAAATGCGATGTCAAGCATGTATTTTCATTCTGAAACTTTAAGTTAAAGGAAGTTTAATTTTAGTTTTGCCTTTTTTCCAGGAAGTATGTTATGCTTGCACTTCCTGGGTCGTTTCACCTCAGCAATGTGTTCTGGGTCATAGCATGTCACCTGCTGGATAACAAGTAAAGCAGCTGATTGGTTGTTGACAGGGAAGAAGCCATTGAAGGGGTGGGAAGCATCTCACCCTCCAGATGACCAAGGAAGTGACAATCTGTCTGAAATCATTGACAGCTAACAGGATTCTTCAACAAGTGTGGTACCAGATACCGTGTTTAAAATAAAAAGAAGATTATTTTAATCTGGTGCTCTGGATGTGCACACAGGTAAGATTCATGGGGTTATTGTGTGTGCTGGTTCCTTTAAGGCACCCAGTAATCCCTGGAGTGACTCACTGCTGTTCAGCAGCAGGCCGTCTGTGAGGCACACTGCTCTCTTCTTTATGTGTTCTGGTCTTAACAGGGTCAGATTTTGTTTCACATTTTTTATTTTTAAAAGCAATATTGAACTTGAATGGTTTCCAGATTTCCGCATGGAAAATGTTTGCTCATGGAAATTATTACAAGGAATCCGTCTCAAATCCAAAAACCAGTTCCAAAATCTCTCTCAAAGTATATGCAGATATTATAGTGTGTTTTGGGTCTTTATCAAAGAAACGGGGATCATTAAGCTCTGATCGTGTCTGTCTGTCACACTCTACATGGTGAACTCTGGAACTGCCACCAAACTTCCATCCCACTCTCCTAGTCTGCTCTAGATTGGGGTGGATTGCATTTGGATAGAATCCGATTCATGCTTGATTTTATACAAAGCTTTTTTACATTTCCGGTACTGTGTGATAATTACGCGATTATAAGGACCCTCAGTATGTGCGTCCCCTGGTTCCAATGTGACTGACGATGAGCAGAATGAATCGCTGCAGTGCAAGTCGAATGATTCAGGCGCTCATGCACATTCATCAGACGGGAACCAAAGGTATGTTTTTGTTTTCAAATAATAAATATGCAGCATATTTTGTACTTTAAAATGTTAAGCAGAACCATATGCAAAAACCTTCTGCTTTCCTTTCCTGCCTCTAACAAAATGGCTGCATTCATTGTAGGGGTGTTTAGAGTTTACCCTGCTCCCCTGTGCTGTACCCTGCTTCCCTGTGCTGTACCCTGCTTCCCTGTGCTGTACCCCAATTCTGTACCCTGCACCCCTGTGCTGTACCCTCATAGTAAAACCAGGAATGGATCAAACTGCTGTACAATGGGAGTCTTATTTCCATTCCTGTTAATTCACAATATATCACACAAGAGCAGCTAAGAGGTAAACGCAGTATATTTTTCACATAAACCATCAATCTTGAAAAACTTTGAGTAGAAGAACTTTCCACTGGAATACAAATACTGCAGTGTGTTTTTCATTATTATTTTTTTTTAAATTGGACCTAAAATAAGTGATTTATGTAAGTGAGTTTAAACAGGGAGTGTTATCCAGCAGACCCGTGTCTGTGATGCAAAGATCATGCCAGGGACTGGCTCCTGATAAAATAACGATAGAGGGCTGTTAGTTTGAGGTTGTTTTTTTTTTTTTTTTGACTCGGGAGGCGAAGATAAACTCTGCAGACTCACTGGGCCACCTCAGACTGTGCTGCGCTCACCACCCTCCCTCCCCAGGGGGGGTGGGGGGTCCCACGGTCGGTTGTTAGCCTGGTTCTCCAGACTATAGAGGCATCTGAGGGGCGGGGGGTACATTGTGGTTCTTGCAGTCTGAGGGGGGTGGGGTACATTGTGGTTCTTGCGGTCAGAGGGGTAGGGGGCTGGCTCGTGCTAAAAGAAGGAGCCCTATTAAAGCCAACCCTTTGAAATAGTATACTTTTACTGACACTTGCAACGCTATCGCTTTCATTGAGATCCCTTTTTTTTTGGCTTCTTATCTATATTCTGTATTATATAAAGCTGCATCTCCCTGTCACAAGCAGATCAGACACACTTGGGTAGCGGGAGCTCGCTTGGCAGGTGCTTCTCTGAGCCAGCTTTAGTTCAGTGAGACAAAACTGCACAGCTTTGAGCTGAGATGTGAAGATGTTCTCCATGGGTAACATATGTTTCTGTTTGCTTGTCCTGATCTAACCCAGACTTCTACACACACAAACAATCTATGTTATACATGGATCTAGGGTCGAAGATATCTGTTGTTTTACCCATACAGCCCAATGTTACAGCCAGGAGGGCACTATAGTCCGGTTTCAAGAGTTATTTCTATTCTATTGCATAGCACTTTCACCCATTCCAGGTTTTACTACAAGCTTGTTTAGCCACAGTATATAAGCTGAGTTGTGTCTTACTAAACTTGTAGCAAAACAAGGATTCAATCAAACTGCTCTGCAATGGGAGGCTTATTGCCATCCCTGCCTGTACAGAATACTGGATAAGATGCTGTACGATACAAGCTGATCTCCAATTTTTGTTTTTTCAGTCAATTTGGAGTAAATCACTCTGAGTCCAGCCCTGTGTGTCAGTGTGCTTGTGTTCAGTCATTTACACACAGCTGCTGCTGATGAGGATGATAAACATGGGTCAGTCAGTGCTCTTGACAGCTGCTTTTCTCTCTCCCTCTCTGCCTCTCTTCTCCTTCTCTCCCCATCGTTAGAGGTTTGCGAGCAGGGGTACAATGAATCTTTCATACTCTCGCCCCGTCCGGCACACACGCTCCCCCATCCCACCCCCACCCCCACTCCCCATGAGCCCTATTACTCAAAACCAAACTGACTTCAAAGAGAGGCCACGAGGGAGCACAGTGTGGGGACCAGCCACCAGGGGGAGCTTCAGCAGAGGTGTAGACTTGAGATGCCAGAGCTGGGGTTCAGCCCTGGTACTGCAAAAGAACCTTATGACAGTTTATCCCAGTCATTTGTGCAGTTACACTTTGATATGCTTTTAGTGTAGTAAGCAGGGGAGCAGGGTACAGCACTGGGGTACAGCACAGGGAAGCAGGGTACAGCACCGGAGTACAACACAGGGAAGCAGGGTACAGCACTGGGGTACAGCACAGGGGAGCAGGGTACAGCACTGGGGTACAGCACAGGGAAGCAGGGTACAGCACAAGGGAGGGTACAGCAGATATGTAGGTGCAAGACACATGATAGTTTCAACTGCACAATAATCAGAAGAGTGAACATTGTAGAGAAGTCATTTTTAAATTGGGCCAGGTCTACTATTGTTCCCCTGACTATTTACAAAAAAACATTGCATTGCATGCTGTATGTCTGCAACTGAAAGAGCCCGTCCCAGCGGAGCTCCTGGGAGTTAACAGTTCAACAGGAAGCTCTCTGATTTGTCTGAATTGAGACTCTTGCCTCAGCAGAGAGGGGAATTCGGGGCCGAGAGGCTGATTCAGCAGAACAGCGACCTGCCAAAACAAGATCCAAACTGGAGCACATGCACACACACACACACTCGCACACACAAACACACTCACTGAACACTGAGTGACACACTGACGTGATCCCAGTAACTCCCAGCTGTTGCTGAAGTGTGACTGGGGTTGGGTTTGGGATGGGGGTGGAGAGTTTGTGGGTAGCTCACCCCCTCGTCCCACCTGGAATTTGATCCAGATGTTTGCGGCGTGAGCACCAGCCTGGCTGCAGCTCTAACGGCTACACAAAAAAAAAGTTGGAATCACATTAAAGCTCGTCTGGATGCCATTAAGTACAATTGATGTAATGTGCAGTTTGGGACGTGACATTTGAATGGAAACTGAGCCAGATATACAAGCAGCAGAGAGAGAGGGAGACAGAGGGAAGGAGAGACTAAACAGCATGCTAAACAGCTTTCAGTACAAACAACACCAGTACAATAAAGAAGGAATCATTCTGGCTGTACAAAATTTAAACAACATATTTGAAAAATTGGCAATAAAATCAAAACTAAAAAAAAAACATGAAAAAAACAAACCCAAAAAACAAACCCAAAGAAAAATGGTTCGACAGCAAACGTGCATCAGCTAGAAAGCACCTGAAACACAGGGAGACCGAAACACAGGGAGCCCAGTCATAAGGAACTACGTCTCAGCTACCACCAGGCTCTAAAGCAATACAAACACCTCCTCAATAAGAAAAAGGAACAGTACATGTCCAAAGAACTGACCCAAACTGAAGAAGCAATTAACCAAAACTCATCTTGGGAATTGTGGAAAAAATTAAACACCTCATGACAGAAAAAAATCCAAATCCAAAATGGCAATATTTGGAAAAACTATTTTGAAGAACTCTACCAAAAAATAGAAACCAATAAACTAAATTCAAATCAGACCTCAATATTATTATTTATTTCTTAGCAGATGCCCTTATCCAGGGAGACTTACAATTGTTACAAGATAACACATTATTTTTACATACAATTACCCATTTTTACAGTTGGGTTTTTACTGGAGCAATCTAGGTAAAGTACCTTGCTCAAGGGTACAGCAACAGTGTCCCCCACCTGGGATTGAACCCACGACCCTCCAGTCAAGAGTCCAGAGCCCTAACCACTACTCCACACTGCTGCCCTGTCAATACATAAACAATTAAAAGAATTAGAAACAACACTCAAAGATAACCAAAACCCATTGGACACCCCAAAACACACTGCTAGAGCTCAAAAAGAATCTGCAGATCCTCAAGCCCAGGAGAGCCTGCGGGCCCGACAGCATCAGTACTGAGATGCTCAAACACAGCAGCCCTAAGCCCTCCTCAAACTCTTCAACCTAGTCCTGAGAGCTGGGTGTGTTCCTGGGATCTGGAATTAAGGCCTCATTACCCCCATATATAAAAGTAGAGACAAATTCGACCCCAGTAACTACCGAGGCATCTGTGTGAGCAGAAACCTGGGGAAGGTGTTCGACAGTATCATTAACGCCCAGATACTGGCCTTCCTTACCAAACACAGTGTCTTGAGTAAGAGTCAGATTGGATTTCTACCAAAACACCGTACTTCTGACCATGTTTACACCCTACACACCCTAATAAACAAACACCATAATAAAGGAAAAATATTTGCCTGCTTTATACATTTTAAAAAGGCATTTGATTTAATTTGGCACAAAGGACTATTTAATAAACTTCTTCAAAGTGGTGTAGGGGGTAAAGTCTATGACATCATAAAATCGATGTACTCAGAAAATAAATGCAGTGTTAAAATTGGTAACAAAAGAACAGAATTCTTCACACAGGGGCGTGGAATGAGACAGACTGCAGTCTGAGTCCAACGCTGTTCAACATCTACATCAACGAGCTGGCCACAGTGCTGGAGCGGTCTGCAGCCCCGGGCCTCACTCTACACGACACACAAATTAAATTCCTGCTCTTCACAGATGATCTGGTCCTGCTGTCCCCCACAGAGCAGAGCCTGTCACTGCTAGAGCAGTACTGTCAGACCTGGGCACTGACAGTAAATCTGGACAAAACCAGAGTTATGGTCTTCCAGAAAAAAGCCAGATCACAGGGAAACAGGAACCGCTTCACTCTGGGCAACACCACCCTGGAACACACCACTAGCTATGTTTATCTGGGTCTGACCATCAGCGCGTCAGGGAGCTTCAATATGGCTATAAACACATTGAGGGAAAAAGCACGCAGAGTCTACTATGCCATAAAGAAAACACTTTACAAATATAACCACCCAATAAAGACCTGGCTAAAAATCTCTGATAGTGTTATCCAACCAATCCTTCTTTATGGCAGCGAAATACGGGGCCCGCTTTCAAAATGTAATTACAAAACATGGAGGGATAAAAGTCAGATTGAAACTTTCCATTTAGAACCAAATTACAGCAATAACACTGAAACAAATTGATCTCAATAATAAAATGACATACCTTAGAACATAAGAACATAAGAAAGTTTACAAACGAGAGGAGGCCATTCAGCCCATCTTGCTCATTTGGTTGTTAGTAGCTTATTGATCCCAGAATCTCATCAAGCAGCTTCTTGAAGGATCCCAGGGTGTCCGCTTCAACAACATTACTGGGGAGTTGGTTCCAGACCCTCACAATTCTCTGTGTAAAAAAGTGCCTCCTATTTTCTGTTCTGAATGCCCCTTTATCTAATCTCCATTTGTGACCCCTGGTCCTTGTTTCTTTTTTCAGGTCAAAAAAGTCCCCTGGGTCGACATTGTCTATACCTTTTAGGCTTTTGAGCATTGGCATAATGAAACAAAATTAATTAACAAATTGGAATGCTATGGGGCCCTGAACAGAGACTTTACCTTGGCACAGTATCTTGTCAGGGTAAAAGATCCCAAACAAAGACAAACTATAACCAAGTACAGACTCAGTGACCACAGCCTGGCCATCGAAACAGGCCGCCATAAAAAGAGCTGGCTGGCCAGACAGAACAGGCTGTGCAGTCACTGTGAGCGGGGGGAAGTCGAAACAGAGGCGCACTTCCTGCTGTCCTGCTCCAGATACTGCCAAATAAGGGGCACATACCTCCCTAAATTCTCGAGTCAGTTGACCCAGTTTCCACACCTGCCTGACCCTGAGAAACTGCAGATCCTGCTGGGAGAGGAGGCTCTGACTGCAGAGCTAGCAGCCCAGGACAGTGTGGAGACATTCAATACAACTGCACTGTTCATTGTTAAATGAGACGGGGGGGCGGGTATATCGTTCACATTCTGTTTAGAAGGAAGGGGGGGGTTGATATTGTGTGTTATTAACATTGTATTGTATTTTATGTAACATGTGTGTTGAAATGCTTTGGCAACACTGGATCACTCCTGTCATGCTAATAAAGCCAGTTTGAATTTGAATTTGAATTTGAGAGAGAGAAAGAGAAAGAGAGGGAGAGAGGAGAGGGTCCAGCACGTTTTTTATATCAAGCATCTCCTTTGAAATCTCTTCTCTTGCCGGGACCCCCTTGTTAATGAGATGTATATCTGAAGGGTTCGATCCTGGCTAAATAAATACATTTAAGAATTTCAAAAGATTTCGAGAGGGAGAGAGAATACAGCACCTCTTCAAGCAGAGACAGACTTTGTGCTGAACTGACATTGACACGGTGCAGCCATCGGAAATGTCTTTGGATCAGATAGCTTGTATCATGTGACTTGTATCAAAGGACATGATGTCATTAAAAATAAATAGCTACTCTGCTTCTTGTATTTAACTGTATATTATATATATAGCACAGGGTGCTGGAAGAACATGGGGATTTTGACTCACTCTGACCTCTCGTTGATTGGGCCTCAGCTTGTATCGTACAGCACCTTATAGGACATCCTGTATAGACAGGGAAAGGGATAAGGCTCCCATTGCTTAGCAGTTTGATCCAATCCTGGCAGTAAGACTACAGCGGCTCAGTTTATACAGTACATGAAAGAGTACAGAGAATTCAAAAACTGCAAACAGCTCTCTATACGAGGAGAATCAGGATCCAACAGGAAATTAATCAATCACTAGAAATACTTAATGAAGAAGAAAAGCAATTAATGGACTAAATATTTCAATAATTAACAAAATAAAATTGATTATCCAACACACACACACACACACACACATATATATATACACACTACCGTTCAAAAGTTTTAGAACACCTCCATTTTTCCAGTTTTTATTGAAATTTACTTAGTTTAATGTCTCAATGTACTCTGAAATTAAAGCATAGAACAAATAAACAATTGGAGATAAAAAAGAAATCATGGAATCGTTTTGTTTAACAAAATTTAATCTAAATTTTTGACTCATCAAAGTAGCCACCTTTTGCAGATATAACAGCCGAACACACTCGTGGCATTCTTTCTACAATGGAAATCAAATATTGTTCGGAAAGTTCTTCCCAACACTGTTGCAGAAGTTCCCACAAATGTGTTGCACTTGTAGGTTGCTTTGTTTTCACCCTTCTGTCCAGTTCATCCCAAACCAGCTCGATGGGGTTTAAGTCTGGAGACTGTGCTGGCCATTCCATGATTTGAAGCCTACCGTCTTGTTCTTTTCTTCTAAGGTAGTTCTGACATAGCCTGGAGGTATGTTTTGGGTCATTATCTTGCTGTAGGATGAACCCCTGACCAACTAGGCGTATACCAGAGGGTATTGCATGGCGCTGCAAAATGCTGTGGTAGCAGTTTTGGTTCAGGGTGCCGCTCACTCTGTGCAAGTCGCCGACTCTGGATCCAGCAAAGGAGCCCCAGACCATCACGCTTCCTCCTTCATGTTTGACAGTTGGTGTCACACACCGAGGAACCATCCTTTCGCCTACTCGATGGCGTACAAAAACCCTGCGTGATGAACCGAAGATTTCAAATTTTGATTCATCGGTCCATAAGACCTTCTTCCAGTCTTCAGTAGTCCACTGGCGGTGCTTCGTGGCCCAGGCAAGCCTCTTTTTCTTATTTTGCCATCTTAGCAATGGCTTTCTTACTGCCACTCGACCTGTCAAACCTGCAGCTCAAAGTCTTCTCTTCACAGTTGAAACTGAGACTTGCTTACTTCGACCAGTGTTAAGCTGTGCTTGAAGCTGTTGTCCTGTGAGCCGCCTATCACGCAAGCTGTTGACTCTCAGAAACTTGTCTTCTGATTCTGTTGTGGCTTTGGGTCTGCCAGACCTCTTCCTGTCAGAGTTTCCTCCAGTTTCCAAGTGCCTTTTGATGGTGTAGGAAACTGTACTCACTGACACCTTGGCTTTCTTTGCAATTTCTCTAAAGGAAACACCTACACTTTTAAGGGTTATAATGGTCTGTCTGTCTTCCTTTGTTAATTGCCTTTTTCTCGCCATTATGAGAGCAATATACTACTTCCTGCAGTACAATACTGTCCAAATAATGCTTAAGAGGGTGTAGTAACACAGTCTGTTCCAACACTGCTTTTATACAGACAGAGGGTTTGTAAGTAATCAACAAAAGTTGGGACACCTGTAGGAATTGTTAGCATCAACTTTCAAGGCTACTTCCATTGCTGCAGAACAGCTGTAAGTTGTTAACCCATTACTTGTTCCCTGAAAAAGGCCTTTTTGTATAACTCTGAAATGTACATTATTTTTCAGTTTTTGGTAACCTAAACTTTTTTTTTTAACCTCTGGCAGTTTACCGCTTACCTTTGTACCATTTCAGGTTATTCACTGGACTTGAACTGCTTAAATTTCAATAAAAACTGGAAAAATGGGGGTGTTCTAAAACTTTTGACCAGTAGTGTAGTGTATATATATATATATATATATATATACAGACGTGCTCAAATTTGTTGGTACCCTTACAGCTCATTGAAATAATGCTTCATTCCTCCTGAAAAGTGATGAAATTAAAAGCTATTTTATCATGTATACTTGCATGCCTTTGGTATGTCATAGAATAAAGCAAAGAAGCTGTGAAAAGAGATGAATTATTGCTTATTCTACAAAGATATTCTAAAATGGCCTGGACACATTTGTTGGTACCCCTTAGAAAAGATAATAAATAATTGGATTATAGTGATATTTCAAACTAATTAGTTTCGATAATTAGTATCACACATGTCTCCAATCTTGTAATCAGTCATTCAGCCTATTTTAATGGAGAAAAGTAGTCACTGTGCTGTTTGGTATCATTGTGTGCACCACACTGAACATGGACCAGAGAAAGCAAAGGAGAGAGTTGTCTGAGGAGATCAGAAAGAAAATAACAGACAAGCATGGTAAAGGTAAAGGCTACAAGACCATCTCCAAGCAGCTTGATGTTCCTGTGACAACAGTTGCAAATATTATTAAGAAGTTTAAGGTCCATGGAACTGTAGCCAACCTCCCTGGGCGCGGCCGCAAGAGGAAAATCGACCCCAGAGTGAACAAAAGGATAGTGCGAATGGTAGAAAAAGAACCAAGGATAACTGCCAAAGAGATACAAGCTGAACTCCAAGGTGAAGGTACGTCAGTTTCTGATCGCACCATCCGTCGCTTTTTGAGCGAAAGTGGGCTCCATGGAAGAAGACCCAGGAGGACTCCACTTTTGAAAGAAAAACATAAAAAAGCCAGACTGGAATTTGCTAAAATGCATATTGACAAGCCACAATCCTTCTGGGAGAATGTCCTTTGGACAGCTTTTTGGCAAGTCACATCAGCTCTATGTTCACAGACGAAAAAATGAAGCTTTCAAAGAAAAGAACACCATACCTACAGTGAAACATGGAGGAGGCTCGGTTATGTTTTGGGGCTGCTTTGCTGCGCCTGGCACAGGGTGCCTTGAATCTGTGCAGGGCACAATGAAATCTCAAGACTATCAAGGCATTCTGGAGCGAAACGTACTGCCCAGTGTCAGAAAGCTCTGTCTCAGTCGCAGGTCATGGGTCCTCCAACAGGATAATGACCCAAAACACACAGCTAAAAGCACCCAAGAATGGATAAGAACAAAACATTGGACTATTCTGAAGTGGCCTTCTATGAGTCCTGATCTGAATCCTATCGAACATCTATGGAAAGAGCTGAAACTTGCAGTCTGGAGAAGGCACCCATCAAACCTGAGACAGCTGGAGCAGTTTGCTCAGGAAGAGTGGGCCAAACTACCTGTTAACAGGTGCAGAAGTCTCATTGAGAGCTACAGAAAACGTCTGATTGCAGTGATTGCCTCTAAAGGTTGTGCAACAAAATATTAGATTAGCTGTCCCATCATTTTTGTCCATGCCATTTTCATTTGTTTTCTTATTTACAATATTATGTTGAATAAAAAATCAAAAGCAAAGTCTGATTTCTATTAAATATGGAATAAACAATGGTGGATGCCAATTACTTTTGTCAGTTTCAAGTTATTTCAGAGAAAATTGTGCATTCTTTGTTTTTTGTGGAGGGGTACCAACAAATTTGAGCACGTCTGTATATATATATATATATATATATGTAGACACACACAGACTTAAACTTTATATATACAGTATGTGCTTTAAAATATAAATAAACAGAACAGCTAAAATGATGAATATAGCTACTTATCCCGTGTCTGCTTGTCAATACTCTTGATAGTCTCTAAGTGGCTGTGTCATTGGTGTAGACAGACTCGTTGTTGATGCAATACTTACATTTCCAACATACACTTATCGGAGTCCAATGTTTCGGCTGCTTCGTTGGTGTTGTGAAGTTTGAGACCAGGCTGCTAACATGCTGGGTGTGTTTCTTCTGAGTTGTGACTGACCTTGGTGTCCGATCTATCATTGGTGTGCCAGCGGGGTCTTGCTCTCTCTCAGCCGGGCCGGCTGGCCGTGCCAGTGCGGTCTGGACTGAGAGCAGCGCCGTGCGTCGCCCCTGCTGATATAGCGGACTCGCACGCACTTATCCCCGGAAAGGTAAGGCAGGGGGACTGCGTGCCGCTGGGTTCAAGCGCCCTAATCAGGAGACACCAGTTTGGAGGTAAACATGCAGAGCATTTTTAATTAAAGAACCATACAGTCAACCAACCCCCCCCAAATCAAATGAATGCTACAGTAGCAACCGTTAGAATATATGTGCATCATGTAATCATATGCACCTACATATACAGCATTCAGGAGGGGGAGCCCGAGCATCCAGCACCCAGGAGGGGGGAGCCCACAGCGGAGCAAACGTTCAGCTGCTGGGAAAAAATGTATGGATAACTATGTAACCTAATAATTGCAGGTTGATGTATTATACAAAATGTGTACAGTATATTATTATTATTAATAATTTATTTGGCTGGTACCCAATTATACAGTTGGGTTTACTGGAGTAGTTATGCTCCAGTAGTTAAACAGCTATGTAGTTAAACAGATGAGCCACAAAGTGTTTTGTGCATATTATGTGTTAGAGGTCATTTTTTTTTTTTTAATATTATTATTTATTGTATTTACATATAGAACTTTTTATACAAAAGTATCACAAAAAAGAACAAACCACAATACATTTGTATAGCATGTCACACATACAACTGCCACAGTCACACCATTTAAATAACAGATTTAAATAACAGTATACACATAATAATACAAAAGCAGCAATTTTAAAGTTACATTAAAAAAGATAAGAAAGCCATTTTATAAAAGTCCATTTTTAGTCTTGACTTGAAATCTGTAACGGTCCCAGCTTCCCTGACAAACGAAGGCAGAGCATTCCAGAATTCAGGAGCTCTACAAGTAAAATCCCTACCTCCTCCCGTGTTGCTTGTGTTGACCTGGGAATAACCAGCAGCCCCGTGTCCTGTGACCTCAGAGTGTGGTTTGGAAGATACGGGGTCAGTAACTCCTACAAATAACTAGGTCCTAATCCATTCAGGGCCTTGTAAATTAACAGCAAAATCTTAAAATCAATTCTATACTGCACAGGGAGCCAGTGTAAAGAGGCCAAAACAGGGGTAATATGTTCACTTTTCATGGTTTTTTAGACAGAATTCTAGAGGCGGTATTCTGAACAAGCTGCAAGCAGGATACCACACGTTTTGGGACACCAGAAAAAAGTGCATTACAGTAATCAATTCTAGATGAAACAAAGGCATGCATTAGTCTCTCGGCATCAGATATATAGCGCCTTTCACAACAGGTCACCACAAAATGCTTTCCAAAGATAAAAACAATACATATTACAAAAACAACAATAAGCAGTAAAAAAGAACAGAATAAAAACAAAACAGTAAAATATGTAAAAAAGAGGTAAAAAACAGGATATATAAGCTATATTATAAAAATGTGTTTTAATCTAGTTTTAAAAAGAGCAACAGGGGTCAATATGGAGACAGAGAATATCAGCTCATCTAGAGGAGAATGCCAGGCTATAAAAAATTGGTTTTTAATCTAGATTTAAAGGCATTGACTGAAGGGGCTTCTCTAATTGTGATAGGCAAGTTGTTCCATAATTTAGGTGCCATATAACTAAAAGATCTACCACCTGAGGGTTTTTTTCTGAATAATAGGTGCAGACAGTAACCCAGCATCCAGTGATCGGAGCGGGCGATTAGAGACATAGGGTTCCAAAAGATCTTTAAGATATGGAGGAGCAAGACCATTTAAAGCTTTATAACTTAACAGCAACACCTTAAAATCTATTCTAAAACTAACAGGGAGCCAATGCAAGGATGCCAGCACGGGGTGATATGCTCTCGCCTCTTGACCCGAGTTAAAATTCTAGCAGCATTTTGTACAAGTTGGAGGCGAGAAATAATGTTGTGGCTAGTCCCAATGAAAAGACCATTGCAATAATCAATCCTAGAAGATATAAAAGCATGCATTAATCTCTCTGCATCCTGCCTGGAGAGAATGCCTCTCAGTCCTGCAATATTTCTTAAATGAAAAAAGGACATTTTTGTAACATTTTTAATATGTGCTTCAAAAGAGAGGTCTGTATCAAATATAACACCTATGTTAAAGATAATACTAAGAGTGAGAGGATGGCTATTTAAATAACCATTATAATAGCCTATATTTAAATGGTTTAATTAGTCATATCAATTATTTAACAATGTGTCCCGGTTTTAAGCTTTGAAAATCTGGTCACCCTAATTCATGTACACTGCAGCCCCATCAGAAGCTGTCCGCAATGCCATACATGAGATGAATACGCACACACTAGGCTTTCATAAAAAAAAGAGTGAAATAGTCTGAAACTCACCCTGTTTAGTACAGAGAACAAAAAACACAAAAAACGCTTTTTATAAAAAAAAACATTATTTGTTGTTTATACAATTTATTTTAGCATGGTCAGCTCAAATCTGACAGTGTGCAATGAAACGTCAACATGTAGGGAACATGGGAAAAAACTGAACAAATTGGATAATAAATAAAGTAATTATAGCCATATATACAAAAGGGACCAAAAAAAAAGGATAAAACTGTGTGAAGAAAAAAAAGAAACAAAAAGATAATACTAAGAGTGAGAGGACGTCTATTTAAAATAACCATTAAAATAGCCTACATTTAAATGGTTTAATTAGTCTTATCAATTATTTAACAATATGTCCCGGTTTGAGCTTAGAAAATCTGGTCACCCTGATTCATGTACACTGGAGCCCCATCAGAAGCTGTGCAATCAATTAGAAAATCTGGTCACCCTGATTCATGTACACTGGAGCCCCATCAGAAGCTGTGCAATCAATTAGAAAATCTGGTCACCCTGATTCATGTACACTGGAGCCCCATCAGAAGCTGTGCAATCAATTGCCTCCAACACTGATGGAAATCCAGCTATGTTATAAAACGCATCTTTTTTTGACGCTGCTGTTGCTGGTCAATGGGAAAATGCATTTAATTGCCTGCCTTACAAACTAACGCATCTGTTACCTGATGCAGGACACGCGACATGGCTGGCTGGGTGACGCCAAATCTGTCTCCTTCGGCTCTCTGAAAAGAGCCTGTTGCATAAAATCTCAATGCCATTCATATTTTCATATGCACAGGTAATGCGTGGCTTCCGTCTGTCGGGCTTCCCGAGTCACACTTTAGTACCTCTCACAAATTGAATATCGTTGCCCATGATGTCCTCGTCAGGCAGGTTGAATAAATGTCTGCGTGGCCTATTAGTTCGCAAATGTCGTCTGACATTTCGTTATTGTTCACAGTGCAGTGCTGCGGGCTCCTGGTGCAAAGGCTGAACTCGATGCTCCTCATTTTACAGCAATACTAGCGATAATGCCAGCAACAGCGACAGCATTACCCATACATGCTACAAGAGCAGCGCACAAATCCATGTTTACAATGACAATTTGCCAGTTCCTATGGTGAACGCTAGGCTATGCCTTTAGGGCTGCTCAGACCTGTCGGAAAAGGTTTCCTTAAACATTAAACGTCCCTTATTAAGTTATTTTGGCACAGACAGTTCGAGCACAGGGCCCAGTATTTCGACTATTCCGGCGCTAGGACCCAGCGGAGCCGCGTCTCCCACCGCTGGAGAGGGGAGGCTCCGGAGTCAGAAACCCGACCCCGGAGTGACAGAGTGGCAGAGGCAGGAGACCGGCCAGCCAGGACCGCTACATCCCAGGAATAAACTGCAACTGGTGAGCCGACCCGGGACGAGCGGGGACCGTTACACAGACTGCAGCCTCTCCTCACAACCGTAGAGCGAGAAAGAGAGCAGAAAACAAACGGGACTGGAGCGACTAGCTGCCGAGGGGGAGAAAAACTCCCGAACTTCCAAACTCGGGACCTCTATGCTACTGCAAGTCGGGGGAAAAAAAAGGAACGTCCCACTTCTTTTTCGACGTGCTGTCATTTCTGGAAATTGAAGGAATTATTATTGTTATTATTCCGACTTCATGTCGTCTTCTTGAGTTAAAAGAAAAAAGAAAACGTGTGCATGACTGCGGGCGCAGATAATTGCGTGAGGGGAAAGGCGACTTAAGATGCAATTGCGATTATGAAATTGAACAGTCTACAGTGCGGCACTGGACTGCATACAACTAAATACATGCGGGAAAAACACTGAACCGGGGAGACAACTTCACTTTGCAAAGCGGACCAGGAAAGCGTTCCGTGCCTTCTGATTATTACACACAAGCGAGTCAGTGTGTCGCAGCTGCAGAATTTGAAGAGGAATTCAACAAAAACAAAACAAAAAACAACTATTTTTGAGATAAAGATAAAGTTGTGCACTGGATATATTATTATTAGTTTGATACTGTGCAAAGCGCAATAATTGACCTAAAACACATATACCCGCTGTATATTACATCTGAAGAATTGGAATACTTTATAACAATACTATTTTATTAAATTATTATTATTATTATTATTATTATTATTTAGGGTAATTCTTTCCCAATTTTATTTAGGCTATATATATATATATATATATATATATATATATATATATATATATATATATATATATTGGAGAGGGAAGGGACCAGACTGTACGACTGAAGAAGTTAAATCAACCATTTCATTTCCATATTAGTGATTAGACCCCTTCCTGTTTCCTACTATCGAGCGGCGGCTGTGCCTCGGGAGTGCACCCGGGAGAGTATGGGCTGATTTCGGGCCAGCTGTGGTGGGATCGACCGGGATAATGCGGGGGGTGACCGGCGGGGCATCGTTACCGTCGCCGTTCTGGGGACGCTTTTTCCTCTTGGTCGGGGCGCTCTTGTGGGGGTCCCTGGGAGCCAGCAGCTGCCCGGACCTCTCCACAAGCCGCTGCATCTGCGTGGACGAGAGCTCCAAGCAGGGACACGTCGTTGCAGCTGTCCGGAAAAAAGTGATCTGCAGCGGGGAAGACCTGACAGAACCACCGCTGACGAGTCTGCTTCCAAACCGGACTGTCACTCTGTAAGTACACAAAACAAGCGAGGTGTTTTTATCTTTGAACTTGGGACACACCTTTCCACATGGCTAGATAAATACACATCTCTCTCTCTCTCTCTCCCTCTCTCTCTCTCTCTCTCGCTCTCTCTCTCTCCCTCTCTCTCTCCCTCTCTCTCTCTCTCTCTCTCTCTCTCTCTCTCACACACTTTTTCGTAATAGTAAGCAAACAAAATAAACCACAAGCTTTGCAAACTTGGTGTTTAATACGGAGTCTTCTAACCAGATGACAAGCCCCATACATGTGTGCATGGTACCGTTCTGGACACAGGACTGCACTTGGAAACATTTAAAATGTCACGCGTGGAGCGTTAGCATTAATCACTCATTTGGAACGGAAGTCCTCGTTGTAACAGCATGCCCCCTCCAGTGACATGATTCAGTGAACGTTCAAAGTGCCGTCCTGTCATACCTGGCATAGCCTAAATATGTCACGACAGCGCGTAAACGTCAAAGACACGTTTCAGAAATGTAGCTTGTAATTTGAGACCGCTAATTGTGGTTCTGTTTAGATTCTAATTAAACACAATGACCCACTCAGCGGTCACGGTACCTGCTGGATAATTGACTTAGTCCCGCGGTCCATTTAATTTTATTAATGTTCGTCCATCTGTTGCTAGGTTATTGTGTAGAACCTAAACACTGTGCGCATGCTCCAACTAGGTCATGCCTGCTTGAACTGAACTGATTTATGTATTTATTTATTTTAGTATTCATTTTTATTTATTTATGTTAAGGTAGTGCTCGCAATTTCAACAGCAACTTATTTGCGTTTGTTCTTGTATTTTAAGCAATGTTGCCGTGATTTGCAGATAGCTTTCAGACTTCATTGTATGAATACTATAGCTGCAAGCATCTCGTTTTTATTTGATCTTAACACCTTTTTTAAAAAATATAGAAATGATGCATAAATAAATAAACGTTTATCACATGTGCTTTTCTGAGGATAAATAACAAAATATAGTTTTTTGTGCTGTTGATTTGGGGGGTATGAGATTGGTAAATGTTGCTTGAGCTTTGACTTGCTGCTATAGTTATCAAGCTACTTATGTGAGGTACACGGTAATGACAGCGCTGGAGAGCTGAGAGTGGAGTGTGTAGACTAGCGCTCATTATTATTAAGGTGCTGGTAAGGACAGCGCTGGAGAGCTGAGAGTGGAGTGTGTAGACTAGTGCTCATTATTATTAAGGTGCTGGTAATGACAGCGCTGGAGAGCTGAGAGTGGAGTGTGTAGACTAGTGCTCATTATTATTAAGGTGCTGGTAATGACAGCGCTGGAGAGCTGAGAGTGGAGTGTGTAGACTAGCGCTCATTATTATTAAGGTGCTGGTAAGGACAGCGCTGGAGAGCTGAGAGTGGAGTGTTTAGACTAGTGCTCATTATTATTAAGGTGCTGGTAATGACAGCGCTGGAGAGCTGAGAGGAGTGTGTAGACTAGCGCTCATTATTATTAAGGTGCTGGTAATGACAGCGCTGGAGAGCTGAGAGTGGAGTGTGTAGACTAGTGCTCATTATTATTAAGGTGCTGGTAAGGACAGCGCTGGAGAGCTGAGAGTGGAGTGTGTAGACTAGTGCTCATTATTATTAAGGTGCTGGTAATGACAGCGCTGGAGAGCTGAGAGTGGAGTGTTTAGACTAGTGCTCATTATTATTAAGGTGCTGGTAATGACAGCGCTGGAGAGCTGAGAGTGGAGTGTGTAGACTAGCGCTCATTATTATTAAGGTGCTGGTAATGACAGCGCTGGAGAGCTGAGAGTGGAGTGTTTAGACTTGCGCTCATTTAAATATACTGCACAGACTCTTGCATCTCTATTTATCAATGTTCCAAAAACTCACTCTTGCGAAACATTTTTAAACTAATAAATAAACAATTACCATAATGAACATTATCGTGTTCATCGTAGTAATGTTGAGTTCTTACCTGTAAACAGGAACATGTTTAAAGTTTGAGACTCATTGTCTGGAGCTTGGTGTTATTTACATTATCGTCGATACACTGCGGTTTGAGGTTCAAGCTACATCTGCATATTGTAAGTGGATGAAAGCTGAAAATACTTTTTAAAAACACAATTTTCTTATACCAATACAGTTATAGTATAATTTTAATAGCAAAGCTGTATTTATCTTGAGTATTTCAACTGTGGGGAAACCTCAACGTTTCTAGAAATATATTTCAAGGGCAATTCTCATCCCTCTCATTAAATCTGCATGATGCCACACTCACTGTAGCGCTCAACGCTGCCTCAGGGGCCGGCTGTACTAAAGGGATCTGATCTGGGATCCAGGCTCCAATCTGAGCAGAGTGTCAGTGCTCTTCGAAGGCTTTATAATTCCATGACTCAGAAGCGACTGAATAATATAGCTATTTGCCACACTCATCACTCATGACAATATTGTGCCAGCAATTTATTGTTTTGAATAATTGCTGCAGGAGTGTTGTTGGATCTGTTAGGAGGGATGCAATGTTTTTGGTAATGATAGTGCTGGAGAGCTGAGAGTGGAGTGTGTTAGACTAGCTTTCATTATTTTTATTAAGGTGCAGGTAATTAACATGCTGGAGAGCTGAGAATGGAGTGTTGTTAATACCAATTTTCATCAGAATGTAATAAGCAGTTTTCCAGATAAATGTGAAGTGCGACACAAAGATGGACACTTCCATATATCCTCAGATAAGAAGCGAAGTCATTGAGGTAAGAGTTAGAGGAAGATATTTGCAGCTGCTCTAGATACACAGCCTTCCTTCTACGGCGGGCAGGGGCAATTCCAATACCATTTCCAATATCATTTCCAATACCAATACCATTTCCAATACCATTTCCAATACCATTTCCAATACCATTTCCAATACCATTTCCAATACCATTTCCAATACCATCTGCAATACCATTTCCAATTCCAATACCATTTCCAATACCATTTCCAATACCATTTCCAATACTATTTCCAATACCAATTCCAATACCATCTGCAATACCATTTCCAATTCCAATACCATTTCCAATACAATGTCCAATACCAATCCATTTCCCAATTTCATCAATTCCAACACATCATTGATCAAAATTACAATTAGCAGTGTTCTGTTAAAATGAGCTTCTTGCTGTGGCAACACATTACTTACATTGAAGTTACTGTCACTTAATTAAGTTGGCTTCAAATGAAAGCAGTTGAACAATCACAGCCCTGACTGCAGCCCCAGTCTTCCTGGATTGGCTGCACTGATAGAAATTAAACACATTTTTTCTGGTATAATGGTCGGCTTGGCTGTGTTTACCCCCCAGTTCTTCACCTGCCCCTGTTAGAGGTTTAGTGGTTTGATGTGAGAGTGGGTTTACTTGATAGCTAATAATATGCTCCTAGCATAAGGAAATCACCATTGTGGTCTCATATTAAACTGATTGTAGCTGATAAAATAATTTTATAAATCTCAATTACACATCCATTCACTATGTAGGTCTCAAATGTGTAAACATTTTTAGATCGGATATCTGATACTACACCAGGTGAAGAAATCAGTTTGCCGGCCATGCTTTCAGATAACTCGTTTCTATGAACCTCATAACCCGGGTAGGTGCTCCAGTTTCCCCACCCCACCTATGTTTCCATTTCGGGGCTCCCAAAAACTGGTCCGATTACAGACGTGCTCAAATTTGTTGGTACCCTTACAGCTCATTGAAATAATGCTTCATTCCTCCTGAAAAGTGATGAAATTAAAAGCTGTTTTATCATGTATACTTGCATGCCTTTGGTATGTCATAGAATAAAGCAAAGAAGCTGTGAAAAGAGATGAATTATTGCTTATTCTACAAAGATATTCTAAAATGGCCTGGACACATTTGTTGGTACCCCTTAGAAAAGATAATAAATAATTGGATTATAGTGATATTTCAAACTAATTAGTTTCTTTAATTAGTATCACACATGTCTCCAATCTTGTAATCAGTCATTCAGCCTATTTAAATGGAGAAAAGTAGTCACTGTGCTGTTTGGTATCATTGTGTGCACCACACTGAACATGGACCAGAAAAAGCAAAAGGAGAGAGTTGTTTGAGGAGATCAGAAAGAAAATAATAGACAAGCATGGTAAAGGTAAAGGCTACAAGACCATCTCCAAGCAGCTTGATGTTCCTGTGATAACAGCTGCAAATATTATTAAGAAGTTTAAGGTCCATGGAACTGTAGCCAACCTCCTGGGCGCGGCCGCAAGGAGGAAAATCGACCCCAGAGTGAACAGAAGGATAGTGCGAATGGTAGAAAAAGAACCAAGGATAACTGCCAAAGAGATACAAGCTGAACTCCAAGGTGAAGGTACGTCAGTTTCTGATCGCACCATCCGTCGCTTTTTTTGAGCGAAAGTGGGCTCCATGGAAGAAGACCCAGGAGGACTCCACTTTTGAAAGAAAAACATAAAAAAGCCAGACTGGAATTTGCTAAAATGCATATTGACAAGCCACAACCCTTCTGGGAGAATGTCCTTTGGACAGATGAGTCAGAACTGGAGCTTTTTGGCAAGTCACATCAGCTCTATGTTCACAGAAAAAAAAAATGAAGCTTTCAAAGAAAAGAACACCATACCTACAGTGAAACATGGAGGAGGCTCGGGTTATGTTTTGGGGCTGCTTTGCTGCGCCTGGCACAGGGTGCCTTGAATCTGTGCAGGGCACAATGAAATCTCAAGACTATCAAGGCATTCTGGAGCGAAACGTACTGCCCAGTGTCAGAAAGCTCTGTCTCAGTCGCAGGTCATGGATCCTCCAACAGGATAATGACCCAAAACACACAGCTAAAAGCACCCAAGAATGGATAAGAACAAAACATTGTACTATTCTGAAGTGGCCTTCTATGAGTCCTGATCTGAATCCTATCGAACATCTATGGAAAGAGCTGAAACTTGCAGTCTGGAGAAGGCACCCATCAAACCTGAGACAGCTGGAGCAGTTTGCTTGGGCCAAACTACCTGTTAACAGGTGCAGAAGTCTCATTGAGAGCTACAGAAAACGTTTGATTGCAGTGATTGCCTCTAAAGGTTGTGCAACACAATATTAGGTTAGCGGTCCCATCATTTTTGTCCATGCCATTTTCATTTGTTTTATTATTTACAATATTATGTTGAATAAAAAATCAAAAGCAAAGTCTGATTTCTATTAAATATGGAATAAACAATGGTGGATGCCAATTACTTTTGTCAGTTTCAAGTTATTTCAGAGAAAATTGTGCATTCTTCGTTTTTTGTGGAGGGGTACCAACAAATTTGAGCACGTCTGTATCTCGTCCGAATTCACTCCTCGGGCTGGCCTGAATTCTAAACTCTGAATTCGGCTGAGAGGAAATTACATCACTAAATGTCAATCAAAATGTTGTAGGGGGCGGGAGCATACTTCTAACAGGACATTGTGGCTGGTATTAAATTCAGCGGATTTGCCACCTTGGGGGATTTTGACAGTTTTTGAATTGCCGTTTTTTAACTTAGCACATTCACAAAGAAAAATGCAACACAGCTTTGCATTTATATTTTTAATTCCAAAAACATTCAAATGAGTGTTTATGTAATTAAATATGTCTGCTAAAACAGTATCTCATTAATAGTAACTCATTATAGCATCTACAGTGTAACTGCAGCAACTTGGAGAACAACACAGAGGCTTTCTAATCGGTTACAGTATTTATCGTTCTTATATGGCCCTTCATTTTAAGGTACCGGTAAACTTTTACGATAAGCATTTGTTGTGTTGCAGTTTTAAAACTTTGGTATGGTTCACAGCGTAACACAGCGGAGTGATCACAGTATCATGTAATTGTAGGGCAGTATTGCCACGAGTGATAACTTTGTTCGCTGTAGTCTGGCAGCTGAATTGTTTATCAAAAGTGTTCTCAGATTTCACTGTAAGAAAAAGAAAAACAAACGGTACAAACTGTTTCCCCTCCCCTTCCCCTTCCTCTTTCTCTCTTTGTCTCTCCTTTCCTCACCCCATCCCACTTATCCTGTCGTTCGCTCTACCACTCCCTCCCCTCTGTTTTCTCCCTCTCTCTCTCACAGTTTTCCCCTACTTCTCTCTCCTCTCCTTTTTTCTCCATCTCCCCCTCTCCCTGTCTCTTCTTGCTCCCTCCCCCTGTCTCCTCTCTGTCTCTCTCCCTGTCTCCTCTCTCCCCCTGTCTCCTCTCTGTCTCTCTCCTTGTCTCCTCTCTGTCTCTCTCCCTGTCTCCTCTCTCCCCGTTTCCTCTCTCCCTCTCTCCTGTGTCTCTCTCCCTGTCTCCTCTCTCTCTCCTTGTCTCCTCTGTGTTTCTCTCCCTGTCTCCTCTCTCCCCGAGTCTCCTCTCTGTCTCTCCCTGTCTCCTCTCTGTCTCTCTCCCTGTCTCCTCTGTCCCCTGTCTCCTCTCTGTCTCTCCCTGTCTCCTCTCTGTCTCTCTCCCTGTCTCCTCTCTGTCTCTCCGTCTCCTCTCTCTCCCTGTCTCCTCTCTGTCTCTCTCCCTGTCTCCTCTCTCCCCTGTCTCCTCTCTGTCTCTCTCCCTGTCTCCTCTCTGTCTCTCTCCTCTCTCTCTCTCCTCTCTCTCTGTCTCTCTCTCTCTCCCTGTCTCCTCTCTGTCTCTCTCCCTGTCTCCTCTCTCTCCCGTCTCCTCTCTGTCTCTCTCCTTGTCTCCTCTCTTTCTCTCTCCCTGTCTCCTCTCTCCCCGTGTCTCCTCTCTGTCTCTCTCTTTGTCTCCTCTCTGTCTCTCTCCCTGTGTCCTCTCTCCCCCTGTCTCCTCTCATCTCCTGTCTCCTGAGTTTTCAAAATCTCCCTGTCTCCTTTGTCCCCTGTCTCTTTGTGGTCTCTCTCCTTGTGAATACCTCTGTCAAGACAAAAACAGAAAACTCTCCTGTGTCTCCATGCCATGCTCTCTACAATCTCCTCTCTCTCTCTGTCTTGGCCCCTCTGGTTCTTATTGTACTGTAGTTGTAGGCAGCTGATTTGGCAGCCTCCAGTACTTTCCTAAACTGGTCCACTGTGTCTCTCTCATTCCTCTCTCCCTGAAAAACTGTCTCTCTCCCTGTCTCCTCTGTCTCTCCCTGTCTCCTCTCTCCCCTGTCTCCTCTCCCCAAAAACTGTGCTCAAACCTCCTGTGTCTCGATTTTAACCATTTCTCCCTCTCTCCCCTGTCTCCTCTCTGTCTCTCCCTGTCTCCTCTCTGTCTCTCTCCCTGTTTCCTCTTGCTCCCTCTCCCTGTATCCTCTCACTCCCCCCACATCCCCTTTCAGCATGCCTGTCAACATTGAGTTTTCAAAATAAGGGAGCTTTTGTCAACTGAAGTCTTTGTGGTCTAAACTGAAGTGAATACCTACGCAAGACAAAAACAGAAAACAAAAAAACAACCATGCCATGCTTCACAATCACACTCTGTCTTGGCCCCGTGGTTCTTATTGTACTGTAGTTGTAGGCAGCTGATTTGGCAGCAGCCAGTACTTTGTAAACTGGTCCACTGTAGTCACTTTCGGTTTCGTGGTTGAAAACTCTGGGGCAGTTGGTGGCGTCACACTCTCGTGCCATTCTGAACCCCATTTTTGTTGTAGAAAAACACCAAACGTAGCTGTCTTTTTGTCATTTTAACAAGGCTCAAATTCACTCTGTCTTTAGCACATATTTTCGCTGACTGAAAAAGTCTCACACGAGGACAAATATAACGGTGAAAGGTCTTGGTTATGTTATTAAGTTTTGAAAGTTTGAAATAAACTGCGCACTTACGTATATAATTTCATTCGTACTTATGGTTGTTCATTTTTGTTAACTAACATTTGGTGCTCAAAGCAAAGCAAACCATTTTATTTAATTTCACAAATCCTGACTAATTTAATTACCGTTTGACTGACGCAGGTCTGCCGGTGGTACCTAATCTTCTGGAGGTTCGGGGGAGGAGGGACTCGTGCACACAGTTGTATTAACTACATTGTATTACTACAGCGCCTTTAAAACAAAAACAAACAAACAAGAATGTACGAACAGCTGATCCAAAAAGAAACTTGGGTTAATTGACAGCAAACCCAACCACTCATTTTTTATGGTATCAACACTGCACTGACATTCACTAGCCTATCAGGCTTTGTTGAGCTGACGGACACGCTGTAGCCTAAACAAATAATCAGAATGAAAACTAATAGGTAGGGGTCTACTTAAATCGCGGTAAATTTACGTATTTTTCACGGGTATGTTGCGGAATAAAATTAGGATTTCTCTGACATTTCGTGGACCTGTTTAAACATTAAACAAACCTAAGTAGACAGTATTTCAGAACACTATAAAGCCTAAAAATAGTGGTACTTGCTTCAGTGCTGTCATTTGTTAAAGGCAAGCATGCAGCATCCCCCTGCAGTTGACTTGCCCATGCATTGAGACTGCACGTCTGCATCCACTGAATTGATTGGAAGTTAAGGCAAAGCTTTGCCAAGTTATACAGATGTGGAAATCGATTAGAAACAGCCCAAAAACTCGGTTACACAAGGACATCTGGCATCCTTTAATAAAGGCAATGTATGCAGCACGTTCGTTGTCATGTTATTTGTCCCATCCAATAATTTATTTTATTAGTACCGAGTCAAAACAAAGAAGACGTGACTATTCGGGTCTAAAATTACAACTGTAAGCAGCAGGTTGAAGCGAGGTGGCTGTGCTGGATCGTTTTAGTACTGATTTAACTTGCAGACAGGAATACTTCTTGTCTGCGCTGACTTTCCAGTTTGGTTTCTGAAAGCTGTTTATTTTACGTTCTGTTCAGCAGCCTCTGTAGTAGCCTTTTGTTTAATGTGTGATTCTGAAGCTAAATAGCGATCGATCGTATTTTCTCCAAATACACATTAGATATGGAAAACAATTACCTCAGTCTGCATGTACAGTTTCTTTGGGAAATATCTTGAAACGATCACCAGCCGAAATATACTTTGCTTTCTTTGTCGTCCATTTCTTCTATTTTACCTCCAATGCTGAAAACTAGATTTTAGCAACCTAAATCAAAACAATGCAGCACCTTTGTCCCGCCCCCTCCTGCACAGTACAGATCACATAAAAGCAGTAAAGACGCACTGATAGGCTGATTAAAACTTTGTCATTTGAATAGTAAACAAGAACGTTAACTGCTTTGTAGAAATTATTTTGTAAATGTTACTTGTGGACGTTGTTTGTTTGTTTGTTTTTTTGATTAAGTGCAATGCACACGGGAAGGCGAAGGAATAAAAAAAGGGCTATCTACAGAAGGAAGATACGTAGTTTGCGTCACTTGCGTTGTGCAGTAGTTCATTTAAACAAGTTTCTTTTTTTCCTCTCCGTACTCGTTTGTATGCATTGGCCCCTAAGAGGTGAATTTCGCGGTGACCCCTCCATTTCACGATTTCCGCGAAATCCGCGAAATCGCGATTTAGGTAGGTCCCTACTAATAGGTAACCGAACTCAGGAATTGAAACAGTTTTGCCGTTTCTCTCTCAGCAGCGTCCAGAACTGTTTTCATTCTGATTTATTTCTTTAGTTATTCAGTTAGGTTGAACATTTACCACTCCATCTCCAAGACCTGGATGGACTTGGTTACCGTCCCTTGATGAAGCAGGTTGCACAATCCGTGAAAAATGATAATCTTATTAAGTAAGCTGGCCGCTGGAGAGGTCAGCAGGCAGTAATGTCGAGAGGCGAGTGCATTCTACGTAAATACATAGGCTACTCATTACATAGGAGATGTCCTCTACCCCATCTATGTGTGTAGTAGTTAGGCTACATAGCATATACAGTCATAACCTATATGTTACATGCATCTGTGTGTGGTGCAGCTTGCTTATGTATTCTCATTGGTTGACAGCAACGCGGTAAATAAAAAGTTCGCTCCGTAAGCGAAAAGAAAAATCTGCGCCGGCCGTGCCGCGTCCGCCCCGCATAGACTATAATGGGAAGTGAAAAATATAACAATAATGCAACTTCTTTATTTCTTACACATGTTTCAGTGTGAACGATCATAACGCAGTAGCTAAGCCACTGCCTGCCAGAAATCTGGTCACGTGCCCCCCCCTCCGCGTCGCCACTGACTGTAGTTGATTTTGCACGACAGCAAAGCAGTTGACGTTGTTACTTTTATCACACAGCACACCTAGAGGCTGAGTTTGGTACTGCACATTGACCTCGTCATCAAAGGAGCTGGTACAACTCTAAAAGGAAATACAGCTTTACCATAAATAATTATGAACACTGATTTTCACGGGAACTGTAGCAATTTATTTTCATGGCAATTATTACAAGTGAAAATATTTAAGTACAGTATATGGAGAGCAGCATAACAGGAGCGCCACTTCTGTATCTGTGTGTGTGGGTCTGTCCTTCCTATCCCTGGTTGTTGCTAGTGCTGCGTGCGTGCGTGCGTGTATCATGTGCAACTGTAAACGAGTTTGTGGCGGTTGGGCTCCAAGAAATATTCCATGAGAATGTAAGCCCTGTTCATAGTTGAATATTACTAAAACTCATCAAGGTAGTCATCACTCTTCAGTAACCACTGCAACAATGAGCGTCTGGTTTCTGTTTTAAGTTTGGTTAAAACCTATTTACGAACTTCCATGAGCAATCCTCGTCTGAGTGATGAGTGAAGATTGTTGCAGAGTTTAATTACTAAGGAGAGGGGCCTAAATGCATTATTCCCCACCCCCCTGATTTGGATCTATATATATATATATATATATAGTAGATGGTCAACAACTGAATGCCTGCCTGCCACAGGGCTCCCCTGGGTCCTAAACCCTGCTCGGTACAGACGGGATTGCAGTCCCGGCAAATAAGCGAGAGTTGATCGGTGTGCTTCAGGGACATGATTCACGTAACGTTCTACGCATTGTAAACGTCAAAGACACGTTTCAGCCGGTTGAGAAATATTATTATAATAATAATATTAATGACGTGGTGACATACTCATTTCAGAAATGTAGCGTCTAATTTGAGACCCCTAATTGTGGTTCTGTTTAGATTATAATTAAGCACAATGCCCGACTCAGCGGTCACGATACCTGCTGGATAACTGAGCGCGGCTACAGTTACTCAGTCCCGCGGTCCATTTAATTTTATTAATGTTGGGACCATCTGTTGCTAGGTTATTGTGAGAACCTAAACACAGCGCGCATGCTCCAACGAGGCCATGACTGAGTGCTTGAAGATGTATTTATTTATTTATTTGTTTGTTTATTTTAGCATTCATTCTTGTTTATTTATGTTAAGGTACATAAGAGCATAAGAAAGTTTACAAACGAGAGGAGGCCATTCAGCCCATCTTGCTCGCAATTTTAACAGCAACTTATTTGCGTTTTTCCTTGTGATTTCCAGATAGCTTTCAGACTGCATTACGTCACTGCATAGCTGCAAGCATCTCATTTCTTTCTCTGCTCTCCAGACCTACGCGCAGCAACGCTCGACCTAAATACGTAGCCCTGCTGGTCGGAAACTGTGATTTCTAAACATCTTCCAGATGGTGTTGTTTGCAGGTCTATATTTAAGGCTAATTACGTGCTGCTGCTGAGAACGCTCGTGATTAGAGACAGAGCAATAACATACCAGAGCTTCCCCTCTTGCTCTCCCCCTCTCACTCTCCCCCTCTCCC
>CM072700.1:3043931-3149343 GCA_036884735.1 Huso huso
TTAGTAAGGCACACCTGGGTTTGTTACCTGTACACCGAGGCTAATCAAGCTTTTAGTAAAACCTGGAATGGGTGCAATAGGAGTTGTATTTCCATCCCTGCAAAATGTTCAGGACTTTACCATTAAAGTTCTAGAGAAACAGGACGAAGAGAGACTGCTGTTTCAGCAAATAGATTTATAATTAGATGACATATTGAAATATGTGCATTTAATTGATTCAAATTGAAATCAGGTCCTAGAAATCAAACATCAAGGGTTTGTCAGAATTGCAGTCCGTCTTACCCCATGTAGAGATGTCTTCCCATGCACGAAACATACAGCACAAGTCTAGTTTGAATAGCAGTTTGAATTGCAGTTTGAATAGCAGTTTGAATAGCAGTTCCTGAATACAGTGTTTGTTTTGGGGATTTCTAATACACTGTGTGCAGGGAGCCTCTTATTATAACAGGAAACTGCACCAGATTCTTCTATAAATGAGTACGCTGTGTGCAGACTGCCTCTTATTCAGGGATGGAAATAAGACTCCAGTTGCACAGCAGTTTCACCCATTCCAGGATTTACTATGCGCTTGATTAGCCCCAATGTATAGGTAACAAGCTGAGGTGTGTCTTATTAAACTCTTATTAAATTCCCATCTCTGCTCGTACTGTATAAGAGTCGTCTCATACAGTTTGGCCGATTTCGGTAATATTTTCTTCGGAGAAAGAAGTTCATCAAGATTTAAAGAAAGAGTGAGTTAATAGCATGGTCCAGTATACAAAGGTACCAGGTGTGTGTCTGTTTTGGGGAGTTAGGTGAGGTGCTGTATGCACAGGGATGACAGCTCCACAGGATAAGGGGTACTAGAGATTTGGCAGATACTTCACTGCGATTGGTTGATTTCTGAGGCGCAATTTATACTGACGATAAGTGACACCCTACCCGCGATGTATTGACTTGTACAAGAAGGGCATCCTGTTTTATGTTGTTGTTCCCTGTCCCAGGACTTTGCTCCCCTGTCCCAGGACTTTGCCCCCCTGTCCCAGGACTTTGACCCCCTGTCCCAGGACTTTGCCCCCCTGTCCCAGGACTTTGCCCCCTGTCTTTTTCATGAGAGGCACTCACTGTTGCTGGCATCACAGTGTATGCAATCCCAGCTATTTCCTGTCCTCTCTGCTCCAGCGCCACTCATTTACAGCTATTGGCGCAACAGACAGGAAGTGCGCTCTGGAGAGAAAATGTGCCCTTTTTATAAAAAATGAACAAGAAACAGAAGGCGCTAGTCGTCTGATTTAGAGATCTCTGATTTAGAGATCTCGCCACGTATGTGTGTTTTGATACATGGGTTTATTTTCGTTCGGTTGGTTAAATTATTGATGATTAATTTTTAGGACCTTTTCAAATTCAGTTTTATGATTTTTATATGCGTTGAAATTATTGTGTTTTTAAACAGTTGAATAAATGACTAGAAACATGGTAATCTTTGGCACTTCAAAGGGCCTGTAGAGTTCTGTTTTCCTCAATGTCTTCAGAGACACCCAGTGGAAACGTTTTCGTTAGGGTTAGGATTAGGATTTCTAAATTGAGCGCTAGTGAGTGTTTAATAGTTCTGTATGAAACCACTGATAGTGAAAGCATGCTTGAGTATTTATGGTACAGCATATTAATACACATGGCAAACCAGGGTATTTTGTGGTAATGCAAAATATAACCATGGGGAAACTGCCAAAAAATAAAAGGTGCAGGAATATAGCGGTACATTTTTTTTTATGCTTTTTTTGTTCTGCTAATCGCACCGAGAGGCAGGGTAAGTGAGTCAGTAAGGGACACAGCAGCTGCCTGTGAGTGAGTGTGTGAGAGAGAGGCTGTGTATGAGTGAGTGAGAGAGAGGCTGTGTATGAGTGAGTGAGTGAGAGAGAGGCTGTGTATGAGTGAGTGAGAGAGAGGCTGTGTATGAGTGAGTGAGAGAGAGGCTGTGTATGAGTGAGTGAGAGAGATTAATGTGTGAGAGAGAGGCTGTGTATGAGTGAGTGAGAGAGAGGCAGTGTGAGAGAGAGGCTGTGTATGAGTGAGTTTTTGAGAGATGATGAGTGAGAGAAAGAGGCTGTGTATGAGTGAGTGAGAGAGAGGCTGTGTATGAGTGAGTGAGAGAGAGGCTGTTAGAGGAGTGAGAGAGAGAGAGGCTGTGTATGAGTGAGTGAGAGAGATGATGAGTGAGAGAGAGGCTGTGTATGGAGTGAGAGAGAGGTTGTGTAATTTTGAGAGTGAGTGAGAGAGAGGCTATAAGGAGGAGTTGTGTATGAGTGAGTGAGAGAAAGGCTGTATGAGTGAGTGAGAGAGAGGCTAAAAGGAGTGAGGAGAGAGGCTGTAGGAGTGAGTGAGAGAGAGGCTGTGTATGAGTGTGTGAGAGAGGCTGTGTATGAGTGAGTGAGAGAGGAGGTGTAATGAGTGAGTGAGAGAGGCTGAATGAGTGAGAGAGAGGTTGTGTATGAGTGAGTGAGAGAGAGGCTGTGTATGAGTGAGTGAGAGAGAGGCTGTGTATGAGTGAGAGAGAGAGAGAGAGGCTGTAAGGAGTGAAAGAGAGAGGCTGAGTGAGTGAGAGAGAGGCTGTGTATGAGTGAGTGAGAGAGTGAGAGTGAGAGAGAGGCTGTGTAGGAGTGAGGAGAGAGAGTATGAGAGTGAGAGAGAGGCTGTGTATGATGAGGAGAGAGAGGCTGAATGGAGTGAGTGAGAGAGAGGCTGTGTATGAGTGAGTGAGAGAGAGAGGCTGTGTATGAGTGAGAGAGAGAGGCTGTGTATGAGTGAGTGAGAGAGAGCTGTGTAGGGAGTGAGAGAGAGGTTTCAAGGAGGTGAGAGAGAGGCTGTGTATGAGTGAGTGAGAGAGAGGCTGTGTATGAGTGAGTGAGAGAGAGGCTGTGTATGAGTGAGTGAGAGAGAGGCTGTGTATGAGTGAGAGAGGTTGTGTATGAGTGAGTGAGAGAGAGGCTGTGTATGAGTGAGTGAGAGGTATGAGTGAGTGAGAGAGTGAGTGAGAGAGAGAGAGGCTGTGTATGAGTGAGTGAGAGAGAGAAAGAAATGAGTGAGAGAGAGAGAGAGGTGTATGGAGGTGTGAGAGAGGCTGTGTATGAGAGAGAGAGAGGCTGTTTAGGAGGAGGAGAGAGAGTGAGGAGTGAGAGAGAGGCTGTGTAGGAGTGAGTGAGAAAGAGAGTAAGGAGTATATGAGTGAGTGAGAGAGAGAGGCTGTGTATGAGTGAGAGAGGCTGTGTATGAGTGTGTGAGTGAGTGAGAGAGAGGCTGTGTATGAGTGAGTGAGAGAGAGGCTGTGTATGAGTGAGAGAAAGGCTGTATGAGTGAGTGAGAGAGAGGCTGTGTATGAGTGAGTGAGAGAGAGGCTGTGTATGAGTGAGTGAGAGAGAGGCTGTGTATGAGTGAGTGAGAGAGAGGCTGTGTGAGTGAGAGAGAGGCTGTGTATGAGTGAGAGAGAGGTTGTGTATGAGTGAGTGAGAGAGAGGCTGTGTATGAGTGAGTGAGAGAGAGGCTGTGTATGAGTGAGTGAGAGAGAGGCTGTGTATGAGTGAGTGAGAGAGAGGTGTATGAGTGAGTGAGAGAGAGGCTGTGTATGAGTGAGTGAGAGAGAGAGAGGCTGTGTATGAGTGAGTGAGAGAGAGGCTGTGTATGAGTGAGTGAGAGAGAGGCTGTGTATGAGTGAGTGTGTGAGAAAGAGACTGTGTATGAGTGAGTGAGAGAGAGGCTGTGTATGAGTGTGTGAGAGAGAGGCTGTGTATGAGTGTGTGAGAGAGAGGCTGTGTATGAGTGAGTGAGAGAGAGAGAGGCTGTGTATGAGTGAGTGAGAGAGAGGCTGTGTATGAGTGAGTGAGAGAGAGGCTGTGTATGAGTGAGAGAGAGACGCTGTGTATGAGTGTGTGAGAGAGAGAGAGGCTGTGTATGAGTGAGTGAGAGAGAGGCTGTGAGGATGGAGTGAGAGAGAGAGAGCGAAGGAGGATGGTGAGTGAGAGAGAGGCTGTAAGGAGGAGAGAGAGGCTGTGTATGAGGAGTGAGTGAGAGAGGCTGTGTATGTGTGTGAGAGAGAGGCTGTTTAGAGAGTGAGAGAGAGAGGCTAGGTGAGTGAGAGAGAGAGGCTGTGTATGAGTGTGTGAGAGAGAGGCTGTGTATGAGTGTGTGAGAGAGAGGCTGGGTGAGTGTGTGTGTGTGTGTGTGTGAGTGAGAGAGAGAGGCTGGGTGAGTCTGTGTGTGTGTGTGTGTGTGTGAGTGAGAGAGGGGATGGGTGAGTGTGTGTGTGTGTGAGTGAGAGAGAGAGCCTGGGTGAGTCTGTGTGTGTGTGTGAGTGAGAGAGAGAGAGAGGCTAGGTGAGTGTGTGTGTGTGTGAGTGAGAGAGAGAGGCTGGGTGAGTCTGTGTGTGTGTGTGTGTGTGTGTGTGTGCGTGAGTGAGAGAGGGGATGTGTGTGTGTGTGTGTGAGTGAGAGAGAGGCTGGGTGAGTCTGTGTGTGTGTGTGAGAGAGAGAGAGGCTGGGTGTGTCTGTGTGTGTGTGTGTGAGTGAGAGAGAGGCTGGGTGAGTCTGTGTGTGTGTGAGTGAGAGAGAGGCTGGGTGAGTCTGTGTGTGTGTGTGAGTGAGAGAGAGAGGCTGGGTGAGTCTCTGTGTGTGTGTGTGTGAGAGTGAGAGAGGGGGCTGGGTGAGTGTGTGTGAGTGTGTCACACACTGTCAAATCCTCCCGAAATAAGGAAACCAGCTTCCACTCTAATTATAGGCTTTTTATAAGATTCAGCTTTTAATTTTAAACTGTGGAGCGGCAGCACGGAACAGAAAGCATTCCATTGACACACACACACTGACACACACACACACACACACACACAGATAGACAGACACACACTCACACACACACACAGATACACAGACACACACACACACACACACACACACACACACACACACACACACACACACACACACACACACACACATGCAAAAACACACAGACACACAAAAACACGCAAAAACACACAGACACACAAAAACACGCTCACACTCACACACACACACAGATACACAGACACACACACACTGACACACACACAGACACACACAGAGACACACACACATAAGAACATAAGAACATAAGAACATAAGAACGTTTACAAACGCCATTCGGCCTATTTTGCTCGCTTCTTGAAGGATCCCAGGGTGTCAGCTTCAACAACATTACTGGGGAGTTGGTTCCAGACCCTCACAATTCTCTGTGTAAAAAAGTGCCTCCTATCTTCTGTTCTGAATGCCCCTTTATCTAATCTCCATTTGTGACCCCTGGTCCTTGTTTCTTTTTTCAGGTCGAAAAAGTCCCCTGGGTCGACATTGTCTATACCTTTTAGGATTGTGAATGCTTGAATCAGATCACCGCGTAGTCTTCTTTGTTCAAGACTGAACAGATTCAATTATTTTAGCCTGTCTGCATATGACATGCCTTTTAAACCCGGAATAATTCTGGTCACTTTTCTTTGCACTCTTTCTAGAGCAGCAATATCCTTTTTGTAACGAGGTGACCAGAACTGAACACAATATTCTAGGTGAGGTCTTACTAATGCATTGTAAAGTTTTAACATTACTTCCCTTGATTTAAATTCAACACTTCTCACAATATATCCAAGCATCTTGTTGGCCTTTTTTATAGCTTCCCCACATTGTCTAGATGAAGACATTTCTGAGTCAACACAAACTCCTAGGTCTTTTTCATAGATTCCTTCTTCAATTTCAGTATCTCCCATATGATATTTATAATGCACATTTTTATTGCCTGCATGCAATACTTTACACTTTTCTCTATTAAATTTCATTTGCCATGTGTCTGCCCAGTTCTCAATGCTGTCTAGATCATTTTGAATGATTTTTGCTGCTGCAACAGTGTTTGCCACTCCTCCTATTTTTGTGTCATCTGCAAATTTAAAAAGTTTGCTTACTATACCAGAATCTAAATCATTAATGTAGATTAGGAAGAGCAGAGGACCTAATACTGATCCCTGTGGTACACCACTGGTTACCTCGCTCCATTTTGAGGTTTCTCCTCTAATCAGTACTTTCTGTTTTCTACATGTTAACCACTCCCTAATCCATGTGCATGCATTTCCTTGAATCCCTATTGCGCTCAGTTTGAGAATTAATCTTTTATGTGGGACTTTGTCAAAAGCTTTCTGGAAATCTAAATAAACCATGTCGTATGCTTTGCAATTATCCATTGTCGATGTTGCATCACACACACACACATACACAGACACACACACTCACACACACAGAGACACACTCATATTTACACACACACAGACACACACACTCACACAGACACACACAGAGAGACACACACATGCTGTCACACACACTGAAACACACACAGAGACACACACACACACACTCCCTCTCTCCCTCTCCCTCTCTCCCTCTCCCCCTCTCTCTCCCCCTCTCTCCCTCTCCATGTCTCTCCCCCTCTCTCTCCGTCTCTAACCCCTTTCTCTCCCTCTCCCCCTCTCTCCCTGTCCATCTCTCTCCCTCTCTCCCTTCTCCCTCTCCCCCTCTCCCTCTGTCCCTCTCCCTCTCCCCCTCTCTCCTCTCTCTCCCTTCTCGCTCTTCCCCTCTCTCCCCTCTCCCTCCCCCTCTCTCCCTCTCCATCTCTCTCCCCTCTCTCTCCCTTCTCCCTCTCCCCCCACCTCTCTCTCTCCCCTCTCTCTCCCTTCTCCCTCTCCCCCACCTCTCTCTCTCCCTTCTCCCTCTCCCTTCTCCCTCTCCCCCACCTCTCTCCCCTCTCTCTCCCTTCTCCCCCCCCCCCTCTCTCTCCTTCTCTCCCCTCTCCCCCCCCCCCCCTCTCTCCCCTCTCTCTCCCTTCTCCCTCTCCCCTCACCTCTCTCTCTCCCCTCTCTCTCCTCCCTAATAAGAGCTGCTCCTGTGTCTGGAGGCTCGTATATAAACTGTGTTCTGGATGGTAATTGGCAGCCTGTTTTCATTAGCGGTCGGCTCTGGGCTCTGAATCAGATTAGTGGGACAGGACCCTGACTGTTCAGTGTTCACTAACACCTGCACCCCTCTAAATAAAGACCCTGTGTGAGGAAACAGCCTCGCTTGAAAGCAGCTTCTCAATGAAGGCTGAGTGTGTCTCAATATAGAAGTGAAAAGCAAAGCTGAGCTGCTCATGCTCAGGGTGCCAGGCTTCCACAGCTCCACGATGCACTTTGTAACGAGACAATAACGCCCCGATCCGATCCGATACGCGTCACGATACACGGGATGATCCTGATTGGCTACTCGTATGAGGCATAATAAGATCAAATGGTCATTTAAAGAGGGACTGTTTGGTTAAAAAACACAACATGAAATGAGACAGGGAGGGTACGTATTCATAGCAGCTATAAAACACACTGATTCTCGAGAACCACTTGGTGAACGACAGCGAGCTGTGCTGTGCTTTTGGTCTTGTATCGATACACACAAACGATACTTACCTTTAGTAGGATACGCTATATTATGTAAAGAAAGGATCACGATTGATCGATACGTGATGAATCAGTACACTCCTATTCAGCACTGCTGGACATGTAGCAATGTGGCAGGATGGCTTGCAGTGGTGAGGTGTGGTGACGTCACGGACCAGGAAGTAACTGAACCAAAACAGTAGATGGGCGGGTGAAACTGAACGCAACAGCGTTCAGCTGATTTTATTAAATCAATAAACCAAAATATTTAAACAAACAAAACACAACAAAACAAAAGGGTACGTTGGCCAAACAAATAGAAATAAACAAATAAGCAGATACTTAGCAGTTGTTTCTCTTATTCGCCTCGCTCTCTCCGCTCCCCGTACTCTCCTCTGTACACTCCCCTCGCAGCACGGACAGCTGCAGGTTCTTATACTCTGGCCGAGGGGTTAACTAGCTGTTAATTATCTTATTACCCCTCGGCCACAGTCTGCACGAGTTTAGTAAGGATGCGTGACTGTCAGCTAGTTAAATAATCAGTAGCTGATCAGCCACGCATCCTCACAGGGTTTTTAAAATATACAAAAACAATAACAAAAGACGCGGCGCTTTTATCCGCGCCGCAAACAAAAATACAAATAATAATAAATATATAGGGGCGGGACACTCCGCCACAAGCAATCAGTACGTTCTTCCAGGGATGGGAATAAGACTCCCATTGCAAAGCAGCTTGATCCAGTCCTGGTCTTACAATGAGTTTAATAAGACTCCCATTGCAAAGCAATTTGATCCAGTCCTGGTTTTACTATTAGTTTAATAAGACTCCCATTGTAAAGCAGTTTGATCCAGGCCTGGTCTTACAATGAGTTTAATAAGACTCCCATTGCAAAGCAGTTTGATCCAGTTTGATCCAGTCCTGGTTTTACTACAGTTTAATAATAAGACTCCCATTGTAAAGCAGTTTAATAAGTCCTGTTTAATAAGTCATTGCAAATAGTTTAATAAAGCAGTTTGATCCAGTCCTGGTCTTACAATGAGTTTAATAAGACTCGCATTGCAAAGCAGCTTGATCCAGGCCTGGTCTTACAATGAGTTTAATAAGACTCCCATTGCAAAGCAATTTGATCCAGTCCTGGTTTTACTATTAGTTTAATAAGACTCCCATTGCAAAGCAGTTTGATCCAGGCCTGGTTTTACTGTTAGTTTAATAAGACTCCCATTGTAAAGCAGTTTGATCCAGGCCTGGTCTTACAATGAGTTTAATAAGACTCCCATTGCAAAGCAATTTGATCCAGTCCTGGTTTTACTATTAGTTTAATAAGACTTCCATTGTAAAGCAGTTTGATCCAGGCCTGGTCTTACAATGAGTTTAATAAGACTCCCATTGCAAAGCAATTTGATCCAGTCCTGGTTTTACTATTAGTTTAATAAGACTCCCATTGCAAAGCAGCTTGATCCAGGCCTGGTCTTACAATGGGTTTAATAAGACTCCCATTGCAAAGCAGCTTGATCCAGGCCTGGTCTTACAATGGGTTTAATAAGACTCCCATTGCAAAGCAGTTTGATCCAGTCCTGGTTTTACTATTAGTTTAATAAGACTCGCATTGCAAAGCAGTTTGATCCAGTCCTGGTTTTACTATGAGTTTAATAAGACTCAATTGATCTTGTTACCTATACACTGGGGCTAATCAAGGTTGTAGTAAAACCTGGAATGGGTCAAACTGTTATGCAATAGGAGTCTTATTTCCGTCCCTGTCATCATTTGCTTTGTTCTATTTATGGTTTATTTTAGTATGCTCTGTATTCTTTACTAAAGCCTGATTCCCATCTGCAGCATGGAACCAGTCTATAAAACTCACCTCAATCCCAGCATCAAACTGGGGCTGTACAATCCAATCTGCAAACGGACATTACACCAAATCTACCTGTATGTGTCGCGTTTTTGTATAAATATAATTCACCACCAACCTGTGTTTCAATTCCAACTCCATTTCCAATTCCTTTTTAAATTCAATTCCAGTTCCAATTCCCATTCCCTTTGAATCAATTCCAGTTCCAATTCCCATTCCCTTTTAATCAATTCCAGTCCCTTTTACGACATGGGCTTTACTGAGCAAACATGTATACAACACCTGCAATTACACAACTACAATACCCAAGTTGTATACATGCCTGCTCAATAAAAAGCCTGTGTCATAAAAGGAATTGGAATTGGAGTTGGAATGAAAGAAAAGGAATTGGAATTGGAATTGGAATGAAAGAAAAGGAATTGGAATTGGAATTGGAATGAAAGAAAAGGAAATGGAATTGGAATTGGAATTGGAATGAAAGAAAAGGAATTGGAATTGGAATTGGAATTGGTTTTAAAAGGAACAGGAAATGGAGTTGAAAGGAAAGAAAAGGAATTGCCCCCGATCCTGCAGACTGTTGTGTTTAGGTCACTGTTTCAGTTTCTAACAGCTCTCTAAATCACATGCACATCCAAGCTTTCAGAGGGCTTGGTAGCTGACAGCATGCTGCTCTCATTAGAGGTAATTTAACAGCGGTTTGATCAGTCTGAGACGACTGATAGTGGCATTTCTGCTGAAACGTAGACAAAACATTTGTTATTCATTTTAGTTTTCTGACAGCTAATTAGAGTCTGGGAGTTTAAAGCATGTCGGTCCAGGGACGGAAATAAGGCTCCCATTGCACAGCAGTTTGATCCATTCCTGGTTTTACTAGGAGCTTAATGAGACACACCTGAGCACACCTGTGGATAATCAAGCATGTAGTAAAATCTGGAATGGGTGAAACTGCTGTGCAACAGGAGTCTTATTTCCATCCCTGAATAAGAGGCAGTCTGCACACAGCGTACTCATTTATAGAAGAATCTGGTGCAGTTTCCTGTTATAATAAGAGGCTCCCTGCACACAGTGTATTAGAAATCCCCAAAACAAACACTGTATTCAGGAACTGCTATTCAAACTGCTGTTGTATGTTCCGTGCATGGGAAGACATCTCTACAAGGGATAAGATAGACTGCAATTCTGACAAACCCATGATTGTTAATTTGTCGGACCTGATTTCAATTAGAATCAATTGAAGATCTATTTAACACAGCAGTCTCTCTTTGTCCTGGTTCTTTCTAGTATTAATGTTAAAGTCCTGGATGTTTTGCAGGGATGGAAATCTGACTCCTATTGCATAGCAGTTTCACTCATTCCAGGTTTTAAAGTCCTGATCTTATTTCCATCCCTGCGTTCTTCTTAGAGAGGTCATTTCAAAGCTGATAAGTTTGGGACCGCTGGCCTTAATACTGAATACAGGTGTGGCCTTATTAATAGTACAGGGCAATCAAAAGGTGCCTTAAAGCATTAAATGTTTGCATCAAGCATGATAGCAGTGCAACAATATGATTGTGCCAGTCGCTGTTTTGTAAAGTTACAAACCTAGCACTCTCGGGTTCCTTTGAATATTGTGGTCTGTTTTTTAAATTCCCCTGAACGTTAATCCACAGTGTACTATCCCCCTCCCTACCTCCCCACTCTCTCTCCCCCTCTCTCTCCCTCTCCCTCTCCTCTCCCTCTCCCTCTCTCTCCTCTTTCTCTCCCCCTCTTTCTCCCTCTCTCTCTCTCTCTCTCTCTCTCTCCCTCTCTCTCTCTCCCCCTCTCTTTCTCTCCTCTCTCTCTCTCTCTCCTCCCCTCTCTCTCTCTCCCCTCTCCCTCCCTCCCTCTCTCTCTCTCTTAGTCTCTCTCTCTCTCTCTCTCTCTCTCTCTCTCTCTCTCTCTATCTCTCTCTCTCCTGTTCTTTCCATTCACATCTGTAGAGCAGACCTGATCTGCTCTCACTCAGTTCTGGTGATGTTTGTGAAAGAGGAGAAGAAAGGGGGGTGGATGTGCTATTGCTTTATGCACGCAAGGATCTTGGCAGTCATTCACTTTCTCTCTCACATTCGCACACACTTGCACACACTCACACTCACATTATTATTAAATTCACACTGAACATAAGAAAGAAAGAACATAAGAAAGTTTACAAACGAGAGGAGGCCATTCAGCCCATCTTGCTCCCTTGGTTGTTAGTAGCTTATTGATCCCAGAATCTCATCAAGCAGCTTCTTGAAGGATCCCAGGGTGTCAGCTTCAACAACATTACTGGGGAGTTGGTTCCAGACCCTCACAATTCTCTGTGTAAAAAAGTGCCTCCTATTTTCTGTTCTGAATGCCCCTTTATCTAATCTCCATTTGTGACCCCTGGTCCTTGTTTCTTTTTTCAGGTCAAAAGTCCCTGGGTCGACATTGTCTATACCTTTTAGGATTTTGAATGTTTGAATCAGATCGCCGCGTAGTCTTCTTTGTTCAAGACTGAATAGATTCAATTCTTTGAGCCTGTCTGCATACGACATGCCTTTTAAACCCGGGATAATTCTGGTTGCTCTTCTTTGCACTCTTTCTAGAGCAGCAATATCCTTTTTGTAACAAGGTGACCAGAACTGAACACAATATTCTAGGTGAGGTCTTACTAATGCATTGTAAAGTTTTAACATTATTTCCCTCTGCAAATTTAACAAGTTTGCTTACTATACCAGAATCTAAATCATTAATGTAGATTAGGAATAGCAGAGGACCTAATACTGGTTTTGTAGATTATTGAAATGACCAGGCAGATGCCAGGAGGTGAACAATCAGGACCCTGAATGAACTGATCTCACTTCATCACAGCATGAATAAGTCACATCCGAGTCTGTAGGTTTACTAACAGGAGTTGTTCATGCAGCTAGAAGGGAAACAATTTATTCTAGCATCAAACTCCTGGTTCCTGATCATTTAAATCAAATGAATGAAGTTCTGAAACCCAGGACTGGATACAGCAGGGCTAATGTGGGATTCAGGGATTCAGTGCATTATTTTTATTTATCTATTTATTTGACAAGGACAACATACAATTTGTAACATTTATTATGACATGTCATAAGATGTATTGCACCCAGATTTAGCTATGAGCTCGTTTTCATTGGCAGCCAATTCAGAGGATCATTCAGGAAGTACTGTATTTATAAACAGGATCATTCAGGGAGTACTGTATTTATAAACAGGATCATTGAGGGAGTATTGTATTTATAAATAGAGGCTTATTCAGGGAGTACTGTATTTATAAACAGGATCATTCAGGGAGTACTGTATTTATAAACAGGATCATTGAGGGAGTATTGTATTTATAAATAGAGGCTCATTCAGGGAGTACTGTATTTATAAACAGGATCATTCAGGGAGTACTGTATTTATAAACAGGATCATTCAGGGAGTACTGTATTTATAAACAGGATCATTCAGGGAGTACTGTATTTATAAATAGAGGCTCATTCAGGGAGTATTGTATTTATAAATAGAGGCTCATTCAGGTAGTAATGTATTCCTCGAATGAGGACTGTTGAATAGTATGGGTTGCTTCGGGCTATTCTCATGAGTGGAATAACCACAGCACTCCAAGAACACTCATGGAGTATTCTGTTAAAATGACAAGTATTATGTAAGAAGAAAGTATGTTGACATCAAAATTAAACTGTTGAATTCAGAGAATTCATTTCCTTAGATCAAGCTCCACATCTGCTGTATGCAACGTGACGTGATTCACCCGATTATCATTACAATATGGGTTTAAAATGCGATAAAGTCATTTTTCCATGTGACCTACAGCACAGGAACCAGGATGCAGCCCTTTATGTAAGTCAGGGTTTCCCAGTCCTGGTCCTGGGGACCCCCTGTGTCTTCTGGTTTTCATTCCGACTTCTCAATTACTTAATTAGACCCTTAATTAAACGAACAATGTGCTTAATTAGACCTTTTTAATTGTTCTCAGCTCCTAAAAAGTTGTCGATTTCAAGTTACTTATAAAATTGTATAGTTAACTTGAACTGTGCAACTGTTTAAGAGCTGAAAACAATTAAATAGGTCTAATTAAGCAAATTCTCAGTTCAATGAAGGGTCTAGTTCAGTAATTGAGAGCTCAGTTGGAATGAAACCCAGCAGACCCAGGGGGTCCCCCGGACCAGGGTTGGGAACCCCTGATGTAAGGGATTGCATTTGAAATATTTGCATATCGTGAATTAACATAAAAAAGCACAAAAAAACATTCTGTAACAATAAAAAGCCAGTAATGATACTAATAAAACTAATCAGCGGTAAGAAAATCTTTTTGAAAGCAAGTGACAAAGTTGACACTTAACTAAATCCTTCTAGCATTGAAAGTTTACTCTTCAGGGTTCGAAACTTCCACTTGTCTTGCACCCAGTCCTGGTTTTCACAGCTCCCCTTGTTTAGGTGTAGTATTGAAATCAACAGGTGCCAGGGGCTTGAGCAATCAGGCCCTTGGTAAATGTGCTCCGAATGAACCGATCACACTTGCATAACTCCTGAGTCTGGAGGTTGACTGTTAGGAGCTGTTTGTGCAGCTATAAGGGAAGGAGCGATATGTTTAACAGGGGCTGCTGCTCAAACTCCTGACTCCTGATCATTTCAATATGAATAATTATAGACTTCATTGAGGGCAGTTCTGAACCCCAGGACTGGGTGCAGCAGCAGCAGGGCTAGTGTGAGTTTCTAACCCTGCTTTTTCCCCTTGGAGTTTTATAATTGAAAGAAAGTGTTGTTCAAACTCCCTGACTTGCATAAGCCTACCAAGTAATAATGGAGAGGAATCTTATTGAGTGAAGATCCTGGATAATGCCTTGTCTGGTTTCGACTGTCCCCTCGGGAGATACTGGAGTAATGACAATATAGAGCTCAACTCAGAGCAGGGGGCTCATTACATCTAGAGCCCAGATAATACCCTGTGTGCTTCACTTGGCTTATATTGAACTCTCAACTGTGTGTGTGGCCCTAGTGGTTAGAGCTGAGCAGGGACTGGGAGGGAGGGAAGCAGTCTGGCTCTAGTGGTTAGAGCTGAGCAGGGACTGGGAGGGAGGGATGCAGTGTGGTTCTAGTGGTTAGAGCTGAGGAGGGAAGCAGTGTGGCTCTACTGGTTAGAGCTGAGGGACTGGGAGGGAGGGAAGCAGTTTGGGCTAGTCTAGTGGTTGGAAATAGAGAGAAAAGGATGGGTGAAAGAGACATTTTTCCATGAGCCTCAGTTTATTAAGACCAGATTGTTCGGATCATAAACAGGAAATCCTGTTTCAGTTCAAGTGGATTTTTTGGTCAGTTTCATGGTGCTTTTACAGTCAGCTGCTGTTTCACTGCGCTGTAACTTCACAGAGCCGCAGTGTAGGTGCCTCCCTTCGAAAGGTGAAATACCCACAGCTTTCTCCTCAGCCATTCGGCATTCATAGTTTTAGTTTAGTCTTTATTTACACTTTGACTATGAAGAACCCTACAGGCCAGATTAAACAAAATAAAAAAAACTGAGATCAAACATCCTTGCTGCATGTCAATGCTGAGGGTTTGAGCTTCGTTGAGTTCTGTTCTCAGTGCACGCTGAAGGAAATGCTTGCCAAAGTGTTTGTCTGCTTGACTTGGCTTCCAAAAGCACATAAGAATTCTGATCAATGGTTCTGAAGATATTTACTCTAGACTTTAATGAATGTAGCGTGCGCGGGGGTAGGGGTCAGGGCTGGTAGGTGACGCAATCTAAAAGACATAAGCCCGATATCTGCTTCTGCAAGCGAGCCGGCTCTTTTGTACAGCGTTATCGGCGCTATACTTCAGAGCGGGAGGTCCCGGGTTCGCATCCCACCTCCACCTGTGAGAAGCCCCTGCCTGCAGGAACCGCGGTTTTGATACATTAACTCCTATTTTGTGAAAGATGAAAATTCAACAACAACGTACAAAACTGAGAAACAAACAGTGCTTACGATATCTCCAATTACATAACTTGGTTTTATAATAGTTTTGCTGGGGTGTAAATAAGACTCCCATTCCTGGTTTTACTATGAGTTTAATAAGACACACTCGAGCTTGTTACCTATACACTGAGGCTAATCGTAATAAATCCTGGAATGGGTGAAACTGCTGTGCAGTAAGAGTCTTATTTCCATCCCTGGTTTTACTAGGAGTTTAATAAGACACACCTGAGCTTGTTACCTGTACACTGAGGCTAATCATAATAAATCCTGGAATGGGTGAGTCTTATTTTCATCCCTGGTTTTGTAAAACCAATAGGTTTTTGTCTCTTTAAAATAAATCAGAGTTAATTAAAGCCTGGAGTAAACGCTTTGGAAATATGGCCCCAGAGTGTCTTATTGCCATTATAACATGGACCATACCTGAAGCAAAAGAGGTGTGTCATTAATGCGGCTGGAGACATCCAATCAGAATGCAATTTGCTTGGACTTGTTCAGCCAATCAGTGTTGTGTTATTGAGTACAGTAACCAATACAGTATGGTTCTTTTAGGGGTGCTGGAACCCCACAACTCTGAAATAGTGAGGGACTGGGGGTTACACAAATGAAAAGGAAAAATATGATCTTATCCAAGGAGAGTGCATTTACGAATGAGTACGTCACCACGGCAACGCTCGGAGCCCTTTCAGCTCCACTCGAGGGAATAAATAATTTATTCGGTATTTTCCTGGGTTTTTTTTTCTTTGTTTACCTGAGGGAAGTTCAGCGCGACCCCAGAATGAGAACAGACAGAGAGCCGTCACCATGGGAACACAGAGAGTCTGAGGGAGAGCGAAGGAGAGGGAGGCAGCCTCAGATTATTATTATTATTGTTGTTGTTGTTGTTGTTGTTGTTGTTGTATTGTACTCTTACAGTATACTGTATTATGTCAGTATGCTGTGTTAGAGAAGAAAGCTGGGAGTGAGGGTGGAGGAGGGGATAGCAGCTATATTGTATTATTATAGTATATGATATCATATATCATATATAGTAAAGCTCGCTTAAAAGACCACCTATTGACAGTCGTGTAAAGTCAGCTGCAGTATTGAGGTTGCCTCTGGTATATATATATATATATATATGGATATACAGACGTGCTCAAATTTGTTGGTACCCCTCCACAAAAAACGAAGAATGCACAATTTTCTCTGAAATAACTTGAAACTGACAAAAGTAATTGGCATCCACCATTGTTTATTCCATATTTAATAGAAATCAGACTTTGCTTTTGATTTTTTATTCAACATAATATTGTAAATAATAAAACAAATGAAAATGGCATGGACAAAAATGATGGGACCGCTAACCTAATATTTTGTTGCACAACCTTTAGAGGCAATCACTGCAATCATTTTTGGTCTCAATGAGACTTCTGCACCTGTTAACAGGTAGTTTGTGTGTCTTCCTGAGCAAAATGGGCTCCAGCTGTCTCAGGTTTGATGGGTTCCAGAAAGCAAGTTTCAGCCCTTTCCATAGATGTTCGATAGGATTCAGATCAGGACTTTAGAAGGCCAGAGCAGAATAGTCCAATTTTTTGTTCATATCCATTCTTGTTTATTTGGATTTGGTTTGGGTCATTATCCTGTTGGAGGACCAATGATTCCTTTCTGAGAACAATTTTGACAGTGGCAATGCAGACAGACAGAATGTGGTGATAGTCTTAGCATTTCAATGGTTCTGCATTATATTCAAGGGGCATTGGCAAAGCAGCCCCAAAACATAACCAAGTGTCCTCCATGTTTCACTTAGGTAAATGTTCTTTTCTTTGGCAATGCAGACAGACAGACAGTGGCAGAGCAATGACAATGCAAAAATGGTTCAGTTTTATACTCATCTGGGCAATGGTATTCTCCCAAAGGATTGCCACTGGGTCAAATGCATTTTAGCAAATGCCAGTCTGGCTTCCCATGTTGCTGTCCAATGGCAATGCTGACAGCTGCATCACAATGGCATTGTAACTCTTTTGTACTGAGGGGCAGAGCTAGCACAAGGGCAGCATCAATGGGTTCAGAGGCTGTCTTTTGCAGTTATCCTGGTTCATTTTCTGACCAATGGGATATCCTTCTGTTCAATGAACACACAACCCACACTGCTGGTAATCCATTGCAGTACCACGGTACCAGATCATGGACCTTAAACTTCTTAATAATATTTGCAACTGTTGTCACAGGAACCAACAGCATGGTCAGGTTCAAACAGGACCATGCTTGTCTATTATTTGTTTGCTCAGGGTTCAGACAGACCCAGCAACCAGGGTCAAGGTTCAGTGTGGACAACAATTACCCTGCAAACTGATCTGCTCCATTTAAAACTGAATGACTGATTACAAGTTTAAAAAGACAGTCTAAGTCTAATTAGAGAAACTCACTATAATCAATATTTATTTCTTTGCAAGTACCAAGCCGGACCATTTTAGAATATCTTTGGACATCCAGGGTTTAGTTTCTCTTTTCAGAGCTTCTTTGCTTTATCTGCATACCAAAGGAGCAAAACATGAGGCTATGTTGGCGGATTTCATGACTTTTCAGGAGGAATGATGTATTATTTCAAGAGCTGGCCGAGAACAGACCAAATTTGAGGGACAACTCATGAAAATCGGGTTTGTGTGAGCACTGCTTCCATCATAGAAAACAGACTGCATGCGTCCAGATAGGTAAGAGGACAGCCAGGAGAGACAGGTTCCAGAGATTCCAGCATACTTCTGAAGGCGGTCAAGAAGAATGCTATGATATATGGTATCAAAAACAGCAGTTAGGTCATGTTTGGTCTCAAGGACTGAGGGAGCAACAGCATTTGCATTGGGCAGAAGATCATTTACAATCCGGAGCAGAGCAGTTTGTACTGTGTGTGGCCGGCCATGCCAGGATTTGCAGAGATTCAAGCACTTTTGTTCATCTAATTGAGATGTTTATTTGGATTTGGTTTGCCTGTATACAGCCCTTTCAAGAGTTTTGGAGAAAACAATCTTTGGCAATGGGACAGTTGGATAAGACAGCCCGGTCAAGGGAGGGTTTTGAATTATACAGGGGCATTTACACAAAGACAGTGCAGTCTTGATACCCTTCCCAAATGAACCAAGGCCTGAGACAGACAGTGGGACAAGGACAATGCAATGGTTCATAATGTACTGAGGGGCAATGGTAGCACAAGAACTGAGACAGATGATTTGTTGGCCAGGGGTCCAAGGGGCCATATGCTGTCCAATGGCAATGCTGACAGCTGCAGCAGTAGGCATTGGAGACATCTTTTGTACTGGAGGGGAGAGCTAGACAAGGAAGCATCAATGCAGGAGGCTGTCAGGAGAGTCAAGGTGGTACCATGTTCTACTATATGGGTCCCAATGGCAGGAACACAGAACCCAAATGGTAATCCATTTTGTACCACGGTAAAGAAAGCAGGAGAAGACATGGGTGCTACCCTAAGAGAGGAGGATGAATGGGAGGTTCAATTTAATGACTGGGGGCAGGCTGTTTGCTCAAGGGTTTTGAAGAGAATACCAGGGTTTAAGGGTCCCATGGATATGATTTCTGAAACTTCACCCTGGCAGCTCAAACTGAGAGAGAGCCAGTAGAAACTGAGGTGATCGGTCCAAATCTCTCTGAGAACTGTTAGTCCAATGACCTTCATGCAAGCTGAGCGGACCAGGTAGAGGGACATCCAGTTAGTTTTGGAGTTTGAGGGTATATCCATGGGAGTAAAACATGAGGCTATGTTGTTCGGATGAGGTGACCCAAGTGAAACATGAGATGTTGTAAGAGGTGAGGCCGAGAACAGACCCTTGAGGGACAACTCATCGACCAAGATGGAAGCACTACTTCAATCATAGAAAAAGACTGCACGTTCCAGATAGTAAGAGGATAGGATTTAGCAGGTTTTTGAGATTCCAGAAGGAAATAACAGTGTCAGAAGAATGCTGAAATGCAGGAAAAACAGCAGTTGGGTGAAGGAGAAATGGACAGAGGGAGAGATATCTGCATTGACAGAAGATCATTACAATATCAAGACCCCTGGTGATGAGCAGATCCAGGGTATGTTCAAGCAGATTGTGAATGTGAGATGTTTTGACAGATTGAGAGAGTTTTGAGAGAAAAGACAGTCCAGGAGCAGTTGGATAAGAAAGTCAAGGGAGGGTTTTTGTGGCACGGGCAGTCTTGAGGGGAAGAAGGCCTGAAAGGGACAGGTTGATGTTTAAATGGACGGAGCAAGGTCAGAAGAACAGAGACAGTTGAATTTGCAGATTAGGGGGGAGAGGAATGGCAGTAGAACTCAGCAATAAAAGGAGACATCAGTAATGGATGAGGAGATAACAGCAAGGGCAGGAGGGCAATGGGAGGAGAGTCAAGGTGGACAGTACTATATGCTGGGTTTGTGGAAGAGAAGGCTGGAATAGATGGAATTGATTTTGCGACAAGCAAAGAGGAGAAATCATGGAAGCAGTGAGGAGGATCAACCAGGGAGGTGGATTTGTCGATGACTGGATGCAGGATTTTGGGTTTTGAAGAGAATATTTGGTTTAGTGTCCCTGGATATGATTTACAGAGTGCCAGGTCACCCTGCTAGACAGCAAAATCAAGATTAGCTACAGTTATAAGTTTGTCCAAATCTCTCAGTGAACTGTTAGTCCAGAGAACCTCAATTTTAGGAAGGTAGAATTTACAGTTTGAGGGTATACCATGGACAGTTGCGATGTTTCTTCACTGTTCTGGTTGTAGCGGTAGGGGCTGCTGTGTCGATGATAGAGAGCTCAGTGGTGTAGAGGGGATCATCATCGACCGAAGATGGAAGAGTACCAATCAGAGGGGAAGAAGAGACACGTTCCGAGAGTCTTATAGGATTTAGCAGATTTTTGGGACAGAAGGAAATAACAGTGTCAGTAGTAGCTGAAAGTGCAGGAAGATTAATATTGGCAGTGATTAAGAAATGGTCAGAGAGAGAGATATCTGTGACTGAGAGTCTAGATATCAAGACCCTGGTGATGTACTGGGGATCCAGGGTATGTCCCGGTGTGAATGGGAACGTTGACAGATAGAGTCCAAGACAGTCCAGGAGCATGACAAAGTCGGTCACTAGGGGAAGAAGGCAAATCGACATTGATGTTTAAATCACCAGTCTAGAATTTTGTCAGTTGAAGTGCAGATTAGGGCTGTACTGGGGAACTCAGCAATAAAAGCACAGTTATTCTTTGGTGGATGATAGATAACAGCAAGGTGAGGGACATGGGAGAGGGGAGCTTGACAGCGAGATGCTCAAAGGAAGAGAAGGCTGGCATAGAGAGAATTGAGGCGACAAGCACAGAGGATCTGAGAGCCAGCTAACCTCAACCAGTGAGGCGTGGCTTGTCAAAGAGCGAGTCGCCATTTGGGGTGAATAGATGTAGTGAGTGCTTATCATTTACAGAGTGCCAGGTTTCTGCTAGACAGAGAAAATCAAGATTAGTATCAGTTATAAGTTTGTTGAGAAGCAGATATTTGTTAGTAAGAGAATGGCAATTTAGGAAGGAGAATTTACAGTTTGTAGCAGGCAGTACAGACGGAGAGGGGCTTAGTAGCGGTATCTGAAGCAAGTATAGAGAGCTCAGTGGTGTACTGGGGATCTGAGAGCCAGTTAATTCAATACAGTCTAGTATAGAGAACTCGGTGCTGTACTGGGGATCTGAGAGCCAGCTAATTCAATACAGTCTAGTATAGAGAACTCAGTGCTGTACTGGGGATCTGAGAGCCAGCTAATTCAATACAGTCTAGTATAGAGAACTCGGTGCTGTACTGGGGATCTGAGAGCCAGCTAATTCAATACAGTCTAGTATAGAGAACTCAGTGCTGTAATGGAGATCTGAGAGCCAGCTAATTCAATACAGTCTAGTATAGAGAACTCGGTGCTGTACTGGGGACCTGAGAGCCAGCTAATTCAATACAGTCTAGTATAGAGAACTCGTTGCTGTACTGGGGATCTGAGAGCCAGCTAATTCAATACAGTCTAGTGTAGAGAACTCGGTGCTGTACTGGGGATCTGAGAGTCAGCTAATTCAATACAGTCTAGTATAGAGAACTCAGTGCTGTACTGGAGATCTGAGAGCCAGCTAATTCAATACAGTCTAGTATAGAGAACTCGGTGCTGTACTGGGGATCTGAGAGCCAGCTAATTCAATACAGTCTAGTATGGAGAACTCAGTGTTGTACTGGGGATCTGAGAGCCAGCTAATTCAATACAGTCTAGTATAGAGAACTCAGTGCTGTACTGGGAACCTGAGAGCCAGCTAATTCAATACAGTCTAGTATAGAGAACTCAGTGCTATACTGGAGGTCTGAGAGCCAGCTAATTCAATACAGTCTAGTATAGAGAACTCGGTGCTGTACTGGGGATCTGAGAGCAGCTAATTCAATACAGTCTAGTATAGAGAACTCAGTGCTGTACTGGGAACCTGAGAGCCAGCTAATTTAATACAGTCTAGTATAGAGAACTCAGTGCTGTACTGGGGATCTGAGAGCAGCTAATTCAATACAGTCTAGTATAGAGAACTCAGTGCTGTACTGGAGATCTGAGAGCCAGCAAGTACAACTCAGATTTTGTAGATAAAACAGTATTAGTAATTGCCCTGTGTGAGGTTTGTGAAAGCTCATTATTTAAATGGGATTGATCCTTATCAGATTGCTTGGCAGACTAGACTGCACGTTTATTAAAGTCCAGATGCTCTTTTCTGTGGCGAACTCAAAACTCAAAATCCGTCCCTATTATTTGACTACCTGCAAATCCAGCTTCCTGGGTGAAGACACACTCCACGAGTCTGTCTGACTCCTTGTATTTGTTTTTTTCTCCGCAGGATTCTTAGCAAGAACCGGATCAGCGTTCTACGAAACGGGTCATTTCTGGGTCTGAATGGACTTGAGAAACTGTGAGTTATTATTATTATTATTATTATTATTATTATTATTGGGCAGCAGTGTGGAGTAGCGGTTAGGGCTCTGGACTCTTGACCAGAGGGTCGTGGGTTCAATCCCAGGTGGGGGACACTGCTGCTGTACCCTTGAGCAAGCTACTTTACCTAGATTGCTCCAGTAAAAAAAACAACTGTATACATGGGTAATTGTATGTAAAAACAATGTGATATCTTGTAACAATTGTAAGTCGCTCTGGATGAGGGCGTCTGCTAATAAATAATAAGAATTATTATTATTATTATTGTTGTTGTTGTTGCTATACATACTGATCCCCTGATGCTGCCTTGTATGATTTTAATAATGAATAAAAGTTTTTAGAAACGCTGTCAATAGGGGTGTAGGGGTGTTCTGATTCGATGTTACAGGTAGCAAGCTTGTGAGGTGTTTGATACGTGACCATACCTCAGTGATTACCAGCCTTTAATTGATTCAGGGAAGGTATTGTATTATATTGTATTGTATTGGGTTGTATTGTATTGTATTGTTGAAGTCTGTCTCCAGAAAAATAATTACAAGTTTCATCAAAAAAGTGCAGAGTGAAGACTGCTGGGATTCTGCACCTCCCCCCCTCCCCCCATCCAGTTTGGGTTCAAAGGCCTGTAACCAGACCAGCCCCACCCTCGAAAACGATTGTGTGAACCCCCCAGGGGATCGTAAACCAGCAGGGGGCAGTGTAACGGATCTGGGGTCAAAGGGGAGGCACACAGACAGAGCGCCGGTAATCTGGACAAGCAAAACATTCCAAACACTTTGCTGGGTGGAGTTGCTCAGTTGTAGCTCATTTTTTTCTGTGCCAGAGTTCTTATTCTTCGTGTTTACCCCAGTGTTACTGGTTTCTGTGCCAGAGTCCTTATTCTCCGTGTTTACCCCAGTGTTACTGGTTTCTGTGCCAGAGTCCTTATTCTCAGTTTGTACCCCAGTGTTATGTTTAAAAAATGATTATTATAACATTCCACATTCAAACAAAGGGTGCCCCGGAGAGCTTGGTATCCCATAATTTCAGATTCTCCATCTCAACAAGACTTTGGTTTTCAGAAAAGTGTATTCGGTTTAGGTAAGGACACAAGGAAAACGTATACAAAAGCAAAAACACATCTCTCAAATAATGAACTGCTTGTCCCTCTCCCTCTCTCTCTCTCCTCTCCCTCTTCTCTCTCCCCTCTCTCCCTCCCCCCTCTCTCTCCATCTCCTCACCCTCTCCTCTCCCTGATCTCTCTCCCCCTCCCCCTCTCTCCCTCCCCCCTCTCTCTCCATCTCCTCTCCCTCTCCTCTGCCTATTCTCTCTCCCCCCCCCCTCCCCTCTCCCCTCCCCCTCTCTTCATCTCCTCTCCCTGTTCTCTTTCCCCCCCCCTCTCTCTCCCCCTCCCCCTCTCCTCTCCTCTCCGGTCCCTTAACGAGTTGAGTCAGTGCAGGCCCCTCTCCCGGCCTGTCTTGTCTGATTGACGCTGTTTTAATTAGAATAACGAGCTGGAGGATGTGGCCTGGCCTCTCTCCAAGCCGCCACTCGCCCCAAAAACAAACTGCACTAATTACATCGGCTGGATAGAGCCTTAATTACTGCGCTGCGGACCACTCTGTACAGCAGAGAAGAATAGGGGCTTTGAGAGATACTGAGAGGGGGGGTGAGTGTGTAACACAATGAGACTGTGAGAGTCTCTGTGTGTGAGAGTGTGTGTGTTGTGAGAGTCTCTCTAAGACTGTGTGTGTCAATGTGTGTGTGTGAGTGGGTGTGTGTCTCTCTGAGTCTGTGTCTGTTTGTGTGTGTGTCTGTGTGTAAGTCTCTGTGTGTCTGTCTGTAAGTCTCTCTGAGTCTCTGTGCGTCTGTGTGTCTCTCTGAGTCTGTGTGTGTGTGTGTGTGTGTTGTGAGAGTCTCTCTGAGTCTGTGTGTGTGTCAATGTGTGTGTGTGAGTGTGTGTGTGTCTCTCTGAGTCTGTGTCTGTTTGTGTGTGTGTCTGTGTGTGAGTCTGTGTGTCTGTCTGTGAGTCTGTCTGAGTCTGTGTGTGTGTGTGTGAGTCTCTCTGAGTCTGTCTATGTGTGTGTGTCTGTGAGTGAGTCTGTGTGTGTGTGTGTGTGTGTGTCTGTGTGAGTCTCTGTGTGTCTGTGTGTGTGTGTATGAGTCTCTCTGAGTCTGTGTGTGTGTGTGTGATTCTCCGAGTCTGTGTGTGTGTGTGTGTGTGTGTGTGTGAGTCTCTGTGTGTGTGTGTGTGAGTCTGTGTGTGTGTGATTCTCCGAGTCTGTGTGTGTGTTGTGTGAGTCTGTGTGTGTGTGTGTGTGTGTGTGTGTTGTGTGAGTCTCTCTGAGTCTGTGTATATGAGTGTGTCTGATGGACTCCAGATGTGCCTGTGTGATAAACTGGAAGGAAGGGGAATGTTTATTGAGAGAACTGTGGCATGGGGTTAGCGAAACTTACAACAAACGCACACACTCACACACACACACAGCACAGTGCAGCGAGCAGTGTCAGGGCCTTGCTTTCACTTACTATCTGAACCTCAGGATCTCCACTACCATGGCAGCTAATGGGGGCTAAACTAAATATTCCTGCATTAAAGGTTTTCTTCAAACACACTCACACACACACTGACACACACTGACACACACGCACACACACACACACGCACACACACACACGCACACACACACACACATATGTTCACATGTACTCTTAATGATGACATTGCATTGACTGCCTTTGTATTATTACTGAAGATCCTGAAGATAACGTCACACAGGCAGAGTGTCTTCTCTCCTCTGTCGTACACTCCACTTCGGCATTATAAGTATCAGTGAAATGTTTTTAGGCTTACGTTATTATTATTATTATTATTATTATTATTATTATTATTATTATTACAGTGCTCCCCCTTTATAAGGCGGCTCTTTATACTTCAGGTTATAAGGTGGTACGGTCACGGCTTCCATTTGCCCCATAATGCCATTACATTAACACTAGTATTCTCGTTATAAGGCGGAACACAAACAGCGCGGTCTCTTAACTATGGCTCCCGACTACAGCGTTATAAAGGAGCAGCACTGTATTAGTTATGCATTCAGTGTCGGGTGTCGCTTATGTTTAGAAATGTAATCTTGTGCAGTTTGGACATAAAAAATGTTGTTTTTTTTAACTTTGAAATGGTGCTGTATGTTCTGTGCAGGGTGAGGTACACACAGGACAGTGAGGTGTGCAGAATTCTGACACATCCTGAGCACAGATTGAGTCATTGATTTCTCATACATCATGTATCATTATTTTGTTGTGTTACTCAAGATAATCAATTATTATTATTATTATTATTATTATTATTATTATTATTATTATTATTATTATTATTATTATTATTATTAATAGTAGTAGTTCCCTAATAAAAGTTTACCATAGTACTAGAAAGCATAGTGAATGCTTGGTAAATCATAAGCATTGTATGTTATGGTAAAGTATATTTAAAAAAACCCATGGCAAGCCATGGTAAGTTATGGTAAATGCATGGATAACCATTGGATGGGAAAACTTTAAAATGACCATGCAGATTTACTGTGGTAAAGTTTTACAAGGGTAGATGTAGTCGTAGTAGTAGCAGGACTTTTGAATCGATTCATCTCACAAGTTAACATTTTCGTTATTCATTTAGTTGAAGCTGCGTGTATAAATGAGCTTCGTCCGAATCAAAGACAGTGAAAATCAGGCAGGCATGTTCAGGTACATTATTGAAATGACCAGGTGCCAGGAGTTTGAACAACCAGGACCCTGGTAAATGTGCTCTGAATGAACTCAGTCACACCCGAGTCTGTAGGTTTACGAACAGGGGTTGTTCATGCAGCTAGAAGGGAAACAGTTTATTCTTTCAATAATAATAGACTTCATTGAGGGGAGTTCTGAACCCCAGGACTGGGTGCAGCAGGGCTGGTGTGAGTTTCAAGCCGTGCTGTTTGCTGGTTAATGGCTCGTGTGTTTCTATTCACTCAGCTTCACATTGTGTAAACACTGTGCACAGAGCAGAGCTCAGCAATCAGTGTTACTGCACGGCCCTGCCAGCACAGGGCTGGCACAGGACAAGGAGCTTTCAGTAGTGCCTTAACTAATGCTGGCAGACAGCTACATTAGGAAAAGTAAGGATTTAAAATGTAGACCCTTGTGTACTAACGTGTCTGTCAACCAATCTCCATGGTGAACACAATCGCTGCCTTGAATTTTCACAATGCAGGGATGGAAATAAGAATCCCATTGCATAGCAGTGTGATCCATTCCTGGTTTTACTATGAGTTGAATAAGAGACACCTGAGCTTGTTACATATACACTGTGGCTAATCAAGCTTGTAGTAAAACCTGGAATAGGTGAAACTGCTGTGGAGTCTTATTTCTACCCTGTAATGCTTGGACAAAGCTAAATTAGGAAAGCTACTGTATGCATACGTGTTTTTAGGCTCCCGATTCGAAATGTTGAAGCTTACAGTATGTACAAATCGCAGGGATGGAAATAAGACTCCTATTGAACAGCAGTTTCCATGTTTAGCCACAGTGTATAGATAGCAAGCTCAGGTGTGTCTTATTTAACTAAACCAGGAATGGATTGTGTCCATATGTCTGTCTGTCACACTCTACAGCTCTGGACAGAAGGGCTTGCATCAACTAGAAATTTAGAATTGAGACATCATTTAAAAAAAACAAACAAAAAAAAACTATATGCATAATTTAGTTCTTTTATTTAACATCACGTAATCAAAGAAATTAAACGATATCGCGATTTCATGATAGATTTCAAAATGTCACATTTTTCAATTTTTGTCAGTTTTTTATTAAGTATATAGGAAACTAGAAGCAGTGTGTAATTCAATGTGTTGACATGAGATTATTCAGCAGGTTTCATTCGACTTTATGAAGCAAAATTACTTGATTCTATTGGGTGGTGCTAAACTTTTGGCCATAGCTGTACATGATAAAACTGCCTTACATTTTCACAGATCTCCACATTTTTTTTATCATACAGTCCTAGCCTAGTTAGGAGTTCCTGATTTCCTAAGATGTAAAACAAAATGACATCCCAGCACAGATTGGTCCGATGCACAAGCAGAGATTAAGAGCTTGCAGTGTAGATTTCAAGGACTAGCTCCTCTTGGGCTGTTTCAGCATTGCAGTCTGTCATGTCTGCTGGCATTGAGGGCACAGCTATGATAGAATCGGATAAAACTGTGGATTTAAAACACAATTTGTAGAACATTTTGTCGCACAAGGGCTCTCTGTGCTACTGCGCCCTGGCTTTGAAATAAAATGAAATAAAACACAAATTGCTAAAATAAAAAATAATATCAAATAAATACATTAAAAATAAACCCCAAATCTCTGCTCTGCACTGACAGTGACATTTTCCAGGAAGGGCTCCAGCACAGTGCAGATAGAATCAGCATGGGAGGCCTTATACAGAGTAAGACAACAACCATCTGAAGGCTCCGGGAATATGGAAGGAGATATTTCTGAACGTGTGTGTGGGGCTCTTTACCCCTTCAGAGTGTGTGTGTGGGGCGGGGGGGGGGTAATGGAAAGACTTGTGCAGGAAAGCAGGAAGTTGGAATAAAAACAAGTGGCGGTGTGCTCCTGACTTCCTGTTCGATACAGAGACCCCATTGTGAGGAGAGGGCCAGGACAGGCTGATAATCACACTGAGCTGGCTCTCAGCACAGAGAAAACCGTTTAAAATACGAGGAATTATAAAAAGAAACCAGAGCCGAGAGACAGGAAATGACACGTCATGAAAACTGGAGCCACAGTCGTAGGCTACATAAGCAGAAATTAAACAGAAGGTGGGGGGGAAGGGGGTCTGCTACCCCAGCAGTATAATCAGAAGCAGCTACAGGCCAGTTATGTAATACAGAGCAGTGTGCTGGAGTTCATCTATCTGGCTATCCCAGTTATGTAATACAGAGCAGTGTGCTGCAGTTCATCTATCTGGCTATCCCAGTTATGTAATACAGAGCAGTGTGCTGGAGTTCATCTATCTGGCTATCCCAGTTATGTAATACAGAGCAGTGTGCTGGAGTTCATCTATCTGGCTATCCCAGTTATGTAATACAGAGCAGTGTGCTGGAGTTCATCTATCTGGCTATCCCAGTTATGTAATACAGAGCAGTGTGCTGCAGTTCATCTATCTGGCAATCCCAGTTATGTAATACAGAGCAGTGTGCTGCAGTTCATCTATCTGGCAATCCCAGTTATGTAATACAGAGCAGTGTGCTGCAGTTCATCTATCTGGCTATCCCAGTTATGTAATACAGAGCAGTGTGCTGCAGTTCATCTATCTGGCTATCCCAGTTATGTAATACAGAGCAGTGTGCTGGAGTTCATCTATCTGGCTATCCCAGTTATGTAATACAGAGCAGTGTGCTGGAGTTCATCTATCTGGCTATCCCAGTTATGTAATACAGAGCAGTGTGCTGGAGTTCATCTATCTGGCTATCCCAGTTATGTAATACAGAGCAGTGTGCTGCAGTTCATCTATCTGGCTATCCCAGTTATGTAATACAGAGCAGTGTGCTGCAGTTCATCTATCTGGCTATCCCAGTTATGTAATACAGAGCAGTGTGCTGCAGTTCATCTATCTGGCTATCCCAGTTATGTAATACAGAGCAGTGTGCTGCAGTTCATCTCTATCCCAGTTATGTAATACAGAGCAGTGTGCTGCAGTTCATCTCTATCCCAGTTATGTAATACAGAGCAGTGTGCTGCAGTTCATCTATCTGGCTATCCCAGTTATGTAATACAGAGCAGTGTGCTGCAGTTCATCTCTATCCCAGTTATGTAATACAGAGCAGTGTGCTGCAGTTCATCTCTATCCCAGTTATGTAATACAGAGCAGTGTGCTGCAGTTCATCTCTATCCCAGTTATGTAATACAGAGCAGTGTGCTGCAGTTCATCTATCTGGCTATCCCAGTTATGTAATACAGAGCAGTGTGCTGCAGTTCATCTATCTGGCTATCCCAGTTATGTAATACAGAGCAGTGTGCTGCAGTTCATCTATCTGGCTATCCCAGTTATGTAATACAGAGCAGTGTGCTGCAGTTCATCTATCTGGCTATCCCAGTTATGTAATACAGAGCAGTGTGCTGCAGTTCATCTATCTGGCTATCCCAGTTATGTAATACAGAGCAGTGTGCTGCAGTTCATCTATCTGCAGTTCATCTATCTATCTATCGATTATTTGTCATTGTACAAATAATCTGTTATACAATGACATTCGAAATGCGTGTAGAAAAGGAGAAGCCATACTAATGGGGGATTTCAACTTCCCCTGTATAAAATGGGAAAACCCAATGGGGGGCACGACGGACGAAATTGAAATGGTGGAAATGACAAATGACTGCTTTCTAATGCAATTTGTCAAGGCACCGACTAGAGGGGAGGCATGCCTTGATTTAGTCTTTTCAAATAATGAAGACAGAATAACTAAAACAGAGGTCAGAGAGCCATTGGCAAACTCAGACCACAACATGGTCTCATTTGAAATATTTTTTAAAACCCCAAAAGTAATGACTAAAGCTAAGGTTTACAATTTTAGAAAAGCAAACTATGAAGGTATGAAACAGAGACTAATAGAAGTAGATTGAGTAAAAAGAGAAAACATCCACAGAAAAAGGGTGGCTGTTTTTTAAAAAAAGTAGTACTAGAGGCACAAAACAATTACATCCCAAAAAGTAGACAAATCTAAATCTAAAACAAAATGGCCAAAATGGTTTAATAGATCAATTAAAAAAAAATATTCAGCGAAAAAAGGCACTTTACAGAGCGTTAAAAGGGACCAAAAACAAAGTACACAGAAAGAGTACTTGGAACTGCAAACACAAGTCAAAAAAGGAAGTTAGAAAGGCCAAGAGAGAGATAGAAATCAATATTGCTAAGGGGCTAAAACCAATTCCCAAATGTTTTTCCAATATTATAACAGCAAGAGAACATTCAAAGAGGAGGTTAAATGTCTAAGAGACACAAATGGCAAAATCATAGATCAAGAAAAAAAAAAAATAGCAAATATATTAAATGATTACTTTTCACAGGTTTTACAAAGGAGGACACGGACAACATGCCCCACATGTCGACCTGTTCCTATCCAGTTTTAAATAACTTTAGCATAACAGAGGCAGAAGTGTTAAAGGGACTAGGAGCTCTTAAAATAAACAAATCCCCTGGGCGGATGAGATCCTCCCAATAGTACTCAAAGAAATGAAAGAAGTTATTTACAAGCCGCTAACCAAGATCATGCAACAGTCTCTTGACACAGGGGTTGTACCGACAGACTGGAAAATAGCAAACGTAATACCGATCCACAAAAAGGGAGACAAAACTGAACCAGGTAACTACAGACCAATAAGCCTGACTTCTATTATATGTAAACTTATGGAAACTATAATAAGATCCAAAATGGAAAATTACCTATATGGTAACAATATCCTGGGAGACAGCCAGCATGGTTTTAGGAAAGGGAGATCATGTCTAACTAACCTACTTGACTTTTTTTGAGGATGCAACATTGAAAATGGACAACTGCAAAGCATACGACATGGTCTATTTAGATTTCCAGAAAGCTTTTGACAAAGTCCCCATAAAAGATTAATTCTCAAACTGAGCGCAGTAGGGATTCAAGGAAATGCATGCACATGGATTAGGGAGTGGTTAACATGTAGAAAACAGAAAGTACTGATTAGAGGAGAAACCTCGAAATGGAGTGAGGTAACCAGTGGTGTACCACAGGGATCAGTATTAGGTCCTCTGCTATTCCTAATCTACATTAATGATTTAGACTCTGATATAGTAAGCAAACTCGTTAAATTTGCAGACGACACAAAAATAGGAGGAGTGGCAGACACTGTTGAAGCAGCAAAGGTCATTCAAAATGATCTAGACCGATTCAAAATTGGGCAGACACATGGCAAATGAAATTTAATAGAGAAAAGTGTAAAGTATTGCATGCGGGCAATAAAAATGTGCATTATAAATATCATATGGGAGATAGTGAAATTGAAGAAGGGAACTATGAAAAAGACCTAGGAGTTTATGTTGACTCAGAAATGTCTTCATCTAGACAATGTGGGAAAGCTATAAAAAAAGGCTAACAAGATGCTTGGATATATTGTGAGAAGTGTTGAATTTAAATCAAGGGAAGTAATGTTAAAACTCTACAATGCATTAGTAAGACCTCACCTAGAATATTGTGTTCAGTTCTGGTCACCTCGTTACAAAAAGGATATTGCTGCTCTAGAAAGAGTGCAAAGAAGAGCAACCAGAATTATCCCGGGTTTAAAAGGCATGTCGTATGCAGACAGGCTAAAAGAATTGAATCTATTCAGTCTTGAACAAAGAAGACTACTGTGGCGATCTGATTCAAACATTCAAAATCCTAAAAGGTATAGACAATGTCAACCCGGGGACTTCTTTGACTTGAAAAAAAAAAAAAGGACCAGGGTCATAAATGGAGATTAGATAAAGGGGCATTCAGAACAGAAAATAGGAGGCACTTTTTTACACAGAGAATTGTGAGGGTCTGGAACCAACTCCCCAGTAATGTTGTTGAAGCTGACACCCTGGGATCCTTCAAGAAGCTGCTTGATGAGATTCTGGGATCAATAAGCTACTAACAACCAAACGAGCAAGATGGGCTGAATGGCCTCCTCTCGTTTGTAAACTTTCTTATGTTCTTATGTTCTTATCTGGCTATCCCAGTTATGTAATACAGAGCAGTGTGCTGCAGTTCATCTATCTGGCTATCCCAGTTATGTAATACAGAGCAGTGTGCTGCAGTTCATCTATCTGGCTATCCCAGTTATGTAATACAGAGCAGTGTGCTGCAGTTCATCTATCTGGCTATCCCAGTTATGTAATACAGAGCAGTGTGCTGCAGTTCATCTATCTGGCTATCCCAGTACAAGCCATTCATCACTTCACAATGCACGAGGAAGCAGCGTTCACCTGGCAGAATCAGCATAGAGACCAGTTCTGATACAGCGTGTACAGTGTGCCTGTTCTACTGAGGAACTCAAATATAGTACTGGGCGTTGCACTGATTACAATAGTGTCCATTAATAACAATGCAATTTCAATGCAGGGTCTACTGCAATACATTGTAATCGTTTAAAACAGAGGTGATAACATTATCATGACACTGATCTGTGTGCTGCTGTATTGTGCTGCCTTACTTTCGTATTCAGCATTTCAACTTATAAGCTTTCCAATCTGAAGCTTTTATTTTGTGAAGTGATATTAAGTGGGGTGGAAATCCCTTTGTATGATACATGTATGTGATTGACACGTGTGATTGCTTTTAACTGGATTGTGTTAAAACAGTGCCAGCATGTTCATCACCAGCACCTTAATAATAATGAGCGCTAGTCTGAACATTCCACTCTCAGCTCTGCAGCGCTGTCATTACCAGAACCTTAATAATAATGAGCGCTTGTCTAAACACTCCACTCTCAGCTCTGCAGCGCTGTCATTACCGGCACCTTAATAATAATGAGCGCTTGTCTAAACACTCCACTCTCAGCTCTGCAGCGCTGTCCCTCTCCCTCTCCCTCTCCCTCTCTCACCCTCTCTCTCTCCTTCTCTCCCTCTCCCTCTCCCTCTCACCCTCTATCTCTCTCTCCTTCTCTCCCTCTCCCTCTCTCCCTCTCTCTCTCTTCCTCTCTCTCACCCTCTATCTCTCTCTCTCCTCTCTCTCTCTCACCCTCTCTCACGCTCTCTCCCTCTCTCCCTCTCTCTGTCTCTTGACTTCTCTCCCTCACATTCCCCATCCAGGTGATAATAGTCTCTGTGTGTGCTGCACTGTTTATTTTCCCTGCATGAAACACACTCACTGCCAAACACACACACACTTAGGGACCTTGCCCGACTGTGTGTGTGTATCTTAGTTTCTGTGGAGCGATTTGTCCTCACAGTGATGGTAATTGGCGAGAGCAGTGAGTTGTGTGGTCTGTATAGTGCGTGGGAGACCTGAGGGGTCTTGACTTTATCTCTAGCCTTCTTTATTGTGGGGAGACTCGTGAGTGTAGAAACATCAATCATCAAATAACTGGAGTCAGTGCACTGGCTGCATGGTAGTGACACAGGGGGCTATTTTAGAGCTTCAAGGTGGGAAAACCAGACAAAACCTAAAGGGACAGAAATAAGACTCCTATTGCAGCTCCACCCGTTCCAGGTTTTACTAGCGTGATTAGCCACAGTGTGTAGGTAACAAACTCAGGGAAGTCTGATTAAACTCACAGTAAAACCAGAAATGGATCAAAATGCTATGCAATGGGAGCCTTATTTCCATCCCTGACCTACCATAGTAACCCATGTTTAAACACATATTTCACATTTCAAAGTAAATGTCAGTCAATGAAGTCCTGGTAAACACTAACAGCAAGGAGAAATGGCCACACCTGTGATTGCTGGCAGGGAAAGATTTAACCCCATCCCTGCCACCCTTACATTCCCACACACACACTGTTTACACAGCAATGCCACAATAGGTAAGCATTATAAGCCCACAGTGGTATGGTAGAGTATATTAATTAACATGTCAAACCATTGTAAACTAATTGCAAAGTATAACCATGGGAAAAGCATTGGGAAAATTGCAAAATTACAATGAAATTTGCCGTGGTAATCTTTTAAAAGGGCACTGTCTCAGTGTGTGTGTGTGTGTGAGTGTGTGAGTGAGTGTCTGTGTGTGTGTGTGTGTGTGTGTGTGAGTGTGTGTATGTGCGCGAGTCTGTGTGTGTGTGTGTATGTGAGTGTCTCTGTGTGTGTGAGTGTGTGTGCGTGTGTGTGTGTGTGTGTGTGTGTGTGTGTGTGTGTGGGTGAGTCTGTGTGTGTGTGTGTGTGTGTGTGAGTGTCTCGGGTGTGTGTGTGTGCAGTGTTTATGTGTGTCAGTGTGTGTCGTTCACACATATTCATTACAGACTCTCTGACCTCTCTGGCCTTGCTTTTCACACCTGGCTAATAACCCTCCTCCCCGGCACTTCGGGGGTTAATCACGGGGCAGGTGTGCGCAACGCTGGCGTCCAAGCACTTTAACACACGGCTGTCTCCACGGCAACCGGGAAACGGGCGTGGGGGTCGTGGAAAAGCTTCAAAGGACATGTGGGAAATGAATATTTATTGCTCACATGTGTTAATAAAACTTAAGCTCTAGCGGGACAATAAAAGTGAGGAGCTTGAGTATCGAGTTGTGGCTTTCCTACAGGACATTCCTGACAGCCTTCTTGAAAACGGTCAAATCCCACTCTGATCCCAGATCCCAGTGTGTGCTAGCTAGCAGAACCACTAGAGACCCACAGCATGACCTGCAAGGGAACGTCACAGTGCAGTGGAGCAGCTGTTGCACAGTGCAGACAGTGATCCTGATCCTGATACTGCAGCTCACTGTCTGGTAGGGATATGGTTAGGGGTACTGATATGATAGGGTTACCAGCAGTGTGGATTGTGTGTTCATACCATTGGGATACCATTAGTATGTCCAAATTTGAAAATGTTGCCGCTGACAGTTTTTTCATCCCATTGTAGCTGCCCTTGTGCTACCAGTGCCCCTTATAATACAGAACAGGGTTGGCAATAAGACTCCTATGGCATAATAGCAGTTTCACCCATTCCAGGTTTTAATACAAGCTTAATTAATCACAGTGTATAGGTAACAAGCTCAGGCCTGTCTTATTAAACCAGGAATGGATCAAACTGCTGTGCAATGGGAGTCTTATTTCCATCTCTGTTCTGTACTCTTCCAATGACATTGCTTTGCCATTGTCGTGCCTCCGTCTGCATTGCCAATGAGGATCATTTGGTAAGGGTATAGCTGCCATTCTGTGGAGTCTTTTTTGAGAACAGCCTGAACTAAACTTGGTCCCTCTGTGGTTGGGTCTTTTGTCACTCATTAATATTTTTTTGCTCACGCAGATCTGTGATATATCCTCTTGGCATCTCACTCTCTGTGTCTATCTGTCTGTCTGTCTCTCTGTCTGTCTGTCTCTCTGTCTGTCTGTCCACAGGGACCTGAAGAAAAATCTGATCAGCACCATTCTCCCTGGAGCCTTGCAAGGACTGAGCGAGCTGCGCAGACTGTGAGTGAAGCTTCGGAGAGCACAGCAGTGTGAAAGCATAGGGAAGCATAGGGAAGCATAGGGAAGCATAGGGAAGCAGTGTAAAGCACAGACAGGCATGGTAAACTGTGGTGAATGCATACCAGAACCATGCTAAAAGCATGGGGGAAAACTGCAAAAATACTATGCACATTTACCATGGTCATCTTTTATAAGGGCACTGACACACAAACTCACTGACATAGAGTCACCAACACACACACGCCTTGACCGAGCCCTGACCTGTTTGAGTGCATATAATACTCACGCAATCTTTCCAAGGGTTTCTCTGTTTCTGAGTGCATATAGTACTAACAAGGCTCTCTGCTGAGTGTCTGCAGCAGTACCCAGTACAGATACTGGCCCCTGATTACAACATCACAATAGCACCACCTACAGGAGAACAAGGTGAACTGCTGTTAATCAGCCCCTATTCAAGCAGACAGGATTCATTTGATAAAGCATGTTTATTTTCCCATGCTTCTAAGTCTGATTTAAGCCTATGGGATGCTGCTAACCAATAGAATTTCTTAAACAAGGGTAGGACGGGCTCCCTCACTGCAGCAATCCCCACAACGGCCAGGACGTCACATGATTTTGTTCTGGGATAGTTAGTAAGCGTGGCAAAGAATAAAGCAGAAACGACACTGCAGAATCCCCTTCACTGTCAGTAAGACAGGTACGCAGGTTATATTGCATTGTACATCATCACAACCTTTACAACCAATCAGATCGCTTTGCTGCGTCGGCTATGCCTCGATACACTACAGTGTGTGATTACTATTGTGGATGAAATGGAACTAGTTTAAGTAGAAAAAAAACATTCCATCAATGCAACAACTGTGGAAACTACTGCAGAATAGAGGAGAGTAAAGCAACAAACACTGGTATCCGTGAAACAAAAGCAAAAGAAAGTAAACGGAACACGTTTGAAGGTATTGTTCTATAAAGTAATGATGTATAATAGCGATGATTTGTTTTGAAATGATGTAAGCATTCTCACCCTCTCTCCTCCTCCCCCCCTCTCCCTCTCTTCTCTCACCTCTCCCCTCTCCCCTCTCCCAGGGACCTGTCCAAGAACAGGATAGGCTGCCTGTCTCCCGATGTGTTCCAGGGACTCCCCAACCTCACCAAGCTGTAAGGGCACCGCACTGCTGTAGACAGGAGCTGTGCTTTAGAATGGGTTGCAGTGGATCTGCTTGATCATGCAGTGTATGAAATAGGCGCAGGGCGACTGCTGATCTGACAGTCGAATAGTCGGCTCTTGTATTTGTTAATATTGGCAGCTCTGTTTGTTTATGTACTGTTTAAACACTTTGGTGTCTATTTTTCTAATTGCACTTTTTTAAAAGCCATTTATTCATGTTTTTATGACTATAAACACTCAATAGAGCAGAATTAAGAAATACTAAAAGAAACTAAAATTCAATGACAAACGTTTCCACTCCGTTTGAAGACATTGAAAAAGACTTGTTGGTAAGTTTCCTTTGGTATTTCTTTATTTATTAATGTTGTACAATTCATATATATGTTAATGGATCGCAACTGCACCTCTGTCTGAAACGTGACTGTAAGTCTGTTCTCTCCGCTCTTCTTCCTAAGTGAAGACAATCAGAAAGACTTCCAGTTGAAACCCTGTCATTGTCTTGATCAGGTTTCTTTCTGTGTGTTTGGTGGGTATGGATGAAGTACCTACAGTATTGGTTGGAATCTGGAGCAGCGTGTGTTTTTCTTGCAGGGATCTGTCTGGGAATATCTTCTCCTCCCTGGAGCAGGGGGTGCTGCAGGCACTGGTGTCCCTCAAGCTAGTGTGAGTACTGGGGGAGGAGGGGTACACAAATATAGGGCTGTATGGTCATATAATGCCATTCCACTAGCACTTGTATTCTCATTAGAAGGCGGAACACAAGTAGCGCTTTCTCTTATGGCTCGTGACCACAGCGTTATATAGAGGAGCACTGGAGCTGTTTGCTTATAATCTGGAGCAGGGGTGGCCAAAGCTGGCCCTTCCACTCCAGGGGCCGTTTAGCCACAACATTTAGTAGCTGGAGACGGGTATCAGCTATAGCCTGTTCAGGAGTTGAGTGGCACTGTTTTCTGCTCACGAAATGAAATGAATTCTGTCTTGGTGCTTTAATTGCTTCATGAGTACAGCCTATGGCGCAGATCGTATTGGGGAACTAAATGAAAATCCCTTTGTACTCCAATCTGCTGTTCTTCCCTGTAGAGAAATTGAATGTACCGAGGATAGATTGAAATGATCGAGTCCAAAAGCCCAGGCATCAATACGCTGAAAGAGGCTTGTGAAATTCCAGTTATGTCTCCGATCTGCCTTTAAAAGGTACCAGTGGCCTAAAAGCCAAATGTACTGGAAGACAGAACTTTATTTTATTTGTACTGTTTTGGATTTTTCTTTTGGCGTAGACACAGCATTCATCTCTCTAAATATAGACCTGCAAAGAGGTCATGGAAAAACAGCACACCATTGAACTGGTCCTGGTCTCGGGTAGCTCTGTATAACAGCACACCATTGAACTGGTCCTGGTCTCGGGTAGCTCTGTATAACAGCACACCATTGAACTGGTCCTGGACTCGGGTAGCTCTGTATAACAGCACACCATTGAACTGGTCCTGGTCTCGGGTAGCTCTGTATAACAGCACACCATTGAACTGGTCCTGGTCTCGGGTAGGTCTGTATAACAGCACACCATTGAACTGGTCCTGGTCGGGTAGCTCTGTATAACAGCACACCATTGAACTGGTCCTGGACTCGGGTAGCTCTGTATAACAGCACACCATTGAACTGGTCCTGGTCTCGGGTAGCTCTGTATAACAGCACACCATTGAAATGGTCCTGGTCTCGGGTAGCTCTGTATAACAGCACACCATTGAACTGGTCCTGGTCTCGGGTAGCTCTGTATAACAGCACACCATTGAACTGGTCCTGGTCTCGGGTAGCTCTGTATAACAGCACACCATTGAACTGGTCCTGGTCTCGGGTAGCTCGTGTAACAGCACACCGTTGAACTGGTCCTGGTCTCGGGTAGCTCTGTATAACAGCACACCATTGAACTGGTCCTGGTCTCGGGTAGCTCTGTATAACAGCACACCATTGAACTGGTCCTGGTCTCGGGTAGGTCTGTATAACAGCACACCATTGAACTGGTCCTGGTCTCGGGTAGCTCTGTATAACAGCACACCATTGAACTGGTCCTGGTCTCGGGTAGCTCTGTATAACAGCACACCATTGAACTGGTCCTGGTCTCGGGTAGCTCTGTATAACAGCACACCATTGAACTGGTCCTGGTCTCAGAGGTAGCTCTGTATAACAGCACACCATTGAACTGGTCCTGGTCTCAGTTGCTGTCCAGGGTAGCTCTGTATAACAGCACACCATTGAACTGGTCCTGGTCTCGGGTAGCTCTGTATAACAGCACACCATTGAACTGGTCCTGGTCTCGGGTAGCTCGTGTAACAGCACACCGTTGAACTGGTCCTGGTCTCGGGTAGCTCTGTATAACAGCACACCATTGAACTGGTCCTGGTCTCGGGTAGCTCCCTGTATAATTCTTGTACTTATTTAAGAAGCTGAAGCTGTTTAATTACTGTAGTTATAGTAGATGTTGTCTATAGTAGCTGTATCCCAGCTCGCTAAACCACAGCATTTTATAACATTGGGAGAATGTCCTTGGATTGAAATGTTTATTCCGGCACACAGAGAAGACAGCTGGTTCTGTTTTCTAACACATCAGAGTCTGACAGTGCATGTAAAGGTCGAGTGTTCAGAGTTGCTGGTAGGTTGGAGCCTGTCCAGGTTGTCATGTCTTTTTGACTCTCCCGTCAGGGATTTCAACTCCCCGTTCCTGACCTGTGACTGCGCCCTGCGCTGGGTTCCTGGGTTCTTCCGCAGCAGGGCGGCACGCCTGTCCGAGGAGACGCTCTGTGCCTATCCCAGCAGCCTCCAGGGCAAACCACTGCGTGGGCTGAGAGAGAGCCAACTGCACTGTGGTGAGTGTGACAGTGAGCGACACAGAGACAGCGAGACACACTGAGAGACAGTGAGACACACTGAGAGACAGTGAGACACACTGAGAGACAGTAAGCGACACAGAGACAGCGAGACATACTGAGAGACAGCGAGACACACTGAGACACACTAAAAGACAGTGAGCGACACAGACAGCGAGACACACAGAGAGACAGTGAGAGACACTGAGAGACAGTGAGCGACACTGAGAGACAGTGAGACACACTGAGAGACAGTGAGACTGTGGTCGAGCAGCTGTTGAGTGGCCTGTGTATGGTGATGTCACGGACCAGGAAGTACAAGAAACAAAACAATGGATGGGCGGGTGAAGCTGAATGCTACGGCGCTCAGCGTATTTATTAAATAATAAACAAAAGATTTAAAAAAACTGAGAGACATACACACTGAAAGACTGACACACTGAGAGACAAACACACTGGGAGACTGAAAGACACACAGAGACTCTGATACATCTTTATGAGAATCTGGAGAACATCATGGGTGAAAGGTGCTATAATTAACCCTAACCCTAACCCAGGGTGAACCCCCCCCACCCTCTCTCTCTGACGGAGCTGGGGAGCAGTATCCCAGCGTGAAAGGCGCTGTATTAACCCCCCCCCCCCCTCTCTTTCTCTGACAGAGCTGGGGAGCAGTGTCCCAGCGTGAATGGCGCTGTATTAACCCCCCCCCCTCTCTTTCTCTGACGGAGCTGGGGAGCAGTATCCCAGTGTGAAAGGCGCTGCATTAACCCCCCCCCTCTCTTTCTCTGACGGAGCTGGGGAGCAGTATCCCAGCGTGAAAGGTGCTGTATTAACCCCCCCCTCTCTCTCTCTGACGGAGCTGGGGAGCAGTGTCCCAGTGTGAAAGGCGCTGTATTAACCCCCTTTCTCTGATCGGAGCTGGGGAGCAGTGTCCCAGCGTGAAAGGCGCTGTATTAACCCCCCCTCTCTCTCTCTGACGGAGCTGGGGAGCAGTGTCCCAGTGTGAAAGGCGCTGTATTACCCCCTCTCTCTCTGACGGAGCTCAGTGTCCCAGTGTCTGTATTAACCCCCCCCTCTCTTTCTCTCTGACGGAGCTGGGGAACAGTGTCCCAGTGTGAAAGGTGCTGTATTAACCCCCTCTTTCTTTCTCTGACGGAGCTGGGGAGCAGTGTCCCAGTGTGAAAGGCGCTGTATTAACCCCCCCCTCTCTCTCTCTGACGGAGCTGGGGAGCAGTGTCCCAGTGTGAAAGGTGCTGTATTAACCCCCTTTTCTCTGACGGAGCTGGGGAGCAGTGTCCCAGTGGGAAAGGCGCTGTATTCCCCCCCCCTCTTTCTCTGACGGAGCTGGGGAGCAGTGTCCCAGTGTGAAAGGCGCTGTATTAACCCCCCCTCTCTCTCTCTGACGGAGCTGGGGAGCAGTGTCCCAGTGTGAAAGGCGCTGTATTAACCCCCCCTCTTTCTCTCTGACGGAGCTGGGGAGCAGTGTCCCAGTGTGAAAGGCGCTGTATTAACCCCCCCCCCCCCTCTTTCTCTGACGGAGCTGGGGAGCAGTGTCCCAGTGTGAAAGGCGCTGTATTAACCCCCCCCCTCTTTCTCTGGCCGGAGCTGGGGAACAGTGTCCCAGTGTGAAAGGCGCTGTATTAACCCCCCCCCCTCTCTCTCTGACGGAGCTGGGGAGCAGTGTCCGAGTGTGAAAGGCGCTGTATTAACCCCCCTCTCTTTCTCTCTGACGGAGCTGGGAGCAGTGTCCCAGTGTGAAAGGTGCTGTATGCCCCCCCCTCTTTCTCTGACAGAGCTGGGGAGCAGTGTCCCAGTGTGAAAGGAGGCCAGTGTAACCCCCCCCCCTTTCTCTGACGGAGCTGGGGAGCAGTGTCCCAGTGTGAAAGGCGCTGTATTAACCCCCAATTTTCTCTGACGGAGCTGGGGAGCAGTGTCCGAGTGTGAAAGGCGCTGTATTAACCCCCCTGGGGCAGTGTCCCCAATGTGAAGTGAAATTTATTCTCTCTCTCTCTGACGGAGCTGGGGAGCAGTGTCCGAGTGTGAAAGGCGCTGTATTAACCCCCCCCCTCTCTCTCTCCTCTCAGACGGAGTCCTGGAGCTGCACACTCTCTCCCTGCTGCCCTCGCTCCGGCAGGTCGTGTTCCAGGGGGATCGCTTACCTCTGCAGTGCACCGCCGCCCTGCTGGACAACAGCACGTCAGTACGCTGGCGGCACAACGGCCACAGCGTGACCTCTGACCCCGAGGCGGGGGTGTGGTTGGAGGACAGTGTGCTGCACGACTGCACCCTCGTCACCAGGTGGGTAGGGGGTGCTGTAGGGAAGGAGGGCGGAACATTAATAACCTACTGACAACAACATACACAGCACCAAACAAAACCAATACAATTACTACCAGTGAATTAGCTGTACTTTTACTTAAGGAGGCTGTGTAGTCTGGTGGTTAAAGAAAAGGGTTTGTAACCAGGAGGTCCCTCACTCACTGACTCACTGTGACCCTGAGCAAGTCACTTCACCTCCTTGTGCTCCGTCTTTCGGGTGAGATGTAATTGTAAGTGACTCTGCAGCTGATGCATAGTTCACACACCCTAGCCTCTGTAAGTCACCTTGGATAAAGGCGTCTGCTAAATAAGCAAATAATAATAATAACTTAAGCATGCATGTCCAATATAATACTGTGTACAGAAGTGCATTAAACAGTCTTTCCTGTTGAAAACTTAAGATGTGTTAATTAATATATAGACCCTATGTTAATTAATACATAGACCCTGTATTAATTAATACTGAGACAGTGAGACACACTGAGAGACAATGAGGCACATTGAGAGACACTGGGAGACTGAAAGACACACTGAGAGACAAACACATATTGATACACTGAGAGACCCTGAGGCACACTGAAAGACATTGAGAGCCTTCTACATAACTATGAACCCTAGCACTGCAGCCAGGCTCTCCACAATCTGCATGTCAATAGTTATGTAGAAGTCTTATTGGTGGGTCTTGTTTGGCCGTGTTCCACAGCGAGCTGATCCTGTCCAGCGTGCGCGTGGCAGCGAACGGGAAGTGGGAGTGCGTGGTGTCCACGGAGCGAGGGAACGTGTCCCGCAGCGTGGAGGTCGTGGTGCTGGATTCCAGCACCTCCTACTGTGTGGCTGAGAGAGTGACCAACAACAGGGGAGACTTCAGGTGAGAGAGAGAGAGAGAGAGAGAGAGAGAGAGAGAGAGAGAGAGAGAGAGAAGAGAGAGAGATCATTCCCTCCCCAGCGCATCAGCATAAAATCCTAAAAAAAACAGCATGCTTTCCTTAAAAACTGATTTTGAACAAATAAAAGGATCATGAAATATAAATAAAAAAATATATAAAAATATCAGAACAGTGTTTTTTCTGTAAAAACAGATTAATACCAAATTAATAAAAACACTGTAAAACACTAAAATACAAAAGAAAATTAAAACTAGAAGATAAACTGGAGATCACCCTCCTCACTCACTGAGTACAAGCTATCTCCCACACACCATCTCTCCTGAAAGCCCTCAAGGTTACTGACCATTTTAAAATAATTAAAATCCACATTTACCCGACTGACTACTAAAATACCAAATAATCTGACTACATCTTTTAGCCCTGCATCTAAAATGTTGTTTTTTTCTGGATTTTAAAATAGCCAATTTTGTCTACCCTAAGATAAAATGAATTAAAACACTCCTAGTTCTTGTTTGAAAACTATAGGGGAACCCAAAAATATAAATCTCCTTACTGAAAGTCACCCCAAGAGCATGCAGGAGATCCTGCAGGAGGTGAAAGAGCGACCCCAGCCTGACACAGTCACTGAGCGTGTGGCACCATGTCTCCTCCTCCCACAGAAGCAGCACTCAGCGTTGATGCTGGGATCCACTCTGTGGAGGAACCTGCCTGTAGCCACTCTCTTGCTCTCTTGTTTAATGGCAGTTTGTATAACACCCTCCATACCTGCTGTCTTTCTTCTTCTACCTATAAGCATTGCACTGCTCTTTGCTCAGTTTATTTTGACTATCACCACAATGTCACCGGTGAACGCGGAGAGTCGAAGGGGAGCGCTGGGACAGTGTGGGAGAGACAGTCCACTTATAACTCTCCTCAGCGCATGTAGCAGAGGCTCGATAGCCAGAGAGTACAGCATCCCTGACATGGAGCAGCCCTGTCTGATTCCCCTCTGCACTTTAAAAGGAGCACTGAAGCCACCATTCATTTTCAGCACACTCTGAATGTCACTATACCTGAATCATGACTACAATACCAGGATTGAACCCAAACGCCTTCATTGTACTCCATGGATACTGGTGTTCCACCCTGTCAAAAGCCTTTTCCTGGTCTAGAGAAATCAGACCAGTATTGAAACCCAATAGCCTAGAGACGTCCAAAGCATCTTGAATCAGAAACATATTGTCGTAGATTGACCTGTTAGGCACACAGTACGTTTGATCAGAGTGTATCGCATGCCCCAGCACCTCTTTCAGTCTATTGGCCATTGCCTTAGATATTATTTTATATTCTGCACACAGGCAACAGGTCTCAACAAGTGCTGTTATTCTTAGTTGGTAAAACATATATGTGTTGAAACAGCCAGAAATAAAAAGTGACATTCTGTACTTTTGCCTCATATTCATCTTTTAATTGTATTTTCATATTACTTGAGTGTACAGCAAAAATAGCAATTTTGACTTCTGTCCCAATACTTATGGAGGGCACTGTAATTCTTGCTTGGGACGTCCGTGCAAGGATGAGAACTGGCAGCAGTTCACATTCTTCTGTGGGCAGGAGCAACACAGCAGAGTCCTCTTTAAGGACCTGTGGTAGGTCGCTGTATAACCGCTGTGTGCCATCCTCTTTGTCCTGCAGCTCACTGGAGAACAGCTGGGAGTAAATCTCTACGACTCTCCCACAGATCTCCCCTGGCTCCCGTAGCTCATGCCCTGACGCTGAGTGCAGGCAGTGGATCAGCTTCCTCTGGCCCAGATTCTTCTCCAGACCAAAGAAATACTGTGTGGGGGCATCCACCTGTGACACACTCTGGAACCTGGATCGAATGAGCGCCCCCTGTACTTTAGTGTCATTCAGTGGTGCTTTTTTAGCTTTGAGGTCTGCAATCTGCCTGCTATTTGTAGTGGACTCCAGGTCATGTTGGAGATCCACGAGATCAATCTCTAGGGCTCTCTCTGACTCACTGATGCTCATTGTGACACTCACAGTGTACTGCTGACAGAACTGGCAGATCTGCAATTTCCCAACATCCCACCACTGCCTAAGGGAAATAAAATAATTAATTTGTTCTCTCCACCTCTCCACAAAATAAAATATTCCTTAAAATGTACATGATATGTTAAGAGTGTGTTAATACCAATGTGAGCTCCTTGTCTTCAGGGATGGGATTAAAACAGTACAGATTACAAGACAGTGGTCTGATATTCCTGTGGGAGTTATAAAACAAGATGGAACAATGCTACAGTGGTGTTGTGGCAAAGTGGTTTGCAGTGCGCAGGTGTAGAGGTGATGCAGTGCTCAAGAGAATGGCAACAACAATGTTACTGGTGAAATGATGGTTTATTTTCTAATCCAAAGTCACTTGACAACAGTAAATAATAAAAATAACAAACAATGCGTATTGCTCAGTGAAACCACGGGGTTCAGTCCTGAAACAATAAACACAGTCCTTAATACACACACAATACACAAACACGGTCACCAGTCCAAAGTGAGTGCTGTAGTGCTCGTGGTGCAAATACAATTAATCATGAAAGAAGTGCAGTGATATCCGGGTTTGTGCTGGCCTGTAGCTACAGCTCCGGATCGTGTTAGCCATCTAATAACAACAAACAAGTATATAATTAGACACGACAAAACAAACACATCACTCACGATATATAACACGGTTCTCCTTCCGGGTTAACGTTAACCATAACAAAGGAACAGATCACCTCGCTACGTCCCCTTATATACCGTCAATCATATACCGTCCATCATGACCCCTTGGTTAACGATTGCAACCGCTCCTCCGATCTGCAGCTGGCACATCGTTTCCCTTCCGGGACGATGATTTAGTGTACCGTAGCTCCGCCTCCTTTCTAGATGGCCAATTTCCGCCTAATTGTCTGGCCATCCAGTCCAGGGCACTCTGTTCCCTTTACACAGCGCCCTCACAGGTCGGGAGGGAGATTTATCACCAAGAATCATTCTGCTTCTGTCACAGGTGTTTAAAACAATAAAACCGATCTAATCTAGCTAGGGAGAGGGTGGTATCCCTGATCTGCATCCTGGTATACTGCTTTTTGTCACCATTAAAATTCCTCCACACATCTTCTAACTCTCACTTCTCCACAATCCTACGCATCTCCCTGGCAAACTGGGCATGGTTATTATGATTTCTATCTAACTTATCATTAGGAGTGCAATTAAAATCTCCTCCAAGAAAAATATATTCTTCAGAGGTAAAATTTGACAGTGTTGTATTCAAAGTTAAAAAAAAACTCCATTCTCTCCCTTCTATCTGTAGGCACATAAACATTGATAAAAACTAATACATTTTGATCCACTACAGCTTTCACTGCAAGCAGTCGTCCCTTAATGATCTCACCTACTATGAGAGAATGGGGTTTAAAACCTTCCGAAAATAAAGCTGCTATTCCTGCACTCGAAGAAGACCCGTGATTTAAAATAACATCCCCCTTCCATTCAAATCACTATGCGTTTCCTGTAAAAAGGCAACATCAATGTTTTTTGTTTTAAATATTCAAAAACAGCAGCTCTTTTCAGAATGGAAAAACAGATAGAAAAAAAGAAAAAGTGTGCGATCCATCCATTTTAACTTGCAGGTTTTGAACTACACCTTATCTTATTTAAAATATTCTTTATCCACCACGTCTCTTGATCTCTAAAATGTTCAATGCCCGAGCCTTTCTTCATCATGTGCTTAGCTGAATTTACAACTGCAGAGTAGAGTAACTATGTCACCACAACATCTACTGTACACCAGAGAGACTAGAACTAGAGTCCAGCTAAGAGAATCACAAGCAGTAGGGTTTCAGGTAGGAACACAGCCTGGAGAGAGAGAGAGAGACTGCAGAGTAGAAAATGAGGTCATCGCATCATCTAAACCATAGAGTACGTCCTACTTAAGTCTCTCTTTGTATTAGTGCTGCGCTTTTGAGATGTACGCCCTGCCCCCCTCTGCCTCCCTCCCCCTCTAATTCTCTGCCTCTTGCTCTGATTCTGTGCACCCTCTCCCCCTCCCTGATTCTCTCCCTCTCGCTCTGTTTCATCCTCAGGTGGCCTCGCACTCTGGCCGGCATCACCGCCTTCCAGCCCTGCCTGCAGTACCCCTTTGGGTCTACCTCAACAAACGGGGGCGCCAGTGAGAAGAGGGCCCTGCGACACTGCAACAGGGAGGGGAGGTGGGAGGAGGGGGACTACGGGCAGTGCCTGTATACCAGCGACATCACGAGGGGGCTGTACACCTTCGTCCTGGTGAGTGAGAGGAGAGGGAGAGGGAGAGGGAGAGGGAGAGAGTCCTGTCTTGTTTTACTGTTGGTATGATTGTTTTGACTGTTTGTCCTGTTTGAGTGATAATGTTATTTGTTACCACATTCTCCTTCCGGGACCCCCATGTTGATGAGATGTATATCTCAAGGGTTCTATCATGGGTAAATAAATGAATTTGAGACATTTGGAAGTAAGCGTGCGGCTGTATTTCAGAGCCTGACCCCCGTCTCTCTCCTCTCTCTTAACCCTGTCCTCCCCAGATGCCGATCAACGCCTCGAACGCTCTGACGCTGGCCCTCCAGCTGCGCGTGTACACGGCCGAGGCCGCGAGCTTCACAGACACTGTGGACGTGCTGTACGTGGCACAGATGATGGAGAAGTTCATCGGATATGCGGAGCAGATACGAGAGGTGAGTGGGGCAAGCGGGCAGATATGACAGGGAGGGGAATAGTAGATGTACGTCAGGGTGAGGGGAAAGTGTGCGTGGAAATAGTGACAGAAGTGAGGGTGAAGGTGAGGAGAAGTGAAAGCAGAGGGAAGTGGTGACGGAAGTGAAGGTGTGGTGGCAGATGTGAGGTAAGGGGGAAGGTCTGGTGACAGATGCATCAGGTGGTTGAGGGGGAGGGGGGTAACCAGGGGTGGAAAAGGGCAGATAGCAGTGAGGGAAGTGAGATATGAGAGGTGTGAGGAGGGGCAGCGCACTAGGGGAGGTACAGAGGGGGTACATCTCTCTCCCTCTCTCTCTCACTCTCTCTCTCTTTCCCCCTCTCTCTCCTTCTAGCTCTCGGAGGTGATTGTGGACATGGTCAGTAACATGCTGCAGGTAGATGAGCTGGTGCTGTGGAGAGCGCAGAAGGAGGAGCGAGCCTGCAGCTCCATCGTCCAATCACTGGAGAGGATCGCAGGGCTGCGGCTGCACCGCAACGCGCAGGACCTGAGCATGGTACGGGGGTGGGGGGTAGTGGTACAGTCCAGAAAGGGGGGGGGGGGGGGATTGGGATGGGGAGTACAATGTTACATATGCAATACAATAGGATATGCTCACAAACAATACAATTTAATACACTACAATGTAAAACAGTACAGTATGTATATTCCCAGTTTAATACAATACAACACAGTACAGTATATTCCCAGTGTAATACAATAGGATATAATAGAAATTCTGACAAATCTATACCTGCGCTCACTTTATGCGTTTACTCTCCTGCTCATGTATTTTCATTTCCTGTGATTATTGTATTTCCTGCTTGTATTTTCTGTTTTAGCCATGTAAAGTACTTTGAGGCATTGCTTTTGTGAATGGCGCTATATTAAATAAAGGTTGATTGATTGATTGATTGATTGACTTTCTTACACGTGATCTATAATGCCCCTCTCAGAGCTCCAGGAACATCGCTCTGGAAGCGTACCTGATCAAGCCGTCTCGCTACACGGGGCTGAGCTGCACCGCGTTCCAGCGGCGGGACGGGACAGGACGGGCTCACGAGCAGCATCTCCGATTCCGCTGCACGATTGGAGCAAACAACGCATCCCTGCACGACTTCCCTGTCAAGGTACGCTGCCCCAAGCCCCTCCCCTGTCAAGGTACACTGTGCCAAATCTCTTCCTCAGAAAAAAACAATTGATACACTTGTAACCTTTAACACAAAATATAACACAGTACAGTATACAGTACAGTACAGCATGCTTAAACAAAAATACAGTACACACATGCTCCCAGTAATACAGTACAGTACAGCATGCTCCCAGTGTACAGTACAGCATGCTCCCAGTGTGTACAGCAACATACAGCACAGCATGCTCCCAGTGTAATACAGTACAGTACAGCATACAGCATGCTCCCAGTGTAATACAGTACAGTACAGCATGCTCCCAGTGTAATACAGCACACAGTCCCAGTGTACATACAGCACAGTACAGCATGTAATGTAATACAGCACAGTACATCATGCTTCCAGTGTAATACAGCACAGTACATCATGCTTCCAGTGTAATACAGCACAGTACATCATGCTCCCAGTGTAATACAGCACAGTACAGCATGCTCCCAGTGTAATACAGCACAGTACAGCATGCTCCCAGTGTAATACAGTACAGCATGCTCCCAGTGCAATACAGTACAGCATGCTCCCAGTGTAATACAGCACAGTACAGCATGCTCCCAGTGTAATACAGTACAGCATGCTCCCAGTGTAATACAGTACAGTACAGCATGCTCCCAGTGTAATACAGTACAGCATGCTCCCAGTGTAATACAGCACAGTACAGCATGCTCCCAGTGTAATACAGTACAGCATGCTCCCAGTGTAATACAGTACAGTACAGCATGCTCCCAGTGCAATACAGTACAGTACAGCATGCTCCCAGTACAGTGCTCACAGTACAGCATGCTCCCAGTGAAATACAGTACAGCATGCTCCCAGTGTAATACAGCACAGTACAGCATGCTCCCAGTGCAATACAGTACAGTACAGCATGCTCCCAGTGTAATACAGTACAGCATGCTCCCAGTGTAATACAGCACAGTACATCATGCTTCCAATGTAATACAGCACAGTACAGCATGCTCCCAGTGTAATACAGCACAGTACACAGCATGCTCCCAGTGTAATACAGTACAGCATGCTCCCAGTGTAATACAGTACAGTACAGCATGCTCCCAGTGTAATACAGCACAGTACATCATGCTCCCAGTGTAATACAGCACAGTACATAATGCCCCCAGTGTAATACAGTACAGCATGCTCCCAGTGTAATACAGCACAGTACATCATGCTCCCAGTGTAATACAGCACAGCATGCTCCCAGTGTAATACAGCACAGTACATCATGCTCCCAGTGTAATACAGCACGGTACAGCATGCTCCCAGTGTAATACAGCACAGTACAGCATGCTCCCAGTGTAATACAGTACAGCATGCTCCCAGTGCAATACAGTACAGTACATCATGCTCCCAGTGTAATACAGCACAGTACAGCATGCTCCCAGTGTAATACAGTACAGCATGCTCCCAGTGTAATACAGCACAGTACAGCATGCTCCCAGTGTAATACAGTACAGCATGCTCCCAGTGCAATACAGTACAGCATGCTCCCAGTGTAATACAGCACAGTACAGCATGCTCCCAGTGTAATACACAATACAGCATGCTCCCAGTGTAATACAGCACAGTACAGCATGCTCCCAGTGTAATACACAGTACAGCACAGTACACAGCATACAGTACAGCTCCCAGTGTAATACAGTACAGCATGCTCCCAGTGTAATACAGCACAGTACAGCATGCTCCCAGTGTAATACAGTACAGCATGCTCCCAGTGTAATACAGCACAGTACAGCATGCTCCCAGTGTAATACAGTACAGCATGCTCCCAGTGTAATACACAGCTCCCACAGTACAGCATGCTCCCAGTGTATATACAGTACAGCATGCTCCCAGTGTAGTGTAATACAGCACAGTACAGCATGCAGTGCTCCCAGCATGTAATACAGTACAGCATGCTCCCAGTGCAACACAGTACAGCATGCTCCCAGTACAGTGTGTACAGCACAGTACAGCATGCTCCCAGTGTATACAGTACAGCATGCTCCCCAGTGCATGCTCCCAGTGTGTACACAGCACAGTACAGCATGCTCCCAGTGTAATACAGTACAGCATGCTCCCAGTGTAATACAGCACAGTACAGCATGCTCCCAGTGTAATACAGTACAGCATGCTCCCAGTGTAATACAGCACAGTACAGCATGCTCCCAGTGTAATACAGTACAGCATGCTCCCAGTGTAATACAGTACAGTACAGCATGCTCTCAATGTAATACAGTACAATAATAATAATAATAATAAAAAAACACAATCGATAAACTTGTAGCCTGTGTATTTAAAATAATATACTTTTGTAATTTTAATAGAGTGTAAACTTGTAACAAAAAATAATGCATATCGAATCCTCTTCTTAGCACTTGAATCATCTCTTATCACCTTGCAGATCTTGTGCTAATGATTAACTTCAACCACTGATGATGGAAGGAAGGCATTGGCTGAAACATTTGTATGCTTGACTTAGAGGTCAGTTTGATCAGCCAAGACCAGGGATGGCGAACCTTTTTTAGCTGGAGTGCCCAAAGTTGGATTTTTTTTGTCACGAAGTGCCAAGGGTGCCAATGATTAATTAGGGGTGTAAAAGGTTATACGGCGGCTAAACGGTAACTTTTTAAAACAATATTTACTTTCCTTTTTTCTGTAATTAAGTTTTTATTAAGCAAACATACCAAAAAAACAGCAATCCACAATACAAAATAATCAAGAACATGACATGAACTAGGACAGAACCCCTCCATCCGCCCTCATCCCCTCGCAACCTCCCCAAACCCTGAACCCCCCTCCCCCCTCTGTTGTCTGGAGAGCAGGTGTGGGGGAACAACATTTACATTCCTATGACTAATGGGACTTCTGCTGCTGAATATCCGCTGACATTTTTTCAACCCATGGTTCATAGTCAGTAGATATTAGAGCAACACATGCAGCACTCATGTCATCTGTCAGTCTGCGCATGTCTGATTTGATCAAATTCATGCCAAAAAAAAGCTGCTCACAAAAATATGATGAGCCAAAAAAAGTTAGAAGTGAAATTCCAAGAGTTTTCATTGCTTTGAAAGAATTTGGCAAAGAATTCCAGACTTTCAATATCTCATTTTCTGCACTTTCTGCTTTTTCCCCATCTACTCTGTCACACTCAATCTGCTGTAATGTTACATGCAGATCAGTGAATTTTCTTTTCCACACTGCACTTTCTTGAAATTCCAACAATTCCATTTCCAAACTTTCAAGTCCCAGCCATTCCAACTGGGAAATACTCAGTTGGTCAAACATGGCTGTGTCAGGCCTGCTCATGAAAGACAGTGTTGCCTCCATGTTGCGGAACTGAATAAACCTGGCTGCAAATGCTTCCCTTAAAGCCCCCACGATTTTGGAAAAATGGTGGTAAACTTCCTGCAGATTACTGGGACTGTCTGCAAAGTGTGCAGATTTCTGCAAATGTGTTTTCAGGTTTGGGAAGTATTTGAGTTGTCCACAGTCAATGTCTCTTTCAAACACATCTAACTTTCTTTCAAAAGCTCTGATATCCCCAAACACGCTTTCAGCTGTTTTGCCAAAACCCTGCAATTTTTGGTTCACGCCATTAAAATCAACCCCATCCCACTCCTGTTCCCCTTTATACTTCACTGGGCACTTAATGCTGGTCTCCCCTCACCTCCCATAATTTCCTCTTGTCCCTGAGAACTCGCAATCTGTTCTAAGCAATTCCCTTCCATTCCCCATTCCCTGTCCCTTAGTACACTGCACATTCTAATCTACACTCACATGCTGTTCTTGCTGGACACTGCGGCCGGGGAGCGTGGCTGTGGTAGAAGGCAGTGGAAGACTACTTCGCTGCAGACCAGTGGGAGGCAAAGTGAGGCAGCAAGACTGATCAAATTCAGACAAAAAATGAATAATTATGAATATGCATGTTCTTTCCGTCCCTAAATCCATTTTTGTTCACAGATTATATTATATTTTTTTGTAAATTTACAGACATAAAAAGCAATAGTATAGTGCACCTCACAGGGACCCGTCAACTTTTGAATATGCCCCTCTATATTTTGGACAATGAGACTCTTTAATCCTTATTCAAGTAAGATCAATCAATCTTAATTTTATATAGCGCCTATCCTAGTGGAACATCATCTCAAAGCACTTCACAGCATGTAAAAGAATAACAGTGCATCATACAATAAATACATAGTTTGGATATTATATTGCTAAACTACAATAAAATACATAAATCACATTTCATGATGCACTAAGTTTAAGAATTCTAATGCTAAACATCAGTAAAAGCAACAATCACAGTGCATCATACAATAAATATAAGACGTTTGCTCAATTGGCGTGTAAGCACCAGTAACCCTGGCCATAATGGTTTTGTTTTTTTGTTTGCAATTGCACACAGTGACAACCGTTATCGCTGTATCGTCATTTTTTTTCAACTGTATATTTACTTACATAAAACATATCTACTGCTTTTACATTTTGTAAAATAACTATTTAAAAGACGAGTAGCAGATAACATACTTATTAGAAAAAGATTTCTGTGGTGTCAAACTACCTTGAAAAAAAGGAGTATCCACAAATGTACTCTACATATCAGAGTGATAATTTATTTTGAGACGTTTGTTTTTTGAGAATTTACAACCTGCTTTTCCCCACTGTATGAAGAGGGGTAACATACCACAGTATGACCCGTCAGAATTTAAACCTGCATTTCCCCATAGTTTGAAGATTAAAATAGTATTTAAAAAAACAAACAAAAAAACAAAAAACAGTGCATCAAACAAAGAATACATAGTTGAGATACGAGTATGTGACAGTGAAATATATTTTCGGTATTTATGACAAGGGAAAGGTTTGACAATCAAAACAGAGTGGGACATTTGCTTTAAAGTTCAATGCACAAATACACGTGTTGCCGCCAGTGACACCTGCAAAAGACCTTGCACTGCACATTAACACGTGTGCGAAAAGCTGTACATCTTTTTAGAAAAGACGTAAGCCGAAAGTGCTTGGTTATGTAATTTCAACCTATTTTAGGCTCGCAGACCCCCGACCCCGAGTGTAAAGTATGAAAGATTGTGGCCATTTCTCCATTTAGTACAGGAGATGACGGTCAGTAAAATGCTACGAGCATCAGGCTAACGATCCCTTTCTCCCCGCGTGTCCTGCTGACACATCCATAGCTGACCACAATTACATTTGATCCTCCATGGGACAGACTTACTGTTTTTGATCAGCTTTCTGTTCCCAGGGTACTTGAATAAAGCAGCTCAGCAGCATAAACAGCCAACCATGAACGTGTAGATAATAACGGCTACAGTTAGCACTGCTCAATTACTTGGGGCGGGGCTGTCCTTGCAAATCAAACTGACTGGCTTTCCAAAGTGCTACTCAGAGGGCATGCAAAAGAAAAACGCAGGTAACTGTTCACTCGGCGTGCCAACAAATTCGACTCTGCGTGCCACTCTGGGCACGCGTGCCATAGGTTCGCCATCGCTGGCCTAGACCCTGATACGCCGCAGCTGCATTTTTAGAGCATTTTACAGCACTTGGGAATGCATCTGGGTTGCATCAACCACTTATCCCTGGCATAGCCATGGATGTATGGGTGATGCATTTAACAGCGATTTACCTCCACTGATGTAAAATGCTGTTTAAAAAAACAGCTGTAGCTAATCAGGGTATGGGCTGATCCCAATCTACCCCCAAGTGAAGCAGACAAACTTTGCAGCTGGTGCCTTCATCAGTGTTTGAAGTTCAACAGCAGCACCTGCAAGATGCTACGAGAACAAACAGTGCACCGATGATATTTTGTTTTACAAGTGTGTTAAAATGAAAAGCAGTTGTACTCTTATAAATAAACAAGGGAAGCTCTGATGATCACAAATGTAAACAGAACTCTCTCCCTCGCCTCTCTCTGTTACAGAACGGCGTTGGCCTGGCCTCCGTCTTGCTGCCCCCCACCCTGTTCCACCCCAACACCCCCCAGGACTGCAAGCTCCAGTTCCTGACCTTCCGAAACGGGAGGCTCTTCCCCAGCACAGGGAACAGCAGCGGGCTGGCGGACCAGGGCCAGAGACGCAGCGTCAACACCCCCGTCATCTACATCGGCATGGGTAAGTACTGTAACAAGACCATGCATAGCACAGCACCACACACTGCAACACAGTACAGTACAATACAACTGGGAACATTCATATATTACCACAAGACAACCGGGTACTTCCACAACACATTCAGATTGAGAACATTCACAACCTGCAATAGAATACAATACTACATAACACAAGCGGGTAAAATCATAACACAACACAGTATGTATACAATAAAAACAAACCAATGAAGTACATTCACAATACAACACAACAACTGGGAATGTTCACAACCTGGTATGTTACCATGTGACGGGGTCACCCCTGCCCCTGGGTGCAGTTTGGTTTATTGTATATAGCGTGGCTTATGTAGCACGGGTGATTTGAAATGTATGTTGGTATGTGGGCATGGGGATTTCACAATTAGCTCATGTGCAGACTGTGCCGGGGCCAGAGTGAATCATTAGCAGTTGAGTCCCGGCACAGCTGTATTTAAGAGACATGAATTTGTTACTTGGGGTTGGTGTGTTCAGAGTGGAGAACGGGAGAGTGAGTGAAACAGAAACTAAAGATAAAACAATTGCTACTCGTGCTGGATTTGGACCAGCACGATACTTGTTTGTTCCGTGTCTGTTTTGTCTGTTTATTTTGGCTACTGTGCCGTTTTGTTTGTTTTACAAAGTGTTTTGTTTAAATTGTTTATAATCAGCGCTTCACTCACCATACTGTGTGCCTATATTTCAGGTCTGTGATGTCACACACAAGCTATCCATGATGTACCAATACATCCAAGCTTTCAACACCACCATGCAACACAATGCAATATGCAACATCCACAATACAAGACAGCACCACTGCACAACATCCACAATACAAGACAGCACCACTGCACAACATCCACAATACAAGACAGCACCACTGCACAGCACCACTGCACAACATCCACAATAGAAGAGAGCACCACTGCACAACATCCACAATACAACACAGCACCACTGCACAACATGCACCACAACATCCACAATACAAGACAGCACCACTGCACAACATCCACAATACAACACAGCACCACTGCACAACATCCATAATACAAGACAGCACCACTGCACAACATCCACAATACAAGACAGCACCACTGCACAACATCCACAATACAAGAGAGCACCACTGCACAACATCCACAATACAACACAGCACCACTGCACAACATCCACAATACAAGAGAGCACCACTGCACAACATCCACAATACAAGAGAGCACCACTGCACAACATCCACAATACAACACAGCACCACTGCACAACATCCACAATACAAGAGAGCACCACTGCACAACATCCACAATACAAGACAGCACCACTGCACAACATCCACAATACAACACAGCACCACTGCACAACATCCACAATACAAGAGAGCACCACTGCACAACATCCATAATACAATGCAACACATCCAATACAAGATGAGTTCACAGTACCGTAGGATACATTCACTATGCTGCTCCACACAGGTAGGGATGATTGGCTCCCTGTTTCTCTGTCCTGGCAGATGGCTGCTCAATGTGGACCCTCTCAGACCCGGTCACTGTGTCCCTGCGTCACTCCTCCCCCGGCTCAGACCCGGTTGCGGCTCACTGGAGCTTCGAAGCTGTGGACGGGCAGGGGGGCTGGATCCAGGAAGGGTGCCAGCTGACCCACAGTGACCCCAACATCCACAATGCACTGACTTCAGCACCACTGCTGCAGGTAGGGCATCCAGAGAGAAAAGAACACAGCAATACAACACAACTGGGTATCAACACTTAAATATTTAGGTTGTTAAACAGAAAGTAAGATTAAATCTGTTTTAACATTTTAGGAACATATTTGGAATAACCCTTAACAAGAAGAACGCCAATAGAGTTGAAAATGACTGTATATACAGACACATATACACACACACTCATATACACATACATTGTGCTCAAATTTCTCTGTCCTACAGGCAGAAATGGCTGCATTCCTCCTGAAAAGTGATGAAATTAAAAGCTATTTTATCATGTCACTTGCATGCCTTTGGTATGTCATAGAATAAAGCCCCTGTGAAAAGAGATGAATTATTGCTTATTCTACAAAGATATTCTAAAATGGCCAGGACACATTTGTTGGACCCCTTAGAAAAGATAATAAATAATTGGATTACAGTGATATTTCAAACTAATTAGTTTCTTTAATTAGTATCACACATGTCTCCAATGTAATCAGTCATTCAGCCTATTTAAATGGAGAAAAGTAGTCACTGTGCTGTTTGGTATCATTGTGAGACCACACTGAACATGGACCAGAGAAAGCAAAGGACAAGTTGTCTGGGAGATCAAAAGAAAAAATAGACAAGGTTGTTAAACAGAAAGGCTACAAGACCATCTCTGTTTTAATGTTTTGTGACAACATTTGCAAAATAATTAAGAAGTTTAAGGTCCATGGAACTGTAGCCAATAGAGTTGAAAATGACTGTATATACAGAGTGAACAGAAGGATAGTGCGAATGGTAGAAAAAGAACAAGGATAACTGCAAAGAGATACACACTGAACACAAGGTGACACACACACACAGACACATCCATCAATAAATGGGCTCCATGGAAGAAGACCCAGGAGGACTTGACTTTTGAGTTAAAAACATAAAAAGCCAAACTGGAATTTGCTAAAATGCATATTGACAAGCCACAATCCTTCTGGGAGAATGTCCTTTGGACAGATGATTCAAAACTGGAGCTTTTTTGGCAAGTCACATCAGCTCTATGCAACAGGCTAAAAAAAATGCTTTAAAGAAAAGAACACCATAACAGTGAAACATGGAGGAGGCTGGTTATTTTTGGGGCTGCTTTTTGCTTTGAATCTGAATCTGTGCAGGGCACAATGAAATCTCAAGACTATCAAGGCATTCTGACCTGCACTGCCCATCAGAAAGCTCTGTCTCAGTGCAGGTCATGGGTCCTCAACAGGATCACCCAAAACACACACAAAAAGCACCCAAGAATGGATAAGAACAAAACATTGGACTATTCTGTACACTTCTATGAGTCCTGATCTGAACCCCTGAACATCTATGGAAAGAGCTGAAACTTCAACAGGAAGGCATCCCATCAAACCTGAGACAGATGGAGCAGTTTCCTCAGGAACAGTGGGCCAAACTACCTGTTAACAGGTGCAGAAGTCTCATTGAGAGCTACAGAAAACGTTTGATTGCAGTGATTGCCTCTAAAGGTTGTGCAACAAAATAGGCAAGTCCTATCATTTTTGTCCATCACATTTTCATTTGTTTTATTATTTCAATATTTTGTTGAATAAAGGCAAAAGAAAAGTCTGATTTCTAGGAAAATATGGAATAAAAATGGTGGATGCCAATTACTTTTGTCAGTTTCAAATTTCAGAGAAAATTGTGCAGCAACAGTGGAGGGGTACCAACAAATTTGAGCACGTCTGTACACACACACTCATATACACATACATACACACACACACACACACACACACACACACACACACACAGACACACCATCAATAAATGTGCAGTATTACATTACTTTAAGTACTTGATAAGTTACTATTGTATAAAACACCAAGGCCAAAATCTAGATTTCCGATGCATATTTCTGATAATGTTCGGATAAAACTTTTAACATCCCTATTCACAGCACAGCGCAGCGGGGCTCTGTGCAACAGGCATGTAGAAGAAAATAAAACCATAACTGTCTTTGTGTCGCTCAGGAGCTGAGTGATTATTCCAGCCCGCCGCAGTCACCTATGGAAGTGCTCCACCCCGTCATCTACACCTGCACTGCCATCCTGCTGCTGTGCCTGTTCACAGTCATCATCACACACATACTGCACCGCAGGTAAGAGCCAACCACACACCTGTACACAGGTAAGGGTCAGCAGCGCACCTGAACACAGGTAATACATGGCTTAACAGGTAAGAGTATCTTACACACCTGTCCCACAGATGTGTGTGGGTGTCCCACAGGTAACAGTGAATAACACACAACACCTTTTTAAAGTTTAAAGACCCCCCCCCCTCACATTGGTGATGTCGAGCAGGAACGTGCATAACAGGCAAGCTAAGTCACATGACTCACATCTCCCACAGCGCTGTTGAATTCAGTCAGCAGTCCTCTTGAGGCAATGTGTGCATAAGGTCCTGCATTACAAAATACTTCTTTGTGTGCCTTAAAATGCATTCCTGTCCCAGACACCTCTGTTTGTGTGTGGACACAAACACAAACGAAGCCCCTGACACGTAAATAAAGTAAAGCATTCTCACAAGATGGAGAAAGACACTTTGTGGAAATTAGATAAATGCATTACCTATTATATGTGTTACTAGAAGTTCAGTATACAAATAAAATGTGAATTCGTATTACAATTACCTTTAGATTCAGTTCGACACCACTGGTCCCTCACCTCTGTGTGTGTGTGTGGTGTCCTGCATTCCTGTCCCTCACCTCTGTGTGTGTGTGGTGTCCTGCATTCCTGTCCCTCACCTGTGTGTGTGGTGTCCTGCATTCCTGTCCCTCACCTCTGTGTGTGTGTGGTGTCCTGCATTCCTGTCCCTCACCTCTGTGTGCGTCTGGTGTCCTGCATTCCTGTCCCTCACCTGTGTGTGTGTCTGGTGTCCTGCATTCCTGTCCCTCACCTCTGTGTGTGTGTGTGGTGTCCTGCATTCCTGTCCCTCACCTGTGTGTGTGTCTGGTGTCCTGCATTCCTGTCCCTCACCTCTGTGTGTGTGTGTGGTGTCCTGCATTCCTGTCCCTCACCTCTGTGTGTGTGTCTGGTGTCCTGCATTCCTGTCCCTCACCTCTGTGTGCGTCTGGTGTCCTGCATTCCTGTCCCTCACTTGTGTGTGTGTCTGGTGTCCTGCATTCCTGTCCCTCACCTCTGTGTGTGTGGTGTCATGCATTCCTGTCCCTCACCTCTGTTTGTGTGTGGTGTCCTGCATTCCTGTCCCTCACTTGTGTGTGTGTCTGGTGTCCTGGATTCCTGTTCCTCACCTGTGTGTGTGTGGTGTCCTGCATTCCTGTCCCTCACCTCTGTGTGTGTGGTGTCATGCATTCCTGTCCCTCACCTCTGTTTGTGTGTGGTGTCCTGCATTCCTGTCCCTCACCTCTGTGTGTGTGTGGTGTCCTGCATTCCTGTCCCTCACTTGTGTGTGTGTCTGGTGTCCTGGATTCCTGTTCCTCACCTCTGTGTGTTTGTCTTGCAGCTCGATTGGTATCTCCAGGAAGAGCTGGCACACTCTGCTCAACCTCTGCTTCCACATCGCCATGACGACAGCCGTGTTCGCTGGGGGCATCACCCTGACCAGCTACCCCACCATCTGCCAGGCTGTGAGTACAGACTCCCCTGTGGATATAATTCCCGAACCCTTTCATGCATGAAATGTTGAAAATAGCTGAACAACAACAAAAAACAACATTTTAAGTAGTTTGAAAAATATTTTTTATTTAAAAAAATTGAGTGTGTAATGGAAAACAAATATCTCCTAGCCTCATATCCTCCTATCATGCATTTATGTCTTCCACATGTCCCCATATAAGAGAAGTTTTTATCCATCCCCATGCATGGAAGGGTTAAATGTCTCAGCTCTGTGTTCGAATTGCTATTGGAATATCAATTGTGTTTTATTATAATATAGAACCCCTTCTCCATATCGTTCTCTGAAAACGAGAGCACATTTATATATTATAGGGCTTCTGTTTTTCGGTTTTATTAATTTCGTTTTTCGGTGCTTATTTTTAGCTGTTTTCGAGTTATATATGTTTTTTGGGTTTTTTTCCGGGGCTTTTGCTTTTTATATACTGTATGAACTGATTGTTTTCGTTTTTTTGTTTTAGATTTTTTCTGTCACAATATGTATAGTAACTCGACACCAAATCCAACCACTACCCCAATACCAACCACTACCTCAAAATCAACCACTACCCCAAACCAGCCTCTACCCCTACCCCAACACCAACCACTACCCCTATCCCAACACCCTACCTCAACACCAACCCCAATACCAACCACTATCCCAACACCCTACCCCAACACCAACCCCAATACCAACCACTATCCCAACAACAACCCCAATACCAACCACTACCCCAACACCAACCCCTACCGCTATCCCAAAACCAACCGCTATCCCAACACCAACCCCTACCGCTATCCCAAAACCAACCGCTATCCCAACACCAACCCCTACCCCTATCCCAACACCCTACCTTAACACCAACCCCAATACTAACCACTATCCCCTACCCCTAATATAACCAATCCCAACACCCCTATCCCAACACCAACCACAATACCAACCACAACACCAACCCCCTACCCCAACACCAACCACTACCCCAACACCAACCCCTACCCCAACACCAACCACTACCCCTACCCCAACACCAACCACTACCCCTACCCCAACACCAACCACTACCCCTACCCCAACACCAACCCCTACCCCAACACCAACCTCAATACCAACCCCTACCCCAATACCAATCACTACCCCTACCCCAACACCAACCACTACTCCAACCCCAACACCAACCACTACCCCTATCCCAACACCAACCCCTACCCCAACCTCAATACCAACCCCTACCCCAATACCAACCACTACCCCTATCCCAACATCAACCACTACCCCTACCCCACCACCAACCCCTACCCCAACACCAACCCCAATACCAACCCCTACCCCAATACCAACCACTACCCCTACCCCTACCCCAACCACTACCCCTACCCCAACACCAACCATTACTCCAACCCCATCACCAACCACTACCCCTATCGAAACACAAACCTCAATACCAATCCCTACCCCAATACCAACCACTACCCCTATCCCAACACCAGCTCAAACCCCTACCCCTATTCCAACACCAACCCTTACCCCTAAACCAACCACTACCCCAACACTAACCCCTACCGATACCCCAACACTAACCCCTATCCCCTACACCAAACATTCCCCCAACCGCTACCCCAACACCAACCGCTACACCTACCCCTACCTACCCCACTAACCACTACACCTACCAGGCCGTAATTACAGATACCCCCCATCCCCTGGTTCACTCTCTCTCTCTCTCTCAGGTGGGCATTGCGCCACACTACTCCTCAATCTCTCTCTCTCTCTCTCTCTCTCTCAGGTAGGCATTGTGCTACACTACTCCACTCTCTCCACGCTACTCTGGATTGGGGTCAGCGCCCGGGTCATCTACAAGGAAGCCGTCTGGCAGTCTCCACGGCAACCTGAGGGCGAGCAGGCCACACCCACCCAGCGGCCCATGCTCAGGTCAGTGACGTCATCAATCTGCGACAGCTGAGGAACTGTGAGGGAAAGAAGACAGAGCTGAGGAGAGGTTGGACTGGGAGGGAGGGAAGCATTGTGGATCTAGTGGTTAGAGCTGAGGGACTGGGAGGGAAAGAAGCAGTGTGGCACAAGTGGTTAAAGCTGAGGAGGTTACTAGGAGGGAGTATGGCTCTAGTGGTTAGAGGTGAGGGAGTGGGCGGAAGGGAAGCAGTATGGATCTAGTAGGAAGATGAGGGAAGCCGTGTGCACATTAGTGTGTGTCTATCAATGTCTGTGAGTGTTTCTATTGCTGTAGCAGAGCAGCAGTTGTAAGCCTGGAGCTCCCTGACTGATCTCTGTGTGAAGGCGTGGGTCTGGCAGTGTGTGTGTGTTTGTAGGTGAGTGTGGGTGTGTGTGTGCGTTTGTGTGTGTGTGTTTGTAGGCGTGGGTGTAGGTGTGTGCATGTGTGTGTTTGTAGGCATGGGTGTGTGTTTGTAGGCGTGGTTGTGTGTGGGTGTATGTGTGTTTGTGGGTGTGTGTTTGTAGCTGTGTGTGGGTGTGTGTGTGTGTTTGTAGGAATGTTTGTAGGTATGTGTGTTTGTGTGTGTGTGTGTGTTTGTGGGTGTAGGTATGTGTGTGTTTGTAAGTGTGGGTGTTTGTAGATGTGTGTGTGTGTGTTTGTAGGTGTGTGTGTGTCTGTAAGTGTGGGTGTGTGTGTGTGTGTGTGTGTGTGTATCTGTAAGTGTGTGTGTGGGTGTGTGTGGGTGTTTGTTTGTAGGTGTGTCTGTAAGTGTGGGTGTGTGTTTGTAGGTGTGTGTGTGTGTCTGTAAGTGTGGGTGTGTGTGTGGGTGTGTGTGTGTAGCTGTGTTTGTAAGTGTGTGTGTGTGTTTGTAGGTGTGTGTGTGTCTGTAAGTGTGGGTGTGGGTGTGTGTTTGTAGGTGTGTGTGTGTATCTGTAAGTGTGGGTGTGGGTGTGTGTTTGTAGGTGTGTGTGTGTGTGTGTCTGTAAGTGTGGGTGTGTGTGTGGGTGTTTGTTTGTAGGTGTGTGTAAGTGTGGGTGTGTGTTTGCAGGTGTGTGTGTGTGTGTGTAAGTGTGGGTGTGTGTGTGGGTGTTTGTTTGTAGCTGTGTCTGTAAGTGTGGGTGTGTGTTTGTAGGTGTGTGTGTGTGTCTGTAAGTGTGGGTGTGTGGGTGGGTGTGTGTGTGTGGGTGTGTGGGTGGGTGTGGATGTGTGTGTTTTTTCTTTAAGTTTTTTAGACCCTGATTACTGTTAATCTTGGGCTCCCATACGTAAGGTAGCGTTAAGCAGTCCAAGTTTAGTGCTAATCAGGGAAACCAGAGGTTAGGGCTGTAGCAGTACCAACGATACATGATGTATATTAAACACAAGACTCGGGATCAGGAGCTGCCATTGTTCACATGTGGTTAAAGTACATGGAAAACAATTCCAGTAAATCTTACCTTATATGTAGTGCCATCATTCCATAGTGCTCACATGTTCCTATATGAAAGGGACACATATTGTGGTTAAGGTGAATTCAATTCTTATGGTATTTTTGTGTTTTAACAAGAGGAACTTGCCTCTGTTAAAGACACACTTTGAATAAACAATCTTACAAAAACAAATCACCATACAACTGAAGAACCCTGTTAAAGGTGAATGACCTCTTTCCTCTCCTCTCCTCTCCTCTCCTCCTCTCCATCTCTCCATCTCTCTCCCCTCTCAGGTTTTATTTAATTGCGGGCGGGGTTCCTCTGATTATCTGTGGAATCACAGCGGCCGTCAACATCAAGAACTACGGAGACTCAAAATCATAGTGAGTACCGAGAGAGAGAGAGAGAGAGAGAGAGAGAGAACATAAGAACATAAGAACATAAGAAAGTTTACAAACGAGAGGAGGCCATTCAGCCCATCTTGCTCGTTTGGTTGTTAGTAGCTTATTGATCCCAGAATCTCATCAAGCAACTTCTTGAAGGATCCCAGGGTGTCAGCTTCAACAACATTACTGGGGAGTTGGTTCCAGACCCTCACAATTCTCTGTGTAAAAAAGTGCCTCCTATTTTCTGTTCTGAATGCCCCTTTATCTAATCTCCATTTATGACCCCTGGTCCTTTTTTTTTTTTTTTCAAGTCAAAGACAGAGGGTTGACATTGTCTATACCTTTTAGGATTTTGAATGTTTGAATCAGATCCAGTAGTCTTCTTTGTTCAAGACTGCATAGATTCAATTCTTTTAGCCTGTCTGCATACGAAATGCCTTTTAAACCCGGGATAATTCTGGTTGCTCTTTTTGCACTCTTTCTAGAGCAGCAATATCCTTTTTTAGGTGACCAGAACTGAACACAATATTCTAGGTGAGGTCTTACTAATGCATTGTAGAGTTTTAACATTACTTCCCTTGATTTAAATTCAACACTTCTCACAATATATCCAAGCATCTTGTTAGCCTTTTTATAGCTTCCCCACATTGTCTAGATGAAGACATTTCTGAGTCCATAAACTCCTAGGTCTTTTTCATAGTTCCTTCTTCAATTTCACTATCTCCCATATGATATTTATAATGAACATTTTTATTGCCCTCATGCAGACTTTAGATTTACACTTTTCTCTATTAAATTTCATTTGCCATGTGTCTGCCCAATTTTGAATGCGGTCTAGATCATTTTGAATGAACTTTGCTTTTTCAACAGTGTCTGCCACTCCTCCTCTTTTTTGTGTCGTCTGCAAATTTAACGAGTTTGCTTACTATATCAGAGTCTAAATCATTAATGTAGATTAGGAATAGCAGAGGACCTAATACTGATCCCTGTGGTACACCACTGGTTACCTCACTCCATTTCGAGGTTTCTCCTCTAATCAGTACTTTCTGTTTTCTACATGTTAACCTCCCCCCAATCCATGTGCATGCATTTCCTTGAATCCCTACAGCGTTCAGTTTGAGAATTAATCTTTTATGCGGGACTTTGTCAAAAGCTTTCTGGAAATCTAAATAGACCATGTCGTATGCTTTGCAGTTATCCATTTTCAATGTTGCATCCTGAAAAAAAGTCAAGTAGGTTAGTTAGACATGATCTCCTTTCCTAAAACCATGCTGACTGTCTCCCAGGATATTGTTACCATGTAGGTAATTTTCCATTTTGGATCTTATTATAGTTTCCATAAGTTTACATATAATAGAAGTCAGGCTTATTGGTCTGTAGTTACCTGGTTCAGTTTTGTCTCCCTTTTTGTGGATCGGTATTACGTTTGCTATTTTCCAGTCTGTCGGTACAACCCCTGTGTCAAGAGACTGTTGCATGATCTTTGTTAGCGGTTTGAAAATAACTTCTTTCATTTCTTTGAGTACTATTGGGAGGATCTCATCCATGCCCAGGGGATTTGTTTATTTTAAGAGCTCCTAGTCCCTTTAACACTTCTGCCTCTGTTATGCTAAAGTTATTTAAAACTGGATAGGAACAGGTCAAACATGTGGGGCATGTTGTCCGTGTCCTCCTTTGTAAAAAACCTGAAAAAAAGTAATCATTTAATATATTTGTTATTTTTTCTCTTCATCTATGATTTTGCCATTTGTGTCTCTTAGACATTTAACCTCCTCTTTGAATGTTCTCTTGCTGTTATAATATTGGAAAAACATTTTTTGGAATTGGTTTTAGCCCCTTAGCAATATTGATTTCTATTTCTCTTGGCCTTTCTAACTTCCTTTTTGACTTGTGTTTGCAGTTCCAAGTACTCTTTCTGTGTGCTTTGTTTTGGTCCCTTTTAAACGCTCTGTAAAGTGCCTTTTTCGCTGAATATTTTTTTTTTAATTGATCTATTAAACCATTTTGGCCATTTTGTTTTAGATTTAGATTTGTCTACTTTTGGGATGTAATTGTTTTGTGCCTCTAGTACTACATTTTAAAAGACAGCCACCCTTTTTCTGTGGATGTTTTTCTATTTTACTCCAATCTACTTCTATTAGTCTCTGTTTCAACCTTCGTAGTTTGCTTTTCTAAAATTGTAAACCTTAGCTTTAGTCATTACTTTTGGGGTTTTAAAAATATTTCAAATGAGACCATGTTGTGGTCTGAGTTTGCCAATGGCTCTCTGACCTCTGTTTTAGTTATTCTGTCTTCATTATTTGAAAAGACTAAATCAAGGCATGCCTCCCTCTAGTCGGTGCCTTGACAAAGGTCGTTAGGGAAGCAGTCATTTGTCATTTCCACCATTTCAGTTTCGAGTTCCGTGCTCCATTGGGTTTTCCCATTTTATATGGGGGAAGTTGAAATCCCCATTAGTATGGCTTCTCCTTTTCTACACGCATTTCTAATGTCATTGTACAACAGATTATTTTGCTCAGCGTCTGAATTTGGCGGTCTATAGCATGCTCCTATTATTATGCCCTTTGAATTTGTGTCCATTATTCTGACCCATATTGATTCTGCATTGTTTTCTTTGTCCTGATTTAACTCCTGGGCTTCAAGGCTATTTCTTATATATGGCGCTCCTCCTCCCTCTTCTGTCCTGAAAGTGTCTTTTCCTATACAGTGTGTACCCACTAATATTATATTCGTCTCCATCACTCTCAGACAACCACGTTTCTGTAACACCTATTTTTAAAGTTACTTGTTAGTGCAGTAGCTTCAAGTTCTAACATTTTGTTTCTGAGACTTCTAGCATTAAGATAAATACATTTAATAGTGGTCTTACCTGAGTTGTTGCCCTTGTTTTGATGTAGTCTCCTTCTGTTTTTTTTTTTTTTCCCCCTTCCTTTCTAGTTTAAATGCTTCTGGACCGCCTGAAGGATCCTTTCTCCGAGTAGATTGGTTCCCTTTCTGTTTAAGTGCAGTCCGTCCCACCTGTATAGATAGTCCTTGTTGAGAGAGAGAGAGAGAGAGAGAGAGAGAGAGAGAGACAGAGAGAGACAGAGAGAGAGAGAGAGAGAGAGAGAGAGAGAGAGAGATAGAGAGAGATAGAGCAGAATAGGGTTAGGGTTAGTGGTAATAGAGTTAGGGTTAGGGTTAGGATTAGGTGTAATAGCTCCTGCCACAGCAGACCAGCCTGACACAAATATAATTGTGTTCATTTCATGTCTGATCTTTCATGTTCTCAATGCATTGTATCTTTGGCAAAACTTGTCATGCCAATAAAGTATTTGAACTTGAACTTGAACTTGACAGAGAGAGAGGCAGAGACAGAGACAGAGAGACTTGACTTTTGAGACCCTTTATTAAATCATTAAAAAGAAATCCAGTAATCCATAATACAATACAATTCAAAACAATAAAACATTTAATAATCCTTCGAAAACACCATTTTAACTATGAAAATAAATGACATTAAGAAATCCAATAAATAAACAAATAAATTAATTAATAAATTAAATAAATAAATAATAATAATAATAATAATAAGCACAGAGTCTAACAGAGTCTACACACCCCTCCCTGAGTCCCTAACCAAGTCCCTCTGATACAGAGTCTGCCACACACCACTCCCTCCCTGGAGTCTCTGAGCACAGAGTCTCCCACACACCACTCCCTCCCTGGAGTCCCTGAGCACAGAGTCTCCCACACACCACTCCCTCCCTGGAGTCCCTGAGCACAGAGTCTCCCACACACCACTCCCTCCCTGGAGTCCCTGAGCACAGAGTCTCCCACACACCACTCCCTCCCTGGAGTCTCTGAGCACAGAGTCTCCCACACACCACTCCCTCCCTGGAGTCCCTGAGCACAGAGTCTCCCACACACCACTCCCTCCCTGGAGTCCCTGAGCACAGAGTCCCTGGAGTCCCCACAGACTCCCACACCCTCCCCTCTGGAGTCCCTGAGGAGTCCCTGAGCACAGAGTCTCCCACACACCATCCTCCCTGGAGTCCTGAGGAGTCCCTGAGCACAGAGTCTCCCACACACCACTCCCTCCCAGTCCCTGAGCACATGTCATTATATCACACAACTCCCTCCCTGGAGTCCCTGAGCACAGAGTCTCCCCACACACATGAGTCACTGAGCACAGAGTCTCCCACACACCACTCCCTCCCTGGAGTCCCTGAGCACAGAGGTCCTCACTGAACATCCCCACTTCTCTTAGACAGTGGGTTTGTACAAAACTCTCCAAACAGGCCTTGTGTCTCCCTCAACAGAGAGATGAGCCCTCCACATAGTGTCAGTCAGCTCCTGCAGCTGTCTGAAATGGAATGTCTTGACATGGAGGCGATAAAGCTTTTCATTTTCAATCCTGTGGAGAGCCTGATCTTTCTCCCTTTCGATATTCAGCAGACCACAGCTGCTGCTTTCCTTTCTATCATTCCTATTGGAGAGATGAGTATTGAAGGGAAGATGGGCTCCCTTTCCTGCTCTGCTCTCCTGGACATCCCCTCTCTTTTGGCGCCTCTCTGAGCACCAGGGAAAGCGAATCCCTCAGCCCATTCATAATCCTCCCAGCCAACCTCTCTGAATGCCAGCCTAGCCTCCCAGCTAGCTGATCTGCCGATATCCAGCGAGAGAAGCCAGGCTCAAACAGATTAAGTAGTTGGGTCAGGCCTGCCCTGCAAAAAACAGCACACAACAACTTGGACTGAAAAAAACAAACTGGGAAAAAAGGATTGAAGACGAGAAGCACCTGTAACAGAGCCTGGCCTGTCAGAGACCCCGCCTCTCTCTCTACCCTCACTGTCTTCCACACCTCCAACACGGTCTGATAAAATGAGGGGAAGCCCTCCTACGGTGCTCAGAAAGAAACAGGCTAGCCTGCTCCAGTGAGCCTCTTCTCCGGCATACAGGAGCTCTGTACTGCCTGTAGTCTAAAGCTGCCACCCTGCTGGCAATACGCACCAGGCCTTGCCCCTCTTCATCAGTGGGGAGGTACAGCACTGCCGGCCACAGCCAGTGTCTCCCACTCCAGAAAAAATCCAAGAGTACCCTCTGGATCTCCTGTACCATGCCCTTGGGAGGGTCCAGGCACACCAACCTGTGCCACAGCATGGAGGCCACCAAGTTATTAATGACCTCTGAAAGATAGCTGCTCCAGCAAATCCTGCCAGCTCTGCAGTCGCCCCTTCGCCCTTTTCACCAGGCCCTCACAGTTCTCCATAAACAGCTGGGACCCCAAGTATACTCCCAGCACCTTGAGCCCAGCTCTGTTCCACTGCAAAGACTGAGGCAACGCTGGGGGTCCCCCTCCTGCCAGCTGCCCAACAGGAAGGTGTCACATTTTGCCCAGTTCACCCTTGCAGAAGATGCTCTCTGAAATGTTTCTAAGCTTACTTTCAGGGACTCGACATCCCCATCACTGCAAACAAACACGTTCACGTCATTAGCATGCGCTGACAGCTTAACAGTAACGGGTGGGTGAAGCGGACACCCCCCAGCCAGACAGTCTACCCCTCAAAAGGTGCAACAGCGGCTCTATGGAAAGTGAGTATAACATACCAGACAGGCGACTCAGGCTGTTATTAACCTTTAAAATACTAAAACATATTTGTATTTAAAAGTTTTATAAAATTAATAAAAACAGGCCCAAATCTGAAAGCTCCCAAGGCCTTAAAGAGGTAGTTGTGGTCAACCCTGTCAAAGGCCTTCTCTTGGTCTAGGGAGACCAACCCCACAGTAAACTTCCTAAACTCATTTTAGGACATAAAATCACGAATCAAAAACAAATTGTCAAAAATAGAATGTCCAGGAACACAGTATGTTTGATCTGTGTGCACTATAAGTCCAATATATTTCTTAAGTCTTATTGCAAAGGACCTCGAAATTAATTTAAAATCAGAACATAAAAGTGCCACAGATCTCCAGTTCTTTAATAAACATAGGTCTCCCCATTTTTGGGCAGTAATATAATTACTGCTCTACAGCAGCTGAGGGGCAGTTCATCAAGTTCCAAGCTCTCTTGCAACACCTGTAATAATATTTAAATGACGTCTTAAAATGTATCCCGGTCTAAACGCGCTCTATACACGAGTACTATGGTGCTGCGACCGAGTATATTGCTGTGTGTGTGGATGCAGACACCTCCAAACATCAACCAGGTCTCCAAACTTAAAAACTGCAGTCAAAACTCCAGCAGACTGGGGATGTGGCTCCTCCCCATTCCTATCTCTGTTAAAATCCCCCCCCAGCCATCAAAACCTCATCGCTGTTGAGTTTTGAAAGAGTATCTTTAAGTTTATAAAAAAATTAAGTTCTTTCAATTTCCTACATTTGGAGCATATATATTAATGAAAACATAAATAATCTCCACAATTTTAACTCTCACCTTTAAAAGCCACCCTTTAACTATCTCCTCCATGTCTAAAATACTTAAGCTTAATCTAGAACTAAAAAGCACAGCGACCCCGGCGCTAGCATTAGAGCCGTGATTCAGCACGCTCTGCCCCCGCCACTCTGCACGCTCTGCCCCCGCCACTCTGCACGCTCTGCCCCCGCCACTCTGCACGCTCTGCCCCCGCCACTCTGCACGCTCTGCCCCCGCCACTCTGCACACTTTTGATTTAAAAAGCCATAAAGTTGCACTCTTTTAAAAGCCTGTCTACATCCATTAACATTAAAAGAGATAAACTTGGTATTCTCCATTACAGCTAAAAAGTTTCCTTAAAAAACAGCCATTTTAATTTTTTTCCTTTAATAGTTTCCCAACAATTTTCTTTAATCTAAATCTTTTTTGCTGACTTAATTCAACTAACGTTGCTGTACAGAGTATAAAAACAATTTTAAATCATGGAGTAATGTTTAACTCTACACTTTTCTTGTTTTTTTGTAATGTCCAAAAAACTATTTATTTTTCTCTATCAAGTATTTTGTTGCTGGCAGGTTGACTGCCAAAGATATCAGAAGATACAGAGGAATCAGAGAGCTCCCCGTCCTCCTCTCTTCATTTTCTTCAGCCGCCGCACCGGACTCCGGCCCATCAGCTAACGGTGGCTGTAGATCACCTCCGCGCTTCACCCGACTCACTGCCTTTGAGTTCAGCTCCAGTACACTATCTGACAGCCCAGTCGCACTTGTATTCCTTATTTTCCTTCTTTTTCACTTTAGTGAACTGTCCTTTGTTATCATTACATTCGCTAGCTTGCTTCTCAGTTTGCGAAGCAGGTTAAGGTGCAGGCTCTGCAATGTTCTGTGAAGGCTCCGGGTCTGGGACAGGGAGCCCCTTCTCCCCCTCCTCACTGACATCCTTAGCCTCCCCCCCCCACCAGCATCTCCCTTCTCCTGTCCTGCCTCAGCCTTATCCCCCTTCCCCGAGCAATCTCTTCTTGATGCCTGTGCTTTCCACAATTAAAACACCTCATTGTGTCTGATAAAACAAAAACACAGTTCACTCCATGTACACATTATATTGCCTGGTTTTTCCATGATAATAAACGCCTGTCTCCTAAAAGACAAGACGACAATCTTTACGTGCTTCCCGTAAGATTTTACAATTCATTCTCCAGCAGACCATTTCAAAAACACCATTGGACTGGGGAATGGGTTTAATGGCTTTATTCATTCAATATACACAGCTTTATTCATTCAATATGCCACGGCTTTATTCATTCAATATACACAGCTTTATTCATTCAAATACACGGCTTTATTCATTCAATATACACGGCTTTATTCATTCCAGGCTTTATTCATTCAATATACAGCTTTACATTCAATAACACAGCTTTATTCATTCAATATACACGGCTTTATTCATTCAATATCACAGCTTTATTCATTCAATATACACAGCTTTTAATTATACACGGCTTTATTCATTCAATATACACAGCTTTATTCATTCAATATACACGGCTTTATTCATTCAATATACACAGCTTTATTCATTCAATATACACGGCTTTATTCATTCAATATACACAGCTTTATTCATTCAATATACACAGCTTTATTCATTCAATATACACAGCTTTATTCATTCAATATTACAGCTTTATTCATTCAATATATACGGATTTTATTCAAACTGCTTTATTCATTCAATATACACGGCTTTATTCATTCAATATACACAGCTTTATTCATTCAATATACACGGCTTTATTCATTCAATATACACAGCTTTATTCATTCAATATACACAGCTTTATTCATTCAATATACACGGCTTTATTCATTCAATATACACAGCTTTATTCATTCTCAAAGCCAAATGTATGCCATTATATCCTACAACTTCTCCCATTGCTAACAGACACTCCTCCTCCATCCGGCATACAACGCACCCCGTGTCGGCAACTCAACCCCCCAACCCCGCTGAATGAGACCCCATCGCTGGGGCTCACCCGGCAAAATGCACCACAAGCACGCACACGAACACACAAAAACTATTGATTTATTTTTTAACAACAATATACAAAAACTAAGAAAAAAAGCAATTTTCACTCCTACCCTACAGGAAGGAGGGATACTGTTTAGTATTAAAAGATATGTTTTCTCTGTCTTTATATATTTTAGTTGTTTATGCCATGTATGTGCTTTGGCAACACAATTATTTTTCATTGTCATGCCATTAAAGCCAATTTGAATTGAATTGAATTGAATTGAGAGGCAGAGACAGAGAGAGACAGAAACAGAGAGAGAGAGAGAAACAGAGGCAGAGAGAGACACACAGGAGTAACTGAGCTGCTTTAGTCTTGGTGCAGTTTACTTCTCTAGCATTCTGCCCTTCTCAGAAATCTTTCACTGCAAGTTATCGGGTCTATTTTAATGATCTAAAACATTTACAAATCTGATGTTTGCAAACCGCATTTCACTATATTTCTGTTGCATTTAAGCAGTGATGTTAATAAGGTGGACAGTAGATTAGAGGGATACAGGTTTAGTTTTTTAAGCCTATTTTGATTTCATAAATCAATTAGTCCTTAAAAGTTTTGTTAAAAGCAGCAAGTACTTCAAAAAGATAAAATAATAAAAATACTGGATGTACCGGTTACATTAGAACTCTAATTGAGCGTTTTGAAGGGATTGATGTGCTTCACCTCTCCCCTCTCCCTCTCCCCTCCCACAACTACCCTCTCCCCTCTCCCCTATCCCCTCTCCCCTCTCCCTCTCCCCTCCCACTACTACTCTCCCCCCTCCCCTCTCACCTCTCCCATCTCCCTCTCACCTTCCACTTCTCCCCTCTCCTCTCTCACCTCCCACTTCTGCCCTCTCACCTCTCTCCTCTCTCACCTCTACCTCTCTTTCTCTCCTCACAGCTGCTGGCTCGTGTGGCGGCCCAGCCTAGGCGCCTTCTACGTCCCAGCAGCCTTCGCGGTGCTGGTGAGTTGGGTCTATTTCCTGTGCACCTTGTCCAGCCTGCGGGGCCGTGGGGAGGGGAGGAGGAAGGAGCTTCCTGCGGCTTCCACCTCCTCCTCCTCTTCCTCCTCCTCCACCTCCACGTGCTCCCCCACTCCCGAGGCTTGCCGCTCTAGTCTGCTCTCCTCAGACTCCGCGGAGGGGGGTGCAGTGCACATCAGGCCGGCCCTGGAAGACCAGCACTCCCTGAGGGCCCGCTTCATGGCCGTGGTGTGCACCCACGTGCTGTTCATGGCTCTGTGGAGTTTGGGGGCGCTGGCAGTGTGGCGGGGGGGAGGGGAGGGGGTGCTGTTGTTCAGCTGCCTGTACGGCATCACGGCTGTCGCGCTCGGCCTCTTCCTGCTGGTGCATCACTGCATTAGGAGGCGGGACGTCCAGGCTCATTGGCTCGCCTGCTGCTGCTGCCCCTCCAGACGAGCACGGCTCATGCAGGCTTACCTCGGCCCCGCCCCCCTCGAGTCGACGCCCACCAACTCATCGCCCAGCCTGTCGAACCCGGGGCCCTGCAAGCTCACAAACCTCCTCCAGGTGACGCAGTCAACAGCAGGGGCTCCTGGGGGCAACAGCAGCGGCAACGGCAATGTGTCATCTGTGTGCTGCAGCCTCGCAGACAACCACAGCAAGCACTCCAATAACAACCTGCAGCAGCAGCACCCTCTGCTTCCCATTATAGGAACTACAGCACAGCAGCAGCAGCAAAGGAGGTCACACAAGCCAGGAGGTAGGACGAAGCAAACCGCAACACTCTATCACCACCGCGGCGGGGAGGGCAAGCCTCACCACAGGATCAAAGTGACCAAGGGGGGGGCCTTGGAACTGCTGCCGTCGACGCACCACACTCAGAGACCTGCCCCCTCCTCCAGCGAGAGCGGCAGCCTCCCCAACAGCCACTCGGAGAGCCGGGCCAGTCCGCTGCCCAACAGCCACTCGGAGAGCCGGGCCAGTCCGCTGCCGAACAGCCACTCGGAGAGCCGGGCCAGTCCGCTGCCCAACAGCCACTTGGAGAGCCGGGCCAGTCCGATGTGTAGCAGCCACAGGGAGGCACCGGGGGAGGCCAGCACCAGCCCGTCGGAGGGCAGCGACGGGGGGGGGCAGCGGGAGACAGAAGCCCTTCCCACTGGTGCTGCTGTCCTCAACCAGGGCACCGTCGGTGCCATGCCAGGGAGCTCAGAGGCGCAGCGTCAGCAGAGATAACCTGAAGACAGCTGCCTCGCCTGAAAGAGAGGCCAAGCGCAGCTCCTACCCACTCAACATGGCCGTCTTGCCCCCAACTCCCCCCAGCGCTCACAATGGGTTCCAGCTGGATCTGAGCCCCATGGCGCCCTCTGCAGGAGTGGAGGGGATGAGAGGGGGAGTGTGGAAGAGCGAGACCACTGTCTGAAACAAAGACAAAGTGAGAGAGAGACTGAGAGGAACTGGGGTTGCGTCTGAAGCATCACCGAATCGTTAAACGGAACAATCCTATTCAGTTGTACAGGCAAGAATGATATTGTAATCCCCCGTAATTCAACTTTAATCCCAGCTACAAAAACAATATATATATATATAAATACGATAAATAAAGTAATGAAGAATGGGATGCTTGCAGTAATTCAGCAGTTTGCCTATAGCACTATTTACTGTTTCAGTTTACCACGTAGTTTTCACATATTTCAATATTTTTTAATGAAGGGTGGACATATAGACAGACAGAGACAGATTAAGGGAAGAGACAGAATAATGAAGACATAGACGAGACAGAAACTTGGGTCTACGAACAATACTATACAAGACTGGGATTTTATTATATCGAATTGAGCAAACCATGCCGTCCAAACAGAAGACAGACAATCAAAAACAAACAACTCAGGCACTTCCAGAAGACAGCTATATAATATATATATATATATATATATATATATAAGTGATTACCCCCATGTGCCCCCAGGCGAGAAGGGGAGTCCGATGGGAATGTTCGCATGTTTGTGTGGCGGTGCCGCCTTGCCAGTGTGTAAGTAGAGGGGTGGTGAGAAAGAGAGAGAGCGGGTGGGGTGGAGGGGTACAGCAGGGGCACCCTCAAACCCAATGGGCTCATTCCTGTAGGGCGCATTCTGAGCAGCTGATTGTCTAGTACTTAAATGAGATCACTAACCCCCAGACCTAATACAAGCACCATGCTTTGTGTGCGTTAACAACTTAACTCTGTTAACTATTGGAGCATGCAACACACACACTAACTTCTAAGAGTAATACAAAACAGAATGCATGTTTTATTGAGACATAGTTAATAGATACTGTATATTCCATTCCCTACAGTACGGTTTATATAATAATTAACACACACAAGTTTAAGTTGTTTCCGTCCTTTTGTTACCATCCCGGGTTAGTCAGACACTGCCAAGTGCCGTCCAGTGCAAAAAATAAATAACATTATAGCATCCCGTGCTGTATGTCATCTCTAGAGTCTGGTCTCAGACCACGGCAGTTTAAACACCCTAAATCTTTATCGTGCTCCTGGAGAAATCTGCATATTCTCAAATGGAAAAGTCAAATAGCTCCACCCAATATTAATGGGACAAGGGGCTAGTGATAATGCTAATTAAGGAGCTAAGAAATGAGATTTTAAAGCTTTGGTTAACACCACTTAAAAAAGGGGACCAGTGATGATGTTGCTGGTGCTATAAGAGGTAAGAAAATGCATTTTGACAGCTTGGTTAGCATGCCTCTAAACGGGGGGAAAATGTTGCTGGTAATAAGTGGCAGGACTATTTAAACCCTTAGTTTAGCACTCCTCGGAAGGGGGTCAGCTTTAATGTTGCTAGTGCCAACAAGAGCGCGCCAGCACCTATGGGCGTCCCACCAACTCTCACTACTGTCCCTGTCAACGCACACTGGCAGGCAAGGCATCCCCATTCCTGCACGCCGAGTCAGTATTAACAAGCTCTACATGGCTGATGTAGTTCTAGTGTTGTTTCCTCCAGTATTATTGTGTTGAGTGTTCATATCCAGCATGCAATGATATGCCTTTTTGTTCTTCTTCTCATTATTATAACAAGTGTTAGAAGATTCTCAGTATTATCCCTCGTAGAGTAGGTAGCATGTAGTATACTGTATACTGCACGCAGCCAGAACACTATGAGAAATGCCTTTATATATGTTAATAATATAACTATGCCACATTGTGTTCAGGGAAAAAAATAATAATCATGAATTAAATGTGCCAAAGAAAAAAAAAATATGGATAGAAAAGATGCTTCAGATTTTTTTTTGCAAAGCAAATCTATTTTGTAAATATTTTGTATTATTTTGAATGAATACTGTGAAATCTCCCTCCCCTCCCCATGCGCATGGATAGAGATCCATTGAAAGACATTGTGCCTCTGTGTTACACTTACAGTAACAGGACGCAGCTACACACCTGCTATTTACAAAGGTGCATGAGCCCTCTTCATTCTATTATTTATTTTTAGCGTTATCACAAGTTATATTTTCGTAACTTTAAACACTCACCCAAGAATAGAATTATATTTTTAAACGTATGACAGGGAGATTCCTATTGCATAGCAGGTTCACCCAGTCCAGCTTTTAATACAAGCTTGACAAGGTAACTTAAACTCCTAGTGAAGCCAGGAATGGATCCAACTGCTTATTTCCATACCTTTTAAAAAGTGCCAAATAATAAAAACAAACTAAAACAGAAGTGCGCAATTATTTGATGCCACCACTGTATACAAATACAAAACGGAGTTATCTGTCACAGGCGTTTGTTTTGTTATTTGGTTCTTTTGAACAGCCGCTGTAAGAAATTGAATTATAAGGGACAATCATAAAACTGTGAAACTTAAAAAAAACAAACAAAAAAAAAATCTCTTTTGTCCAGTATTTGTCTGCTAGAGTAACACGTTTCTTTGTTCTAGTTGCTCACAGTAATGGCTCGTGGCAGCGGCAGTGCTAGACAGGGTGGGGGTCCCTTCCTGTTTTTCCAATTCCAGTTCCAATTCCTACAGAGCCATAATAATTGTTGTGCTTGTTCAACTGCTTTCATTTGAAGCCAGTTGAATGGACTAACACAGTGACTTCAATTGAAGTGATTTGTTGCCACTGTGAGCTCATTTTAACTAAATACGGCTAATTGCAATTGTGATCAATGCTGTGTTGGAATTGATTAAAAGGGAATGGGAATTGATTTTAAAAAGGAATTGGAATTGAAACACAGGAATGGACCCCGAACCTGGTTCTAGAATGTTGTTGCCCGTCGTTTCGGGCTCCACCAGCAGCCAGGACTCACTGCTCTATTGGAAAGGGTTTCCACAGTAGTGAATAGTTATAGACCTGGATTTGGGGAAAGCAGAATCGCTCACAGATCTCGGGGGCAGATTCACAAAGCACTTCTAGGAAGCACATTGTTAACCCTGTTTATCACAGGATTTTTGCAGTTTTCCCCATGGTTATACTGCACATGTTTATTGTTTACATTACAGCCTATGCTTTACCAGGCCTTCACTATTACACGCTGTTGTGCTTTTACTATGGGAAACTTGTATAAGAGAAATCCAATTGAATTCCATGAAAGTAAACGTGTCTTTTAATCTTTCAGACTAGCTGCAAGTCCTGTGGTATATTAAAATGCAATACTGTCTTGTCCCTTTAGGCCCCAGCGCCCCTTAGTGGTGCTCTTCTGTTACTACAAGGAGGGAGATTTCACAACCAAAATTTGTATATTTATATTTTTTATGCGATGCCGCTTAAAATTTATAACAAAATGATCATTACTTTTCATGTTTTCATAGTTTTGGTTTGGTTTTTCATAATATATTTGTTTATTTTAGTAAAAGTAACCCGGACTGGGTTCAGTGCCTTAAAGAAATGTATTTTGTGGTTTGTTTTTTGTATAATAATAAAACAACAGTTTACGCTTTTAAAAATGTTTCTAAGTCTCACCAATTACTGCATGACTGGGATACAGTAAAGACTGGGTGATTCAAGCTCCTGTGCTCTCCAAAATGCCCACCAAGGTAAGCTATTCTGTTTGCTCTTCTCTCCTGGCTAACCAGCCCTGTATCTCTGCCAGTCACAGTAATACAGCACAATACAATCAAACAATATCTTTATATAGCGTCCTCCCTTCACGCCATGGCATCCCAGAGCGCTGGACAGAGTTCAAAACAAGAGAGCTCAGTCCACACACGCCAGATACAACCACTTATTAAAAGCACATGTTTTCAATGTAGCCTAGCCCAATGTTTCAACCTGCCTAATCTCAACTGGAACAGAATTCCACAAACGAGGAGCACAACAGCAAAGCTCCGGCTCCACATGATTTAAGACCATTTTTTGGAACAATTTAAAGTTTGCATTTTCTGATCTCAGGAACGAATAGGAATAGACAGAGTTAGTAGTTCTTCGGGAGAGGGTGGCCCTAATCCATGAAGGACCTTGAGCACCTTTAAAATCAATTGGAGAACTCGCTGGTAACCAAGGTAAGGATCTAGGCACTGGAGTAATACATTGAGAAAGACAAGTGTGAGAAAGCAGTCTGGCAGCTGCATACAGGATATTATATTGAGCGATCATTATCCTCATATTTTCAACCATGTTTTTTTTTTTAGTAACTCCATTTATCTGATTATTATATATATATATATATATATATATATGAACATAAAAAAGTTTACAAACGAGAGGAGGCCATTTGGCCTATCTTGCTTGTTTGGTTGTTAGTAGCTTATTGATCCCAGAATCTCATCAAGCAGCTTCTTGAAGGATCCCAGGGTGTCAGCTTCAACAACATTACTTTGAATAAATACAGTAAACATGTTAATGTGTGCAGTTGTTATTTTTTTTAACACAATTGTAATTAGAATTGAAATTTCACCAATGCTGCTGTAACTGTAATTATAATTGACAAACACAGCTTAAAATGTATTTGTTACAAACATGACCATATGCAATGTTTTTAATGTAATACGATAAATTATACTTTTGCTTTCCAGCTCATTCAAAATTAAAGAATATTTGAGTATTGAATATTTGAACAAGAAGCACCAGTACTAACATATTACAAAGAGTTTTTATTTTTGGACGTTTGCATTCTGAAAGTACAGTGTATTGAATAGCTAGGAAACTTAACATAGTACAATTATACTTAAAGGAAATATTTGGGGGGTGTTATAGAGTTCACACATATAGTTAGCCAAGTATTCAACATTTAGAACTTTGCATTGTAAGGGATAACAGTTTGGTTTCACATGACTAAGACACACAAAAGCTTGTTAACCTTATACTAATCAAGCACATGCTAAAACCTGGAACAGGCAAAACTGCTATGAATGGGAGTCTTATTTCCACCACTGCATTCATTTTCTAAAAAGGTGATGGGCTTCTTTGATAGTTGTTTACAAACATTCCCAATATGTTCCATTTTAAAACTGGATAATACTAATGTTTAAACACTGAACACAAACTAAACACCGCCAGTTTGAATTTGCTTAACTCCCTGCCCCTCCATACGATTTCACAAACTCAGACTGGTTAGCACCAACCTTGCACTTCCCTCAGCACCTAACATTATGAGTCAATCTTCATTTTCATTTAAATTAGGAGGCTAGAAATCCCAGTAGCAGGCAGGGGGGTATGGGGGTCCACCCCCCAGCGCGGGTGCAGGTGGCAAAGCCCCCCAACGAAAATTAATTTCAGGTTTTGCAGGGTCTAAATCCTGCATATCCTGGGCCTAAACATGCGCCTTAATTAAATTAAAAGTAAGTGTATAACTTTGTTCATTTTTTTTTATTTTTTTTTTATGATTTTAGGCATCGAGATTTAAACAGCATGTAAAAATAAAACTTATATGTGTCTATGAAAAACAATTACAAAATAATGTATTTATATTAGAATTTTAAAACCAGACTTGTCTTAGCACACAGTATTTTTCAAAGTAAGTAAAGTCCACATATTTAAGCAAACTGTTTGATTTTGCAATAGTTTATTACACACAAAAAAAGTGGTGAAAGAAAGACAGAACCTGACACCAATGAAACAAAAACTGTATTTCAGGCACAAAAACAAACAATGTCACATTATACAGACACCATAATACCAAGTGAGCCACAAGAGAAAAATGTGAAGCAATTTCTAAATTAAAGACGATAAAAAGCAGTATTAATTGATAGTAAATTTGAATACAGTAAAGGTAAGCCATAAGCTGTATTTTGTTTTATATTTGTTCATGTATTCCATTTTTCATTTGCATTGTATACAAAAAAACAAGACATTAAGTTTCTCAAAAAATATTCATGGTACCAACCAGTCCTTACATTTATTTTTAGTCTTCCAAGATTATACATACTTTCCCATGTCGTCGTTTTCATTAATTACCGAGTCCGAGAATGCGCAAGTCCATTAATAAATATATAAATACATTTTTAAAATGCGTTTGCGAGAAATATTATCCTTTAGGTGTAATTCGGAGGCGCTGGAGGGGGCTCTCCATCTCTCTCTGTTTACTTCCAGCTCTAGCCGCGCGCCGCCGCGGAAACCAGCAAAAAATAGTTCCGGGTCGACGCGGCTGCACCCATTCCGCCTCGAGCTCTCGGTCTGTCTCGCGCTTTGCCAGCTCTCCAATAGCCTCGCACCCTGCAATGGTACGTCAGCCTCCGGGCCAGGGCGGGGCGGGGCGGGGCGGGCCGGGCCGGGGCTCCCCGCTTCGCTGTCCCATCTGTCAATCACTCCCTACTCTATATATGCACGAGCACGATTTCCTGGCTTTGTCTTGCGTTTGTTTCTACAGCGTTCTTGACTGGACTTTCAGCTTCAGTCTTATAAATAAATAAATAAATAAATAAATACCTACCTATCTACCTACCTACCTACCTACCTACCTACCTACCTATCTATCTATCTATCTATCTGTCTATCTGTCTATCTGTCTATCTATCTATCTATCTATTAAGAATCGAAATTATTTATTTAAAAACCTTTTTTAAAAAAAAAAACCCAAAAAAAACAACCTTTTTTGAACATTTGTTTTGGAAATCCTTTATTTAAAACTTAAAAAAAAAAAATGGTTTGATCCTTTCATTTTTGAAATTATTTATTTAAATCTTTAAAAAAAGAAAAAAGCATGGATCTGCAACCCGGGCAGTCCTTTCCACCGGCCCCTCTGACCGCCTCGACCTCCCGCCAGGCCACCCCAGCGTCTCCTCACCAGCAGGACCCCGCTGCCCGGCGCTCAAAACGTCACCGCCTGCAGCTGCCACCATCACGCCTGTTCTATAAGGATTGGCCTCTTGCCCGGCTCCTCAAAGCCCTCTTCGTCTCGGGCATTCGGATTCCGCCATCTGCCGACCGTGAAGCTCTCTTCTTGCTCTACTGTAGCTCAACCGCGGCACAGCCCGTCTTCCCGCCCCTGAAACGCCGACGCGTCGCGACTGGAGGCTGCCAATCCAGCTTTGCTCCAGCTTCTGCACCTCCCAGCTCCCCTGAGCTGATTCCAGCCCGGCCTTCCACTTCCACTGGTGTTCGTTCTTCATCTCCGGTGCAACGCACGGCCAGCGGCTCTCCAGCCTCCGATTTGCCTCCTGCTACCACCGCAGTTGCCCAGCATCCAACCTGCCCCAGCAGGCAGTCCTCCTGCCCCACAGCTCCCAGGTCTACTCCTCAGCCTCCAGCCGCTGCCACCGCCACAGGCTTCCAGTCGCTGCACCAGGGTATCTTTCAGGAGATCAAGGAGTTCATGCAGTCTTTTGCCGATATATCGGCCATCAACTCCCGCCTTGACATCATCGAAGCCCGCTCTTCCACTCCTCTTCCACCCGCCACCACCGCCGATCCCGACCCTGCTCCCGTTTTCAGTCTGGCTTCAGCATCGGTCTCAGGTCCTCGCCCAGCTCCCGCCACCCGGCGCTACACCATCTCTCCTGCTCTGCGCCGGCAAATCATTGAGGGTAAGGACGTAAATCTTATCTCTATTCTTATTCCCACGGCGGAGTTAATAGACTATCAAGTAGTTCATTGTGGGGATGTGTCTGTCACACTGAAGTCCAGTGACCCCCGCTTGCTCAAGAACCTCACCCTGGGAGAGTTCGTCCTGGCCTTCTCCATCTTCCGCGATGTCCTTTGCACTGCTTACCCTCATCGATGCAAGGAACTGGATCTCTACCTAGCATACGTTGTTGAGTTGTCTGTGCGATACGGCGGTACAATGTTCTTCGAGTACCACAAGAGCTTCTCTGCTAAGGCTGCAGCAGTCCTTGCAACTGACAACATCATAGTCAACTGGACTACCCCCGACAATTACCTTTTCAACCAGGTCTTCGGCGGCCTCCTGGCTAACGCTTGCGGGGTCTGCGCCTCCACTGGGCACTCCACCCACCTCTGCCCCAAAACCGCCTCTGACAGCTCTTGCACCACACAGCCTCCTCGAACCCCTCCTTGCTTCAGCGGTAGGCTTTCAACGCAAACGGCCCCAATACATTCATCAGCGCCTCCATCTTCCTCCTTGTCTAAAGACAGATACGGATGCGCCATCAAGTTCATCGGATCTAAGCAAATCTGCAGTAACTTCAACCTGGCCATCTGCTCTTCCACCCTTTGCCGCTACCTCCACGTCTGCTCTTTCTGCGGCGATGCTCATTCCCAGCTCATCTGCCCTGTCCAATGGAAGAAATGACATTTAACAGCCCCTTCAGTCTTAACGATCCCAGCCCTCATCGAAGCTCTCCGTCTCCACCCCGATCGGCAGTTCGTCGACTACCTAATAAACGGCCTTCAATGCGGCTTCTCCACCGGCCTAGCCAGCCTTCCATCCTTGTGCTTCGTCTGCAGAAACCTTTGCTCTGCCGTCTCGGACCCTCAAGCCGTCTCTTCTCTCATCTGAGATCAACAAGGGTTTCATGGCCGGCCCTTTCTCCGCCCCCCCATCCCTAAATACTATATCAATCCCATTGGCATCGCTACCCAGAAGATCTCGGGAAAGAAGCGGCTCATCATTGATCTTTCCTCTCCCCCCCTGTGGTCGCTCCACCAATGCTCTAATCCCCTACGACCAATTTTCCCTCCAGTGTATCACGCTTACCAATGCCATAAAATGCATCTAGCTTTCTGGTCATAGAGCCTTGCTGGCCAAAGCTGACATCACCGACGCCTTCAAGGTGATGCCCATCCATCCTTCTCTGCGCCATCTGTTTGGAATCTCCTGGCAAGGCTCTTTCTGCTTTTCCACCTAACTGACCTTCAGCTTCTGCAGTACCCCGAAGATCTTTAGCTCGCTGTCCGAAGTGCTGTGCTGGATCCTCCTTAATACCTGCTTTGTCCGGTCCCTGCTCCATCTCCTTGATGACTTCCTCCTCATCTCTCCAGCCTCTCACCCTCCAGCTCAAGCCATCACTCAGATTAAATCCCTCTTCTCTACCCTCGACGTCCCACTCTCCGACGACAAGACCATCGGCCCTACCAAATGCCTGGAATTTCTGGGAATAACCCTTGACACACAAGTTCAAGGCCCTCCTTCCTCCCTCTAAACTGGACTGCATCCACCAGCTCATCAGTTCCTTCCAGAGTTCCAAGCATATTAAAAAAGAGAGACCTCCTCTCCCTCCTCGGTCATTTCAACTACGCCATCCGCATCATTCCCCAGGGTCATACCTCACTCTGTCTGCAACTACCAAAAACCTCAGCTCCTCCATCCGCATCCCCTCCGATGCCAACAAAGATATCCAGATGTGGTCCACTCTCCTGCAGCACTGGAATGGCCTTTCTCTCTTTTACAGCAACTTCATAGCAGCCCCAGACCTCTGCCTGTTCACTGACGCTTCTCACTCCGGTTTTGGCTTTTGGTCTCTAGTGGTTCTCCAGCACCTGACCCCAGGAAATCCAATCACTGCTTTCTCAGCAGAAATCCTCTCCGTTTTTGGAGTTATACCCCATCATCGCAGCCACATCTTCTACAGTGCATATTATCAACAAAGGCCGCTCAACCTCTCCTCTCATTATACAATTACTCTGCCGCTTAGTCTTCAGTGTGTAATAATTTTATCATTCAAGCCCGCCACCTTCCTGGCATTCAATAACACTGCTGATGCTCTCTCTCACTTACAGATCCTCAAGTTCTGCAGCCTGGGCCCCACAGCAGACCCCACTCCTCTTCAAGTGCCTCTGTTCAGCCAGCTGACACTCAGCTTAATTCTACACTCTCCAGTCTTCTCCACTCCGCCCATCAATACATGGCCGCAGCGCTGGCCCCGTCTACCAGATCATCTTACTCCTCCGCCTGGTCAACCTACTCCACATTCTGTGCTCAAAACCAAATCTCTCCCACCATCTTTAACCAAGTTCTTCTCCTAGCATTTGTAGCTTTCCTCAGAGACACCCTCAAGCTGGCTCCATCAACCATCAAGACGTACATCTCAGGGATCCAGTACCAGTACTGCCTCATGTCTATCTCGTCGCCTCCTCTGCTTTCCATCCCTGCAATCCGCTTAATTCTCAGAGGAATCGAAACGAGCCTCCCTCCCTCCACCCCCAACCAGGCAAACAATATCTGCAGATATCCTCTGCAAATTAATCTGCACCCTGTAGAACGGCTGCTTCACTCCATCTGACGAACTCTCCATGGAGGTTGTGTGCCTGACCGCCTCCCTGCCCAGTTCTACACTCCCCACTCCTTCCGGATCAGAGCCGCCTCTTCAGCAGCACATGCAGGAATCAACTAGCACTTAATTAAGACTCTGGGGCGCTGGACCTCATCTGCAGTGGAGTCATACATTCGATCCTCCCCTTCTGACGTCGCAACAGCTCATCAAGCACTTGAAAGCATGCATGGAGTGGTGGTGCCCTCTCCACCAGGTCCACCAGAGGTTTTCTCCCATTGGATGGGGGGGGTATTCCTCGCCACAGTGCGGATGGCCTCCTATCTATAGCCTGTCCTTACTAACCCTCTCATCTGTTGTCTTCCTTTTCCTAGCTTGTGTATATATGTGCTGGCATGCAGCCCTTTTCTAGTCATGGTGCGGTTCTGCAAGGAGCCGTGGGTCCGAGCGAGGCTTACTTCCCTGGCCTCGGGGCTGGACTCAACGCCCTTTGCCGATGCATCTCAGGTTCTCCCGCGGAGTCAGAGGGGACCCCCGGCCACAACTGTTCTTTCGCAGTTCATGTGCTTTGCCTCGCCTGCTGGCTCTATCTTAATCCTACTCTTACTCTGTCCGGACTCAGTTCCTCACCTTGCTCCGGCCTTCTAAACATTTCCCTTTTCCCAGGTCCCTGCAGGTTCCTCTCTGTACTCGGCCTTAGAAGCTGAGCTTCACCTCTACCACGAGGGCGACTCCTGGTGACAGGTACCTGACTACCCTTTTTATTTTCCAGGTTCTCCAACCGTACTCGAGCCTTTCCATCCCCAAGGCCGAGCCGAGGGGACTCTTCCCTATCCTGTGTGTTTTCCAGTTCTCCAACTGTACTCAAACAACTGTTCCCTCATGGGTAGACCGAGTCTCCCAGACCGACTGAGAACGCTTCTCCGGTCCTCCGAGAGTGAGGGTCTGTCCTATCCTATCTGTTCTGTCTCATAACACTACCTAATAAAAGCCCCTCAGCCCTTGCAAGCGCCTGTAAAGCTAAATAATAAAGCTTGAAAGTAGAAGTCCAGTACATAAATATCAAGTTATAAGTATATAAAATGGAAAAACATGGAAACTATTTCAAATGGAAAATAGTAATGTTGAAATGGAAAATCACTTTGGTGTTCAAATTACATAGAAATGGCTTTAGATATTTCTTATTCATTTTATTAATACAGATTAGCACAAACCAACATACCACTTCCTTAGGAGATTAGCATGAGCTACTACAGGAAATCTGGAGCAGCTTCCCATTTTGGCTGGTGCTTGCAGTCTGCCACAAAACACGGCTTATTAGCTTTAAATGTTAGCTTGCGAGGTTCGGGGGGCGTGGAGCTGGGGGGGCGGCTAATCTCTAATCTTTCAATTTTCTAATCTCCAGTTAATTAGTTTCTATTTACTATTTAAGACCTGATCACCTGCACCTTTTCTGTCTAGTGTTTCGTTTTTTGAATCCTGACTGGTAGTGTTCGCATTACTCCCGAGAAAAAAAAAAAAAAAAACCAGCGACCATCGCAAGATTAATCGCGCAGTCTTACCTGCTTCCAAATGGAAAAGCTTTCAGTTTACGCATTCCCTTCCGACTCAGACGAGTTCCTGCCTCCGACCCCTCCACGGTCCGTCTTTGTCAGGCATTCCGTTCCTCGTCCGGTCCGTGACCGCGCCAGCCCGTCAGCCAACCTTGCTTCCACCGGCGCTCAGCTAGGCAAGGCGGGCCCAAAGTGTTCCGCTAGCCAGCCCCTACTGCAGCTCCACTACAAAGATTGGACGACACCTAAGCTGCTGAAAGTACTCTTTGAAAAGTCCATTCCTATTCCCGTCGGAGATCGCATGTCCCTATTTGTTACCTATTGTGAAGCCTTGTCAGCGAGCGATTTTCCCCCGCTTGCAAGCTTCAGCTGTTAGGCCCTCCTCTTCTGCTACTCTCTCTGTTCCTGTTCCTGCTGCGCATACGCAGAGACTCTGCTTTGCAGCCCAGCTTCCCAGGGCGGCGCAGTCGCGCGCAGCCACAGCATCTGCCGCAGATCACTCACCCCGCCCATCCCTCCTCCAGCAGCGCCCCTCAGGTCACTTTTAATCAGCTGCAAACTCTGCTCCAGCCTATTATAGACTCTCAGCTAGCTCTCAGCGCCCGTCTTGACAAACTGGAAAATCCTGCTTTGGCTCCACCGCCTTCAGTTCCAGCACTCCTGCTTATACCCTTAGTGCGTCTTTTTCAGTACCCCCGTTCCTCCTCAGAGTTCAATCTCTCCTCAGCCACTGTAGCAAGTTCCTCTTCTCCCGTGCTATTACCAGCCATTCTATTTCACCAAAAATTAGAAGGCAAATAATCGAAGGCAAGGATGTTAATCTTGTCTCTATTCTCATTGCTTCTTCTGAGTTTTAGATCACAGAGTGGTCGACTGTGGAAACGTTTCGGTCCTCTAAAATCCCGCGACCCACGTCTTCAAAAAAGCCTTTCCGTGGGAGAATTCGTCCTCGCTTTCTCCATTTATCGCGATATTCTCTGTTCTGTTTATCCGCACAGATTACAAGAGTTAAATCAGTATCTCTTTTTTGGTTGTCGAATTTGCCGTGCGCTACGGAGGCGCTTTGTTCTATCAATACCACCGTGCTTTCTCAGCCAAAGCTGCTGCCACCCTCTCAGCCGACAACCGTATTATCGATTGGTCCCGTTCCGACACAGATCTTTTCACCCGGATCTTCAGTGGAATTCGTCCCAATGCCTGCAGCGCATGTGCCTCCACAGCGCACTCCTCTTATCTATGCCCTAAGACAGCAGCTAGTTCTCTTCAACCCATTCATCATCCCTTGCCTTCTCTTCTCAGTTCAAGACATCTTGCCCCTGCTTCCATCCATGCTTCAGCTCCTCCCACCAGATCTCAAGCCAGAGATATCTATGGCCGTCCCATCAAGTTTACAGGTGGCAGGCAAATATGCAATAACTTTAATACTTCCGCCTGCTTCAACAAAACCTGCAAGTACCTGCATGCCTGCAGCTTCTGTAACGACGCCCACTCGCGCTCCATATGTCCTCTTACAGCGGTGACAATCAAAGTTACTTCAAGTTTCTACTCCTATCAACGTCCAGGCTCTCGCTAATGCGCTACAAAATCATCCAGATAAGCTGTTGCGTCTCTTATCTAATTAGCGGACTTACAAATGGCTTTTTACTGGCATTTCTCACATTCCTTGAGTCTCATATCTGTCAAAATCTCCGCTCTGCCATTTCTGAGCCACAAGTCGTCAGTTCCCTTCTCCAAGCCGAAGTCAACAAAGGCTTCATGGAGGCTTTTCAGCACCCCCCTTCACTACCTTTCGTATTAATCCCATAGGCATTGCTACCCGTAAGTATTCCGGCAAGAAACGCCTTATTATTGACTTATCCGCTCCTCGGGGCGCTTACACACGCAGCATTAACTCCCTCATTTCAAGCTAGGAGTTCTCTCTTCACTACATTAAGCTCTCAGATGCCATTCATTTCATCAAAATTGCAGGTCACGGAGCCTGGCTCGCCAAAGCCGATATCTCCGATGCATTCAAGGTCATGCCTATTCACCCTTCCCTCCGTCACCTTTTCGGGGTTTGTTGGGCAGACAAGTTCTATTTCTCCACCCAGCTCACTTTCGGCTGCCGCAGTAGCCCAAAAATATTCGATTCCTTGTCAGAAGCCCTCTGCTGGATTCTGCTCAACTCCTATCATGTCCCCTTCCTCCTCCATCTAATGGATGACTTTCTGCTTATTTCCCCCCCGTCAGATCCTCCAGCCCAAGCAATTAATCAGCTAAAGACCCTCTTTTCCTCAGTCGGTGTCCCTCTTTCTCAAGAGAAAACCATTGGCCCTGTTAACTCCCTGGAATTCCTCGGCATCACACTCAATACAGTGAAATTCGAAGCCAGCCTGCCTCCTGCCAAACTCCATCGCTTACTTTCACTCATTAACAATTTTCAGATCTCCTCTTTCATTAAGAAGAGGGACCTCCTGTCTCTCCTCGGCCATTTTAATTTCGCCATTCGCATCATTCCCCAGGGCAGAACATTTATTTCACGTCTCCTAGCCCTCTCATCAACGATCAAGAATATGAATTCTCATGTGAAAATTTCAGCCGAAGCCAGGAAAGACATAAAGATGTGGATCAGTCTCCTTTCTAACTGGAATGGCCTCTCTCTATTTTACGACGATTTCATTTCAGCCCCCCACGACCTTGCCCTCTTCACTGATGCCTCATCCATCGGATTCGGCGGGTTTCTTGTTCCTGAATGGTTTTCTAGCACTTGGCCCCCTGAAATTCAGCTCCTTCCCCCTCAAGAGAAATCTACGGCACTTCTAGAAATTTATCCAATCGCGGTGGCCGCTGCCCTCTGGGGTCACCAATGGTCAAGAAAATCAATTCTTTTCTTCAGCGATAACAAACCCACAGTACACATCATTAACAAAGGACGTTCTTCATCCCCTCTCATTATGCGCCTGCTCCGTCGTCTCATATGGTCATCTGTATCTCTCAACTTCCTAATACAAGCTCGTCATCTTCCGGGTACCCATAATAATGCTGCGGATGCTCTTTCTCGCCTACAGGTAGCCAAGTTCCGTCAGCTGGTTCCATCTGCCTCCCCAAACCCCCTCCCGACCCCACAGTTTCATCAGCTACTTCTGGACTGAACCCTACCCTCCGCAAACTCCTTCAATCCGCTCAAAACTACATGTCTACAGCCCTCGCCCCTTCTTCAAGAGCTTCTTATTCTACGGCCTGGTCAGCATTCCTAACCTTCTGTGCTCATAATCATATCCACCCTATTCCCTTCAATCAAGATTGGATCCTGGCCTTCATCGTCCATGCTAAGGAATCTCTCCATCTTTCCCCAGCATCCATCAAATCTTACATTTCAGGAATCCAATATCACTACCGCATCATGTCCGTGCCTTCACCCACCATCCTCTCCATACCAGTTGTTCGTCTGACCCTTCGCGGAATCTTCAAAAGCTCCCCCCCTGCTGCACCTTCCCGCCTGCCTATATCAACAGATATCCTCCATTCCCTCATCTCTACTCTTCGGAAAGGTTGCTTTTCCCCATACGAAGATCTACTAATGGAAACCATCTGCCTCACAGCCTTCTTCGGCTTCCTCAGATGCTCAGAATTCGCAGTTCCTTCAGCTTCCAGCTTCCCTGCAACGGGTATTCGTCTCTGCGATCTCTCCTGTATTAGCAACTCCCATTTCATAATCCGGCTGCGTATCTCAAAGACAGATCAACTCCGGCGTGGTCAGTTCATCCAGCTTTCAAGGATCAAATCCTCTATCTGCCCTTTCTCAGCAATGGCAAAATATCTCTCCATCAGGAAATCCCTTTCCCCCCTGGACCCTCTATTTATCGATTCCTCTCACTCTATTGTCACTCGTCACTGGTTCTCAGCCCACCTCTCCTCCCTCCTTTCTAGAACAGGCCTCCCTCCTCAGCTGTATTCTCCCCATTCATTTCGTATAGGTGCAGCTACCTCCGCTGCAAGAGCCAGCATCAATCACAGTCTGATCAAGACTATGGGCCGCTAGTCCTCTTCCGCAGTAGACTATTACGTCCATTCATCTCCCTCCGATATAGCAGCAGCCCATTTTAAAATTGCTAGCATGCCGGAGTGGGGGCTACCTGTTCGGGGGCCACCTGAGGTTTTCCCTAAATTCGCCTCAGGGTTTTTTTTTCCTCTCCACTGAGCGGCAGGTATACACATAGTCAGGTATACACAGTCACATCCCACTAACAAATTTACTAATCTCCCTCTGTTCGTCCTTCTGGTCTTTTGTTTATGTTTGTTTATGTTGTCGTTGGCATGTTCTGTCTTGTTTGTCTCACGGTGTGGGAATTTTCGTAGGTGCCGGGGTCCATCCTTTGGGGGCAAGTGAGGCTCACTTCCCGACCTCAGGGCCAGGCAGCCGCCTCCCTTACCTTCAGGGGTTCTCACCGCGTGAGTCAGAGCGGACCCGGCCAAACTCTGTCCTGTCGCAGCTCCTGCGCTCATCTCACTCGAGGCTCTCTTCTATTCTGCCTCTCTTCAGGGCGTGGTCACCGTGCGAGTCCTATACTAACCTCAATGCTTTGTCCTTATTTTCAGGTCCCAGGCAGCGTGATGTCTCGGCCAATCAGGGGTTTTACGAGCGCCCCTTACAGAAGCCTCAGATGCTGGGTACCTCTCTCATTTCCTCCCGAGGGGCGGCTTTTCAAGTCATAACCCTCATATGTGTTTTCAGGTTGTCGGGTCCTCCGCCCCTGGGATGTCGGCAGCGTCGGCCCCAGTCGATGACCTTTTTTCTATCCTGTTTCCGGTTGCCGGGTCCTCCGCCCCTGGGATGTCGGCAGCGTCGGCCCCAGTCGGTGACCTCTTTTCTATCCTGTTTCCGGTGGCCGGGTCCTCCGCCCCTGGGATGTCGGCAGCGTCGGCCCCAGTCGGTGACCACATTCTGTCCTACTAACTGCTCCTTGCTACTTCTTCTGCCTTATCCTTTTCCCCCCCAGCTCACGCCCAGTGAAATGTTAGCTTGCGAGGTTCGGGGGGCGTGGAGCTGGGGGGGGCGGCTAATCTCTAATCTTTCAATTTTCTAATCTCCCGTTAATTGGTTTCTATTTACTATTTAAGACCTGATCACCTGCACCTTTTCTGTCTAGTGTTTCGTTTTTTCCTCCTCCTCCCCTCCTCCACCTTCTACATGCCTTCGCATCGGTCATCTCTGGGGGGCAAGTGAGGCTCACTTCCCCGACCTCAGGGCTAGGCAGCCGCCTCCCTTACCTTCAGGGGTTCTCACCGCGTGAGTCAGAGCGGACCCCCGGCCAAACTCTGTTCTGTCGCAGCTCCTGCGCTCATCTCACTCGAGGCTCTCTTCTATTCTGCCTCTCTTCAGGACGTGGTCACTCGTGCTGAGTCCTATACTAACCTCAATGCTTTGTCCTTATTTTCAGGTCCCAGGCAGCGTGATGTCTCGGCCAATCAGGGGTTTCTGGCGCCCCTTACAGAAGCCTCAGATGCTGGGTACCTCTCTCATTTCCTCCCGAGGGGCGGCTTTTCAAGTCATAACCCTCATATGTGTTTTCAGGTTGTCGGGTCCTCCGCCCCTGGGATGTCGGCAGCGTCGGCCCCAGTCGATGACCTTTTTTCTATCCTGTTTCCGGTTGCCGGGTCCTCCGCCCCTGGGATGTCGGCAGCGTCGGCCCCAGTCGGTGACCTCTTTTCTATCCTGTTTCCGGTTGCCGGGTCCTCCGCCCCTGGGATGTCGGCAGCGTCGGCCCCAGTCGGTGACCACATTCTGTCCTACTAACTGCTCCTTGCTACTTCTTCTGCCTTATCCTTTCCCCCCCCCAGCTCACGCCCAGTGAATTTGTATTAAATTAAAGTACGAATACTTACTGTAGAAATCACATTAATGTTTATGTAGTACCCTGGAAAAGGGTAAAAGTTATTAACGTAGATTGTATACGCACTATTTAAGACTTTCAATGTGCTGGTGTAGCTTAAATTTAAACGTGTCGCCACGAGAGGCACTCAGATCGATGAACCAACAATACAACTGATGAGTGCGCAGGAGTATAAAGTTTCAAAGTGAAAGCAACGCAGAGTTAACCCATTCATTAATCCCTATATTTTTATACTGTGTATTTATGTTTGCACCATGCCTTTTAGCTCCCTAAAGGCCTGGACACACCAGCGCTTCACTGTTTTTTTTTTTTTTATGTGCAGTAGACAGCGCCACACCAGCGCTTCACTGTTTTTTTTTTTTTTTTTTTTTGATGTGCAGTAGACAGCGCCACACCAGCGCTTCACTGTTTTTTTTTTTTTTTGTTGTGCAGTAGACAGCACCACACCAGCGCTTCACTGTTTTTTTTTTTTTGTGCAGTAGACAGCGCCACACCAGCGCTTCACTGTTTTTTTTTTTTTTTTTTTTGATGTGCTTCAGACAGTAGACACCACACCAGCGCTTCACTGTTTTTTTTTTTTTGATGATGCGCAGTAGACAGCACCACACCAGCGCTTCACTGTTTTTTTTTTTTTTTGTGCAGTAGACAGCGCCACACCAGCGCTTCACTGCTTCACTGTTTTGTTTTTTTTTGATGTGCAGTAGACAGCACCACACCAGCGCTTCACTGTTTTTTTTTTTTTGATGCGCAGTAGACAGCACCACACCAGCGCTTCACTGTTTTTTTTTTTGATGTGCAGTAGACAGCACCACACCAGCGCTTCACTGTTTTTTTTTTGATGTGCAGTAGACAGCGCCACACCAGCGCTTCACTGTTTTTTTTTTTTTTTTTTTTTTGCAGTAGACAGCGCCACACCAGCGCTTCACTGTTTTTTTTTGATGTGCAGTAGACAGCACCACACCAGCGCTTCACTGTTTTTTTTTTTTGATGTGCAGTAGACAGCACCACACCAGCGCTTCACTGTTTTTTTTTTTTTTGCGCGCTTCACTGTTTTTTTTTTGAGACAGCGCCACACCAGCGCTTCACTGTTTTTTTTTTTTTTTTTTGATGTGTAGTAGACAGCGCCACACCAGCGCTTCACTGATGTTTTTTTTTTTTTTTCATGTGCAGTAGACAGCACCACACCAGCGCTTCACTTTTTTTTTTTTTTTTTTTTTTTTTTTGATGTGCAGTAGACAGCACCACACCAGCGCTTCACTTTTTTTTTTTTTTTTTTGATGTGCAGTAGACAGCGCCACACCAGCGCTTCACTGTTTTTTTTTTTTTTTGATGCGCAGTAGACAGCACCACACCAGCGCTTCTTTTTTTTTTTTTGATGCGCAGTAGACAGCGCCACACCAGCGCTTTTTTTTTTTTTTGATTGCGGTACACCAGCGCTTTTTTTGTTTTTTTTTTTTGATGTGCAGTAGACAGCGCCACACCAGCGCTTCACTCTTTTTTTTTTTTTTGATGCGCAGTAGACAGCGCCACACCAGCGCTTCACTGTTTTTTTTTTTTTTTATGCGCAGTAGACAGCGCCACACCAGCGCTTCACTGTTTTTTTTTTTTTTTTTTTGATGTGCAGTAGACAGCGCCACACCAGCGCTTCACTGTTTTTTTTTTTTTTTTTTTTTTTGTGCAGTAGACAGCGCCACACCAGCGCTTCACTGTTTTTTTTTTTTTTTTTTTTGATGTGCAGTAGACAGCGCCACACCAGCTTCACTTTTTTTTTTTGATGTGCAGTAGACAGCTTTTTTTCAGCGCTTCACTGTTTTTTTTTTTGATGTGCAGTAGACTTCACTGTTTTTTTTTTTTGATGTGCAGTAGACAGCGCCACACCAGCGCTTCACTGTTTTTTTTTTTTTGATGTGCAGTAGACAGCGCCACACCAGCGCTTCACTGTTTTTTTTTTTTTTGATGTGCAGTAGACAGCGCCACACCAGCGCTTCACTGTTTTTTTTTGTGCAGTAGACAGCGCCACACCAGCGCTTCACTGTTTTTTTTTTTTGATGCGCAGTAGACAGCGCCACACCAGCGCTTCACTGTTTTTTTTTTGCAGTAGACAGCACCACACCAGCGCTTCACTGTTTTTTTTTTTTTTGATGCGCGGTAGACAGCGCACACACCAGCACCACACCTTCTTCACTGTTTTTTTTTTTTTTTTGATGCGCAGTAGACAGACAGCGCTTCACTGTTTTTTTTTTTTTTTTGCGCCACACCAGCGCTTCACTGTTTTTTTTTTTGTGCAGTAGACAGCGCCACACCAGCGCTTCACTGTTTTTTTTTTTTTGATGTGCAGTAGACAGCGCCACACCAGCGCTTCACTGTTTTTTTTTTTGATGCGCAGTAGACAGCGCCACACCAGCGCTTCACTGTTTTTTTTTTTTGATGCGCAGTAGACGGTGCCACTGTTTTTTTTTTTGGGGAGACCAGGGCCAATGTGAGAGCTTTTTTTTTTGGTAAATTGAGACACTGGTGAAATACTGTCACATGATGACATGGGTCCATTATGAGGAGGCCGTTCAATTCAAAATTTCTGGATATAACATATAGCAGAATGGATATGGCATATGTCAGAATGGGTAGATAACCATACTGTTTTTTTTTTTTGATGTGCAGTAGGAGATCACACTGACTCTTCTGGTTTTTTCATGAGTGCTGACAGGAACCAGGGCTTCACTTTTTTTTTTTTATCTGCCTGTCAGTCATGGCAGTGACACAGCTTCACTTTTTTTTTTTTTGAGGTGGGAGACAGCGCCACACGGGCTTTCACTGTTTTTTTTTTGAGTGGCTGAGAAAGGCCACACCAGGGCCACTGTTTTTTTTTTGGGGATTGCTGAACCCATGAATAGCGCTTCTGTCATCTCAGATCTGCCCCTTTTTTTTTTGATAGGAGCGCCACACAGCGTTTTTTTTTTTTTTTTTTTGATGTGCAGAGCCAGCGCCAAAGCTTCACTGTTTTTTTTTTGCGGCCAGACAAAGCCAACAGTGCTTCACTGTTTTTTTTTTTTATAGCAGTAGACAGCAACAAAATACAAGATACAGAGCAGTAGCGAGGAAATCTGCGCAGACCCCCACAAGTATAGTTTTCAGCAGCGCAGCTGAGGGAACTGCAGAGTGTAGGACGGAGTGTCAGGCCGCACAGGTAGCGATGGTCGGAGAAACGCTGCATTATGCAGCACCTTTATTTTGTAGTTTTGTTAATAGTGTTTTATTTCTCTTTTTCTTTGTGCCTTCTGTTCTGATTATTGTTTCATGCACCTGTGTGTGCACGCAGGGTATTCTGTGTAGCCTTCTACCATTAGTGGTAACAATAGGACAGCAGTGCCACCTTGTGGACATAAATAAATAGTGCACCCCAGTGGTGTTTAGCACTGCAAATTTCTGCCTCCTGTGTAGGACGGGATTCCTCACCCTCCCACACATATATTATTATTATTATTATTATTTATGCATTATGCAGCACCTTTATTTTGTAGTTTTGTTAATAGTGTTACATTTCTCTTTTTCTTTATTTTGTTCTGATTATTGTTTCATACACCTGGGTTTTACTGGGGCAATCTAGGTAAAGTACCATTAGCCCAACAATAGGACAGCAGTGCCCCCTTGTGGACATAAACCCAGTGCACCCCTGGTGTTTAGCACTCCAGAGCCCTAACCACTACTCCACACTGCTGCCCTATTGCCCATATATCAAACTGTTGTGGATATACAACAAACTGGATACATCGAACTTAAACACTGGATACTGTAGATTACAAAAACAGTAGAAATAACTGGTAAACATGTTGTGAAGTGATTTATATACTCACAGTTGTTTTAAAAAAGAAATAATGTTTAATGTTAAGCAACTTTTAACTTGTCAACACAGTTATGGCAAAGTGGGTTATAGTGTAGAGGTACTGCAGGGCTCCAAACAATGACAAACACAGTACTGGTGATATGATGGTTTCTTTTATTTATAATCCAAAGGTCTAAACTGACCAACATAAAAAACAATAAGGAAACACAGGCAGTACCAAATGCTGGGTACTGCCTGTGTAAATAATATATGGGGAAGTCCCGACTGAATGAACAAATACACAGTAAATAAACACACACAGACAAAACATACACGGTCACCAGTCCTTTAGTGAATGCAGTAGTGCGATTTACAACCAAGCATCATTGTATTTCTGTCACAAGAGGTTATTTGATTATTACAAAAACTGGAAAGTAAAACAATTGTAGATGTTAAAAATGAATGAGAATTGAAAGCAACATTTTTTATCACATACTTTGACAGGTTATTTTATTAAGTGCATTGTGGAAGGGTGGTGGACAATTCACTAGCACAAAGGAGACAGAATTTTATTTGTAACACCGATCATGCACACTTTTTTATTTTAGTCCACAGAGGGCGTGGTTGTCTGTGGCCTGAATACCGACAATGGTGATCAGGTCCACAGGAATACCAACACAGGTAAACAAGTGTGATTGCACTCACAGGTGCTTTGAAAATAATAATAATAAATGACAAAAGGTGAAAGAAAAAGGGAAAATAAAATTACAAAATAAAGGTGCTGCACTCTGCAGCTTCACCACGACCGTCACTACCCGCACGGCCCGGGTCTCCGTCCTATGCTCACTGGGTCCCTCAGTACCTAGGCAGATAATCTCCGGGGTTCTGCCTAAGTCTTTTCCCCGCTGCTAAAAATAATCTTTTTTTTCTTTTTACTTTGGTCCTCTCAGGCTGTGCTTGGTCCAGCAACAGCGCTTCCGCTGGCTCGTATCTCGTCTTAGAGGGGCAGATCTGAGGGAACAACAGAGCGTTATTTAAAGGTTCAGCAATCCCCCCAAGACCTGCCTCTCAGCCACTCAGAGAGAGGGAAATCCAACACACCCTCTTCCCCACCTCTCCGTGTCACTGCCATGACTGACAGGCGGATCTTACGAGGCTGCTGCCCTCTTCCTGCAGCACCATGCATACGCCAAACAGTCAGTACAGAGCTCCCATTACATGCATGAATATTGAAAATTAATAATTTGAAATAGTGACTTGTTGATTTATATATTTTTTTAAATAAATGTTTTTGCATTACAATATTTGTTTCTATCATTTTATTTAACAATTCACTTTTTGGGTATTACTGAGCGCATTGGCATCTTATTATAAGTAAGATGTGAATGTTATTATATTTAAAAATAATAATGCATGTCAGTTTCTGAAGAAAATGTGTAATATTTAAAATGAAATGGTTACAGTAGAAATAAACACTCAGATTGAAGATAAAAAGCAAGGTATACTGGATTACATGGACATTTTAACATGCACAAAAATAAAAACGTCATCTTTTGTTCTTGTATCATATGGCTGACTTAGAAAAGAAAAATTAGGTTTAAAAAAAATCATTTTATTTCTCTTCCATACCTGCATTGTCTCTTGCATGAGTTGCACTTTTAAACTTTTACAGTTACTTTCAGAAAATCTGCAGACAATTTTGCTGTGGAGCAAAAAGTTTTGAAAATCACCCTGATAATCTTCCATCTATCTGAGGTGCATACTGTTCAATTTGATGAACAGTCTCACACAGGAATCCTGAGTGTGAGACTGTTGGGCCACTCTGTAAATGTATTATTTGATGAGCAGTAGAAAGTTTTTTTGTACCTCCAAGTGACTTCAAACACCACCCTTCATAACCAAAAACGCTCTGTAAAATATGACATGTGAACATATAATGATCTATTCCATAATTTAAATCGTCAATGCTCGGATCTACCATTGACTGGAGGTAGTTTATTTGCTCTTCAGACAGCAAATAAACTATCATGGTCTTTGGTTCATGGTCTGGATTTTGAGCACCACTGATATCATATTCTGATACATGCACATCATGAAGAACAGTACTGTTCTGCAACATTCCTTCAGTCCACAACTGGTAATGAGAACGATGTCCTTCAGTACTCAAGGTGTGCTTATTCCACTGGTGCACAAATTCTGTAACAGATCGATTGATTTTGCCCAAGTAAACATAATGAAGAGCATACATGTGGTACCCTCTTATAGATTCTAATATTCTCTGATTTTCCTTCCAACGAAACACATCTCTGTAGTGAATGACTACTCTGTTGAACTCTACCCACAACCGCTCAATTTGTTGGTTATGAAGCTACCACTATTTACACCCCTCAATATTCTCTCCCCCCTAACTTGGTAAGGTAGTCCAAATGTAGATACTCCATCTTCAAACAGTGTTAAAACAGTTTGGGACAAATTATTTGTGCAACATTTAAAATAGATGAGAAGTCAACTGAAACCATCCATACATCCATGGAAAATAAACCGCCATGACACTAGCTTGTGATTACCATCAATGTGCCTGTGGAAACAACAGAAGAACAACAACAACAAATATGAGATTCAACGTGGATATATTTCTAATTCTGCATGCACGCTGTGGAGGACAGTATCATTTCTAATTCTAATTCTGCATTTCTAATTCTGCATGCACGCTGTGGAGGACAGTACATTTCTAATTCTGCATGCACGCTGTGGAGGACAGTACATTTCTAATTCTGCATGCACGCTGTGGAGGACAGTACATTTCTAATTCTGCATGCACGCTGTGGAGGACAGCACATTTCTAATTCTGCATGCACGCTGTGGAGGACAGTACATTTCTAATTCTGCATGCATGCTGTGGAGGACAGTATTTATAATTCTGCATGCATGCTGTGGAGGACAGTATTTCTAATTCTGCATGCACGCTGTGGAGGACAGCACATTTCTAATTCTGCATGCACGCTGTGGAGGACAGTATATTTCTAATTCTGCATGCACGCTGTGGAGGACAGTATATTTCTAATTCTGCATGCACGCTGTGGAGGACAGTACATTTCTAATTCTGCATGCATGCTGTGGAGGACAGTATTTATAATTCTGCATGCATGCTGTGGAGGACAGTACATTTCTAATTCTGCATGCATGCTGTGGAGGACAGTATTTATAATTCTGCATGCACACTGTGGAGGATAGTATATTTATAATTCTGCATGCACGCTGTGGAGGACAGTATTTTCCACGGCTTGTGGGTACAAGAATACAAACATCCTCCTTGGGATGTACTATATTTTAAAATAATAAAATGCCAACTTGAACCAGGGCTTCTGTTTTTCGGGTTTTATTAATTGTATTTTTTTGTGCTTATTTTGAGCTATTTTCGAGTTTTATGTAAATCGGTTTTGTGTGTCAAAATATATATAGTAACTTGACAGTACTTGCACACTTACTTGCACACAGTACTTCTTTCCTTTGCTGTCTTCCACAGCGAAATGCCTATGGTCACAGGCACATTCTTCTGGGGTTTTTGTGTGGAGGCATTTTTGTACATTTTGCCACAATTCTGTTTTAAATCCTGTGTCTTACCTGTATTACAGCTTGAAATCCCGCTAACAAGCCTCCATCCTGATTGTAATCTCATTTTAAATCTTGCAGAGGAGTCTCCAATAGAAATCAGGAAGGCGGGACATTGCCCAGCAGCAAAGGAAAATGTATTTATTATTTTTGTAGTAGGTTTTATTTTTTAAAATGTGAAAAGGATAAAGTCAACGTGAATAGATTCTCCAATCTACTCGGAAAAAGGATCCTTGAGGAGGTCCAGAAGCATTTAAACTAGAAAGGAAAGGGGGAGAAAAAAAAAAAACAGAAGGGAGACCACATCAAAACAGGGCAACAACTCAGGTAAGACAACTATTAAATGTATTTATCTTAATGCTAGAAGTCTCAGAAACAAAATGTTAGAACTTGAAGCTACTGCACTAACAAGTAACTACGATGTGATAGGTGTTACAGAAACGTGGTTGTCTGAGAGTGATGGAGACGAATATAATATTAGTGGGTACACACTGTATAGGAAAGACAGGCAGGACAGAAGAGGCGGAGGGGTAGCGCTATACATAAGAAATAGTCTTGAAGGCCAGGTGTTAAATCAGGACGAAGAAAACAATGCAGAATCAATATGGGTCAGAATAATGGACAAAAATTCAAAGGGCATAATAATAGGAGCATGCTATAGACCGCCAAATTCAGAGGCTGAGCAAAATAATCTGTTATACAATGACATTCGAAATGCATGTAGAAAAGGAGAAGCCATACTAATGGGGGATTTCAACTTCCCCTGTATAAAATGAAGGTATGAAACAGAGACTAACAGAAGTAGATTGGAGTAAAATAGAGAAAACATCCACAGAAAAAGGATGGCTGTTTCTTAAAAATGTAGTACTAGAGGCACAAAACAATTACATCCCAAAAGTAGACAAATCTAAATCTAAAACAAAATGGCCAAAATGGTTTAATAGATCAATTAAAAAAATATTCAGCGAAAAAAGGCACTTTACAGAGTGTTTAAAAGGGACCAAAAACAAAGTACACAGAAAGAGAACTTAGAACTGCAAACACAAGTCAAAAAGGAAGTTAGAAAGGCCAAGAGAGAGATAGAAATCAATATTGCTAAGGGGGCTAAAACCAATTCCAAAATGTTTTTCCAATATTATAACAGCAAGAGAACATTCAAAGAGGAGGTTAAATGTCTAAGAAACACAAATGGCAAAATCATAGCAAATATATTAAATGATTACTTTTCACAGGTTTTTACAAAGGAGGACATGGACAACATGCCCCACATGTCTACCTGTTCCTATCCAATTTTAAATAACTTTAGCATATCAGAGGCAGAAGTGTTAAAGGGACTAGGAGCTCTTAAAATAAACAAATCCCCTGGGCCGGATGATATCCTCCCAATAGTACTCAAAGAAATGAAAGAAGTTATTTACAAACCGCTAACCAAGATCATGCAACAGTCTCTTGACACAGGGGTTGTACCGACAGACTGGAAAATAGCAAACGTAATACCGAACCACAAAAAGGGAGACAAAACCGAACCAGGTAACTACAGACCAATAAGCCTGACTTCTATTATATGTAAACTTATGGAAACTATAAGATCCAAAATGGAAAATTACCTATATGGTAACAGTATCCTGGGAGACAGTCAGCATGGTTTTAGGAAAGGGAGATGGTGTCTAACTAACCTGCTTGATTTTTTTGAGGATGCAACATCGACAATGGATAATTGCAAAGCATACGACATGGTTTATTTAGATTTCCAGAAAGCTTTTGACAAAGTCCGGCATAAAAGATTAATTCTCAAACTGAACGCAGTAGGGATTCAAGGAAATGCATGCACATGGATTAGGGAGTGGTTAACATGTAGAAAACAGAAAGTACCGATTAGAGGAGAAACCTCAAAATGGAGCGAGGTAACCAGTGGTGTACCACAGGGATCAGTATTAGGTCCTCTGCTATTCCTAATCTACATTAATGATTTAGATTCTGGTATAGTAAGCAAACTCGATGATCTAGACAGCATTCAGAACTGGGCAGACACATGGCAAATGAAATTTAATAGAGAAAAATGTAAGATACTGTACGCAGGCAATAAAAAATGTGCATTATAAATATCATATGGGAGATAGTGAAATGCAAGAAGGGAACTATGAAAAAGACCTAGGAGTTTATGTTGACTCAAATGTCTTCATCTAGACAATGTGGGCAAGCTAATAAAAAAAAGGCCAACATGATGCTTGGATATATTGTGAAAAGTGTTGAATTTAAATCAAGGGAAGTAATGTTAAAACTTTACAATGCATTAGTAAGACCTCACCTAGAATATTGTGTTCAGTTCTGGTCACCTCGTTACAAAAAGGATATTGCTGCTCTAGAAAGAGTGCAAAGAAGAGCAACCAGAATTATCCCGGGTTTAAAAGGCATGTCGTATGCAGACAGGCTCAAAGAATTGAATCTATTCAGTCTTGAACAAAGAAGACTATGCGGTGATCTGATTCAAACATTCAAAATCCTAAAAGGTATAGACAATGTCAACCCAGTGGACTTTTTCGACCTGAAAAAAGAAACAAGGACCAGGGGTCACAAATGGAGATTAGATAAAGGGGCATTCAGAACAGAAAATAGGAGGCACTTTTTTTACATGGAATTGTGAGGGTCTGGAACCAACTCCCCAGTAATGTTGTTGAAGCTGACACCCTGGGATCCTTCAAGAAGCTGCTTGATGAGATTCTGGGATCAATAAGCTACTAACAACCAAACGATCAAGATGGGCTGAATGGCCTCCTCTCGTTTGTAAACTTTCTTATGCATTCGCTGAGAGCCGAAATGGGCAAACATCCAGTCTCGCTGTTTTTTATCATTATACTGCTTCCTTGAACCCCCTGCAATTAATCTGTGTAGTCATACTCCGTTTGCAATGGCACACCATTGGCAAAACACACCAAAAACGCAGTACTCCGGTACTCCCTTAGTAAAACTGAGGACTGTTTTTACCTTCAAACTCCGTGTTCGATGGTTGCTAAGGGCGTCATGACACGCATCCCTCCCTTTCCATAGCATTACAGTTACCATGAAATTACCCTCCCTCATCCCACTGTTGCTCTTGCCTAATATACAAAAAATATGGCTGTTTTGGGAAGACATGGAAAGTGTGACATAACAGAAGAGGAGGAAGAAAAGATTCATACTGTACATGAGTTTGACGATACATTTCCATTTGACTTGAACTCCTTAAAAAGGGAACTGGGATAGTCTTCTAAAATAAAGAACCTTTGTCTAGTCATCTTATGTACCATGCCCATTTAAACATACATAGAAACAACAGTATGTGTTTATGCGTTTTAGTGTGTGTGTACTTTTTATCTGTATTTTGTGTGTAATCTGTCAATAACATTACTTGACCACAGTTTTACAGCAACTGATTGTGTAGCAAAAGATCTGAGCGGTACATCTTGTAGATCAGATAGTGATATTTTTTGTTTAATAAAAGGCTGAAATCAGCAAAACAAAGCACACAAAAGTAAAATAAATCTAGTCATATTCATTAATTGCACACTGGCTCACTTGCAGTGGTTAAGACACTCGCTGTTACATATGCAACAGAAGTTTAAGTTTTAATGGAAAGTTACCAAATCTCTTAATGTAATAAACTTTTTACTGATTCTGTGACCATGTGATTATTGCTTGGTGAAACCAGTAATTTGTCTTTATTCAAAACGTATACAGGTGCAGGAGAAATTAACAACCAAAAAGACATGCACCACACACTTGTCTAAAACACCTCTTCCATGACAAATCAATTGCTTGAACAAAATGTACACCCCCCCCCCCCGGTTTCCTGTGTCATGTTCCTCTGGACACCTCTGCGCGACACTCATCAAGTCTGCTCTGTGTTTCAGCAAATTGCCTCATCTCATCAGGGGTGCGGATATACTGCTCGATCTCACTGTCTGAAATCTCCTCGTCCCCAGTCACCTCCCTGCCCCTGCTTTCCTCCTCGTCCCTCTGCCTCCTCTTCGGGGGATTGACAATACAGGGGGGCAGAAACACCGGCCGACGCCGCTTGCCTCCCGCGGGTAAAGGTAGTGTCCCACAGTTTCCAGGTCCCTCAGTCTCTACCAGGTCCTGCGCGGAATTTATGGTACCCTTTACAGGCACCATAGCAGCAGGTTTTACACTCCCTTCAGCACTGCTGCATTGCACCACACTGCCCCCTGCTGGTGAAGAAAGAGATCCCTGTGCAGAACCTCCTTTTTCATTTCCTCCAGTGTTCAGTGCAGCAGCAGCAGCCCCCTCCAGCTCTTTATCCTCACAGCCAGCACACTGTGTCACAGAGCCCACTAGTGACAAAGATGCTCCACTGTGCGCAGTCACACAAGCTGCTTGCTCAGCAGCACCTAGAGTGCGCTGTGGGGCTTGCTCACTGTCCTCCACCTCCTCTCCTCCCTGACTCTCCATGGCTCTCCTCAGTAACACAGCCCTGTGTTTCAGGATATCCCCAGCGTGCTTGGCCACCACCTTACGATCGAGTTTGACCCCGCGCAGCCACGGCAGTTCCTTGCCCAGCTTGCAGAGGGCGTCCTGGATCTCTGCCAGGCGCTTGTGGGCTGGAAGGGGCAGGGGGACTCCGGCCATCTTACAAAATCTAGAGAGGGAGGTGGCAAGGCGAGGGGCCACTGGCCGGAGAGAGAGCCAGGACAAGTAGACTGCAGCAGTCAGGATCGGGACGGGGTGCCGGCCTGTCACTATCCAGGCCTCTCCGGCCAGTTCAACCAGGTTGGAAGCACGGTCCACCAACTTGGAAAGGCATTCGCTGAACTGGTCCGGGACAGAGGCTGTGGAGAGCTGGAAACTGAGAGAGACAGACACAGAGGGTTACAATGATTCGACCCTGGAAAAATGGCTGCACAGAAAGGTTACAATACCCTGGTTACCTGCTGCAGTGGCTCCTGACGAGCTGTGTGATTGTGGTGGGTGGGGCCTCCACTCCCAGCTTCTCCACCAGCTCTAGGTAGACTCCCGCCATCAGCCCTGGGTCTGCCTGCAGCAGCGAGCTAATGGTTCCCATGGTGACAGGCCAGCTGTACTGCCGGCCCACCAGCAACACACAGCAGCCCGCCAGCACCTCCTTGCGCTCCAGCGACACGCCCAGGAAGGCAGGGTGGCGGTAAGCGCGCTCGAATAGGCTCCGAGAGGAGTCCTCCACGCCTGGGGGGAACCTCAGGATGTGACACAGAGTGCTCACACGCTGCAGACCTGCGGGAAACACGCTTAGTGTGGGGATACTGGCCTGAGTGCACACCCTCGATATGGTTGTCTATACTGTGCACGCACTCCTCTCTCACACTCGTCCCGATTGTGCACACTCACACACACACACTTGCCTCAGATCTGGTTGCGGCTGGACTGCTTACTCTTGCTCACCTTGGAGCTGGTTAGGAAACCACATGCCTGCTGGTGTACACACTCACTCTATCACATACTCTTATCGTGGATCTGGTTGCAACTGGACTGCACACTATCCTCTCAAATTCTCACACTCGCCTTGAACCTGGATGCAACTAGACAGCTTATGTGCAAAACACAAGCACACACATCACTGACATCTTGAATCCGGTTGAGACTGGACTGCACTCTCTTCTCGCACTCAACTTGAATCTGACTGACTAGACTGCATGCTCACACTGTGACTGCGCCACCCTCACCTTGTCTGTTCTCTCAGAGTATCACCCCCTCTCACCTCTGATCTGGTTGCGGCAGGGCTCCTTGTCTGTTCTCTCAGAGTATGCTCCGCTCTCGCTTCTGTTCTGGTTGCGGTAGAGCTGCTTGCCAAGGACTGATCTCTCAGAGTAT